>JARHVA010003910.1:560000-1160000 GCA_037957365.1 Torreya grandis
TCTCATCAAATGCATTCACTCTCAATCCCATGCACCTATATTTCCAACACTAAAAGACATCAGAACAACATCCCATGGAGATGAATCTTCTCAATTCTTTATATTGTGAATCTGCCATTGGGGAAAATGCCACTAGCCAGTACATCCCTCTTCTAAAGACTCCTCCAATCCACCAATAGTATCTTCCTTACATTCCCCAACCTCCCCAAGTCCTTCAGCTAATGTGCAGATTCTGAGTTGGAGGAAGGAATGCCAGGGACCAGCCTAAAGCCTTGAAGAAGATCATGCTAACGACCTCCAAGAAAGACTCTTTCAGGAAAATCTAGCCAAACAAATTGAAGATTTAGAGGCTAAGATGAAGCTACTTCTTGAGAGAGAGTTCTAACTTCTAGACCTTGTGGATGAGCCCCATGACCTTGGAGAAAACAAAGTTGCTTCCTATTCACAGGAGCAAAAATCCAATTTCAAAATCCTGAATTGGGAAAGAACAATAGAATCATAGGGGGGTAAGGAGGAGAAGCAAGGTTTTTTTCAAAACATTGAAGAAGTTGAGGCTGCCCCTACTCATAATGATGATGGTGACCTCTAGGAAAGGCATTTCCAATAAGATCTAGACAAGAGAATTACGGAGTTGGAATCCAGAGAGAAATTCCTCAGCCAATGTGTGATGGATGATTTAGACCAAATGGCACATTCTATGTCTGAACACACCCCACCTACACATTTTCAAAAGAGATATCAGTCCATACTTGATATTAATGAGGTGATGACCAAGTGGATGGAGGAAAATCATTTGATTCTAACTCAAGGACTACCTCCTCTTCCACATGTTTTCTCCACTTCACCCCTTCTCAAGGAAGAACCTATTCTACAAGAGGTGAATGAGGAGTAGAAGGTCTAATTTGTAGTTCTTCAGGAGGCTGTCATGAGTGACAATGAAGAAGAAATCATCATTGATGCTCCTTGTGAAGACCTTATCAGCACTAGGGAAGACATAGGTCTTGCATATATGCAGATGTTCCAGCAATACGAGGAGGAACAAAAACATGGTGAGCTCTCTTCCCCTCTATTTGATGAACTTCCTTACTATTTTGATGATGAAGATGACTATACTGAGAAGCCTAAGTTAGAGGAGGATCAGGAGGATATTTTTGAAAATCTAGAGATCATAATCAGCAAAGAAGAAAAGGAGAGGTCCGTCTTCCTGGAGGAATGCCTGGAAGAAGAGAGCTTTGAATAGAGAGGTGATGTTCTATGGGATGAGAAATCTTTTTGTGAGTTCATTTCAGACATCACCGTAGTCACCCTTCTTCAAGAAGGCCAAAAAGAAGTAGAGGATGAGTCTGACTGAGTCTTCAACAAGGTAGAAGGAAACAAGTCAGACCATGATACATTGCAGAAGGAATGTGTAGATCAAAGGGCTTATGGTGATGAGCCAACAGCCATTGATTTTTTGGTGAGGAACACCAATATGAAGGACCATCATTTAACAAACCTCTAGGGACAAGAAGAATACATGTATATTTGAGGCATGTTTGAATCTGATCCACTCAGATATGAACCAACATAGGTGACAGGAAAGAAGAGAAAGTCACCAATTCTCCTTTTCATTTAGCTACTTGCTTGCCACCATAGGTCTTCTTGCCAAAAGGGGACTTAAGAAAATTTCCCTTCAATCTAGGAGGGAGGTAAGAATACCCGGTTAGCTGTATATAGTAGTTTGTTTTCAGTTTCTTTTCTTGCTTTCCCTAAGTGATATTGCACAGGTAGTGTTTTTTAGCCTTGTGTGTTTCCCTTTACGTGTGGGGTAAAAGCTTCGTGTTTGATTCTTAGATCTTTTGGGGCTGTTGCTAATTCTTTCATAGCTACAATCTGACTCCTTTCCCAATGGATTTTCAAGGCAACTAGTCTCTAAGCATAGCAGGCATGCTTCCCTTGGGATTCACTAATTTTTTGACCAAATTTTTCCCACAGGCAAAATTCTTGGTCCCCTTCTTCCCTTGCTATTCAATGGTAGTCATTTTTGGGTTGTGCAAGTTCAATGAGTTCAGTTCATGGCCTGGTTCAAGTGGTTCAGTGACCTTTGGTTCAAAAGTCCATCTTCAAGTTCAACATCTTGATTTAACAAGCATTGAACCATTGAACCGTTGAACCATCTTTGGTTCAATGGGCTTGGTTCAAAGCAAGAAGTTCATCAGCCTTGGTTCACTAGTCCATTGGTGTGCATGGTTGAACCACTTGAACTGTTGAACCATTTTTGGTTCAATGGCTCGGTTCAAGGGTATGTCCATGGCTGAAGAGGAGTCTTCAAAGTTTAAATTCCCTAGTGGAGGGTAGGCACTTCAAAGGCAAAGGATTGGGTTGGTCCCAATTTGTTTAACTTTAATTTTGTTCAAATTTGACTAAGTCTTGAATTCCTTCAAACAAAAAGTCTAAAGGAATTCGGGCCACATATACAAAGCTAAAAGCAAAGAGCTGGGAGAATTTCTATGGACTTTTTGTCTGCAGGAAAATGTCTGGGGACAAAATTCCATGGAAAATACACAAAGTGAGTGACCTAAGAAAATTGTCCACGAGGACCCAGGGAAAAGTCTGGGAATTCAAGCAGCCTATTGAAGGACCCCAAAGGGCAAGTGCCCTTGCCATGAACTCTTATCCAAGTGTAAACAGATACTTTTGAATGCCAAAAGGTCATCTTCCCTTTGAGAAGGTGATAGAGATAAAGGAAATGAAGCCGCAGAGAAGCCATGAAGACCTTATGACATTGTGACAGGGATGGTGACGTCCCAAAGGATGTCAAGTTTAATAGAGAAAGTTAGCCATTGGTTTTTTACCAATGAGGGCTGCATGAATGTCAACTTTCATGAAACAAAATGGCCATTTATTTTCAACTAGTAGAGTGCTAACCAAGGGCCTGGAATGTAGCAACCCACCAGAATGTTCACCCCCAAGGGCTGAAGGACCTAGAAGAGATAAAATAAGAAAAGGAAAAATCCCAGGTGACAAAGTAGGAGAATGATAGGGTGCAGGAAGGGATGAAGCAGTCCAAGTGGTAAGGGGAAGGTGATTTATTGCCTGATAATCCCCAAATGGTGAAAATAATGAACAAAATGGCCTGTACATTTAAAAGGGGATAGATCTCAATCTATTTGCAAAAAAGAGGCACATCTTGTGTTTCTACATTAATGCTCAAATGCCAAAGTCAAATTTTGTGATTATACAACATGGTTCTAGCAGGCCTCTTCTAAAAAGATGACATCAACAATAGTGTTTTCCTTTTCCCAAAGAGGGGACACAAATTGGCCAGGCCACTTGTAAAAGAGGAGTGCCAAATGGGCCTCCTTGCTTTTCCTTTATATTTAGGACTTGTCATTTAAGAAAAAAGATCTTTTCACTTTTATAAGGCGTAGCCTTGGTAAAATTTCACCTAAATCAATAAACATAGTTTTTACCTCTCTCTTGGATAAATATATCTGAGTATGTCTTGAGTGTTGTTTGTGTTCAGTCATTATTTCTTGATGCTTTCACAGGTTCAACACCAACATACCTATTGTCTACAAGGTGCCATCTCTACAGCTAACAGGAGAAGAGTTGTATTTGGAAGTGCAGGAGCAAAAGAAGTTACTTAGAATGTGCATTTCATAGCACCTTGATGGATCTCTATTTCTGTGTTTTCATGAAAGCCTCCCTACCAGTTTCTTGTAGCCTAGTCCTTCTGCCAAGTCTAAAGTGTATGTATGTGTTTGTCTAGTTTCAATAGTGGATGTGAGAAGGTTAACTTATTTTTGTGCATCACCTCTTTAGAGTAGTTTTTTTTCCTGCATCTCTCTCCCTTTTCATCCCCCCATATATATATATATATATATATATATATATATATATATATATATATATATATATATATATATATATATATCTGTGTGTGTGTGTGTGTGTTTGCACTTGCTGGAATGAACATGATGCATTAATGGGAGCTAACCCTTATCTAGAGACTCTCCCCTCCAGCTTCGCTAGTCCCATAGGCGAGAGGGGAGTTTCCATGTTGTGAGGAGAAGGCAGGATCTCAACCTCCCTACCAAGGGTGAAATTTCCCATGTCAACATAACCATAATAAACACCTTGACATGGAGTCTATACCATATGTATAACACAACTCAAATTGGATGTATAATGCATCAATGTGGTTTTACACCAGATGAGTAGACAATACATAACTAGATTTGGTCAATGATATACTCATGCCAAGATGATCATCACTAGAATATTCCATATAGAAAAGGATTTCCTAATGTGTGAAACATCATTTTGGGGATATTAGTGTGTGGGACCACAATAATAAACATCAAACCTTTATAGGGCACCCAATTTCTCTATTAGATCACCTAAGGATCCTAATCCCAATATAGACATCTAATAACCTTATAAAATTATGATTTTTAAACTCACTAGATAAAAGGATTCACTCAAGCCCAACCTATGGTATCTTTTACAAGGATAAACCTTCTAACATACCGAGGTCCACTAGTAGCTAACATTAATGTACTACCAAGTTGTCTAGCATAAGACATAAGGGTATAGAACTTTATGATTATGTAAGCTAGGAACAGTTTGGGTTTACCCCATAAAATCATGATTTCAACCTTATAATATTACCATGACACTAGATAACCACATGCATTTGACCAATATGGATGTTTATCGATTACCTAGAAAAATGACTAGGTTAGAGAGGACACCACATCCTTAATATTCCCAATATACAACATGTACTCATCTATATGGCCTCTTACTCAGTATGAGATAAACACTAGTTAAAAAGAGGTGTCAACATTAATGGTGGTATCTAATGGTAATTATATCAATGATTTCTCAACTAAAGATCCTTACTCTCCTAACCTGCTCCAACTCTTTAACTTAAAAATAATGAATGATATCTCCCAAAAGAGTAATGATTTGTTTATATGAAAAACTAACTAATAGACTAATTACCAAGTCACAAGAGTTGTCCATCTATGGTTATGTTAATGCACACTTGGTTTCCATAAAATCATTTGATTGTGTATGCCAACAATGCATGCCAAGAGTATGTACCAAATAGAATAATTGAATAATGGAGTATCAACTATAGTTTAGTAAATAAACATTTATTATGGTTGATATCATTTAACCCTATGTTAAGGATAACCCAAAAAATCAACTTACTGATTAACTATGGTTCCATGTTTGCCCTACTCATAAGGCATATTCATGATTATTTGTCATGGCTTAATATGTACCGTTAAAAGAGATAATTATTGACTCATAGCTTTGCCAATTTACTAATGCTTGACATAAAGTTAAAAAAATGGAATAAAACTATATTATTATTCCTTATTATTAAGAGTAGTATCATGAGCCAAAGGGATCCATTAAGTTAGATTCACAAATTAATGTGGAGGTAATAACCACTAAAAATAGTGTTATAAAGCAAGTCCCTCAAGGTCACACTTAGTGCATTACAATATAGTTTCTAGCACTTTAATCATGATGAGGTAATATTAAAACATACATGAATACTTATATGAAATAAATCTAGACACTAAATTACTTAAACAATATATGTTCCCAAGATTATATTTGTTATTATATAAAACCATAATGCTTCAAACATCCCATATTTACTCAATATAAAGTGAATAGCACAACCATTTCATGAACATAATTAAATAGCTGAAGTCAAATAAGTAACATTATCATATGTATAATTATTCCAACCATGATTATTATAGCCTCACTAGTTAAACCATCTAGGTAAATCTTCCAAAGACCAAGGAATATCAATAATCCTCATTAGTCATACTTAAGGTTGAGGTACTAAAATACACAATTGTAGTATAATATAATCAATCCTTAGATAAAAATATTGCTCATAGTACAATAAACAACATATGATACAAAATTTTATATCCTTACATAAGAATACAATTACAAACCTGAAGGCATAAGCAGAAGGACCCATTGTGCTTTCATACAAGTACAAAAGTTTGAATCCAACATTCAATGAAATATATGTTGACTACAATGATATAGAATTATATCAAGATCAACCAACAATTGTATCACCCCAAAGTCCTTTCCTAGTTAATAATAAGGTACATGATATTTAATAGGTATCAATTAAATTAGGAAACCTAAATAATAAGAGATGACCATCTAGATAAAAATCCTATAATAAAAGGGGTAAATGAGGTGTTAACATAAAGCTGGCAATGTGTCTTTTCTCCCAAGTGAATATTCTAAAATTTAAGTATTAATTTAATATGATGAGTTAAATTAGAATAATAAAATCAAGTGAACTTCATTATACATAATAGATATGGCTACAAGTATCATTATTTAAGAGAAGCATCACCAATGAGTTATTATAAAGACCCTCATAGGTAAACAAGATAATGGACACCCAACAAATTCAAAATAAAAGATCAATGATACACCTAACTAACATATGAGGCTTTAATCAATTTAAGAATAAGTATTTATCTTGAACTAATGATTATAGTTAACAAATGAGGCATGGTGTAAAACCCATATTCATTTTATGCAAAAGAGATCATAATAACACAATATAAAATGCTAAGTCATTTAATGACATATAATTTCTAGCCATAAGCATTACTAAATTCACAATAATCATATTTAAACTATTTCTTGATATTCCTCAACTAGATATTACATATAATAAGATATCTACTAAATTAAAATGTTATACTTACATTATAAACAAGGTATGAAATAGGATATGAAAATCAAGATTTCATGTATTGACTTGGTAACATCATAAGCCTTTCATTAGGGATGGTAAGAAATTATAGCTAACCCTTATCAATAAGATTTAGTACTATACTAATTTTAGAAACCACTATAAATAAGGTTGATTATAACATCCACTAGTTTCATATTAATAGTCTAAACATTCTCAACATGTTGGTAGCCACTCAACCAAAAAAGTAAATCAATAATTAACCAGGGTCATGCCTCTTTCCTTTTATCTCAAAACTAGTTAACTAAAATGTTTCATACAATTACATAATCAACCTTGAATACCTATATAGCTATGGCATATACAAAAGTTGGTAAGATAAAATATTCATGCAAAAGAATATATCCAACTGGGTTTCCATTAAACTTGAAAATATTATCATAGGGTTTAAAATTTAGAATCTAAACTTATGGAGAAAAATCACATGCCTGGAAAAGAATATATGCAGGGTTTTATTTTTATATCTAGCCTCCCAACGTGGTGTCATACTAATAGTAAAAATAACCTTGAAACCTTCTATTATCTTTCCCTTATAGGGTGGTGGCTAAGGTGTAGACCTACAAATCCAATATTTACCTCAAGATCTCTTCACCCACTCTTCCTTCCTTTCATGGTAGTGACCTCTCTCCTCTTTTCATAATTCTCCCTTCCAACCCCAATTCCATTCTCCTAAATAGGGGGTTGACACTTGAAAAGAAACCAAAAGCTAAAATTAATGGCCCAACCAAATATGTGGCTAGGAAGGAAAAAGGAAAGAAAAAATAATGATTAATGTTTCACCCAATAACTAATTTGCATTAATGAGGAAACATTGATTCCTTCACACATTTAATATATATTTCCAAACATGCACCACATGGTTAGTAACCCACTTGGAATAGCAATTAATGGAGGTAAAAGGTTCCATTTATTCTATTTTTTTAAACATACATTTTTACTACATAAGCATTCAACACCTACCCTCACCCTTATGCTAAGGAGAAAAACCAAATAATACGAAACCCTAATTAATAGATACATGCATTAAGAAGGTAATGTGGCATTTAATAAATGACACAGTACTCCAAAAATCATTTTACAAAGTTGAAATTAAAGTAATTTAAAATTTAATAATTAAAATTCTTTGTATAACATTTAACTATTCAATTCATGCATTACCTGAGCTTGGATTTTTTTTTCTAATACCATGCATAAGATATATGATAATGTAATTCCCTTAATTAACTTTATATGATTTTTCCAAAAATCCTAAGTGGTTGGATTAATGCAACGCCGACTAACAATTAAATTCAATAATTACCAATATCTATATATAAGTATATATGCATGCCAAGGTTAAATGGTCATTTTCCCATTTTAGAGAAAAGCTTAAGAATGTACACATATTTTAAGATGTCTCATACTATATTCCAAGGATCGAAGAGAAGGAGATTCATTTTGAACACATACACATCTATAAATAGGTAAATATGTATATACATAAAACATATATAGGCCCCTTGGCCATATATTTCCTTTCAAGTGTAAAGGTTTATATAATTTTATGTTTATATATATATATATATATACACACACACACACACACATAAAATTATATAAACCTTTAAGCTTGAAAATAAATATTAGGTTAATTTTGACTGCAAATTTGAACAACACACAGGGTCTAAGTAACTTGGTTGCACAATGGTGCCAACTAGTGGGATTGTGACAAATTCTAAAGGTAAAATTAATATTAAATCATATACAAGACCTTATTATTCCATGAAAAGGTGTAAAAAAATTATTTAGGAGAGGTTTTAGGTCTTAAAATGAAGAAATCCATTTTATCTCTAATATCTACCTCCTTAGAAGCTCTACAAAGATAGTTTTCAAGTGTTAGATATGAAAAAGAGGAGAATGATTTATGAGATGAAACTTTGGAAATTACTAGGGTTCATAGAAAAATTTAAATTAGTTTCATTGGTTTTTGGATTGGTGGACTCTTCTTTATTAATAATCACTAAGAGTGATAGTATGTCATTATGGCCTATTCATCTGAGAGTGGTCTATTCTTGCACTTATTTCTCAAGCTCAAAATTTTAAGGATGGGAATTATTTTGAGGGTAATTTTTATATGTATTTTATATCATTTTATTATGTTTTCATCAACCAATTAATCTCTATTACTTACTTTCACTTAAAGAGAGAAGGCCTTGATGTAGAGACTATTTTAGTGGATTCTATTACAAGTCTGTATTTATCTTCATGATGGTCATATTCATAGGATTCTAATGATTAATTTTTAATATAATGTATCTTAGTTTCATGAAATACATGCTATTTTTCTTGAATATGTGTCTCTTTTTCCATAACCTTCAAGTGTACTTGCTATGAAAACCTAGTCTATGTGCGAACAATGTAATGGAGGTTTGAGGTTCCAATTTGAATCAAGAACTAATAATATATCATGGTATTACTAGGGTATTCTCCTAGTGTTGGTATTAAGGCATTAATGTTATCATTTATGTAAAATTCAAGTTGAATATCCTTCATGTAAAAATTAAGAGTTGATGACATGCTTGGTGAAGTGGTGTGTGACTAAGAAGTTTTTTTTATCTATTGAGAGAAAATTTGAAGGCAACTTGGTATTTTTTTCTTAGGTTTGATGACATATCAAGACCATGTTTAAGACATAATGGAAACATCTTGATTGATCTATATGTATTGAGGAGCATACAAGGTAAGCACATAGGTCAGCAAGTCTTTGTATCCTATATGATGTCTTTATACAAGGTTTTGATGTGACAGAGCTCATAAAGATTATTTAGAATAGCCTTATCTTAAAGAGAACCATGTTTGAAGAATGATATCATTTAAATTTAGCCTATTTTTTGAAATTTGAGCTCTAATAATCTTGATTATTTTGGTCTAGTTTTAAAAAAGTGTATATGTGGCAAAACCTTGTGATTTAGGATAATATAGGCATGATTAAGTTCTCTAAGTTTCTTGAACATGGGAAAAAGGCAAATAATTATTTATATATATATATATATATATATATATATATATATATATATATTAGGTCAAGTTTGAAGCTTAGATCCTACGTAAAGAGACCTAGTGAGAAGATACAAACTTGGTGCCTTTATAATATAGGCTATATGAGACTTTTCTGAGAAAGTTTTATAGTGTGATATCATTTTATGATGGTATATTACATGGGTATGAAGTTTTTATAATAGTATAAGAGGTTTCAAGTTATGTTCATATTCTAGATAAGATTGGAAATTTAAGACATGTTATGTAAAGATAGTTATATTGGCATAATGAGGGGTCAAGGTCATTTCAAAAGATGGTAGAGATCTTGATATCATTGACAGAGGTGTGAGATGTCATGTCAAGTGTGTTTACAAAGTTTAAAGTCAATACTTGAAGGAGAAAACATAAAAACCTATGTTAAGGTTGATAGTGTGTGAAAAATGGGGTACTATAGACTCAAGAAGAAGTTTCTCATGCTCATTCGAACATGAAATGTTTGAATAATATCCTAATCACTTCATGGTATTTGGGGAAGGTCCATATTTTTATTTTCTTGGCATTGGTTTTGAAGATGAAGGGCAATCCTTCATGAATGATTGCTAAGAAGGTAAGTTAGTCAAAAGACTTCTAAAACCCTAACAAAGACTCAATACAAAATATATAATTGATTATGTCTTAGAATGGTCCATTTAACCTAGTTTGAATTTTTGAACATGTAAAATATTCTTCAATATTTCATTAGGTGATTGTTTTTACTTGATAGTGAGTAGAAGCTATAGGAAAACCTTTATTTTCAAGGTTTTTGATGCTATAGATAGGGTTAACCATGTCAAATCATTAAAATGTATGGATTATTATGTGAAATACTTATATTATATACACATAAAACTTTATAAGTAGTTTTTTTTCTAAAAATGTGCTAAACTAGTCACAGAAGTTAGCCTATTGCTTAACTAGCCTAATGAGCAAAACAATGAGAAAACTAGGCGAGAATGAGAATGAGATTAGGGATTGGTTTTAGAGGAATAAGGATGAATATCAAGGCATAGGGTTCATATTAATTACTATCCATCATATCAAATTTGTATATAATATTTTATGATTCTTAAACCTATGTAAAAAGTTTTCATCAAACTAGTTTGTCTAACACAATGAAGTTTGTGTAAAGTGACATAGTGAGATTGGTATATAAGACTAATATTAATATATGAACATGAAATATATATTTTTATATATGTTATAAGGATTATAAATTTTCACACAAATCCATTTTAATATCACATAATTTTTCCCATAAGTGTTCTAAGAGTTGATTTTTTACTTGGTTTTTTATTCTACAATCAGCTTTCTATGTGTGTGTGAAAAGGAGGTTCCTACCTCATGTTTCACTAATTTGAAGGATAAAAATATATTTAATGTGTTATAAATATATAATATTATCATTTTAATTTGTTTTATCCATTTTAATACCCTATTAAATATTGGAAATTAAAATGATTTTGACTGTGTTGATAGTGTTTGGTGTTTTTGAGTAAGCCATCTACAAGAGTGTTCTTGAGGCCTTTTGGCCTATGTGATAGAGAAAAAACAATTTTTGGAATTTTTTTATGTACTAAATATCCTATTAATATTATTTTATTCATGATATATGTGGTAAAATTATGTATATAGTTCAAATTTTCATGATGGACTTTCAGGCAACAAGTAGGCCTATTTACAAAGAAACCTAATTAGTAGGTCCAAATAGTGAAATGGGCCAAATGGAGTCAATAACATAATTTAAAATTATTATGGGCATATTTTAGGAATTTATGAAGTTTCAATCCATTTTTTAATAGAATAATTTTTCCCAAAGGTCATAATGGTAATGTGTGGATAGAATATACCTAATTGCATTATGTCTCTATTAGGCTAACGGTGGATTTAGTCCTTATGGACTATGACTGACTTATGTATTATTTGAATCACTTATGAAACTTGTGTATTGATATAAATAAATCATAACAAAATTATGTTTAGGTTCTTATTTGACCAAGATAGGTATGAGAAATAATTAAGTATAAAGTTAAGGCCTAATAAGCATATTTTAACTAGTTAGAGAATTGAGCTATTGAGAAAAGGAAATGGTGTTTTGGAGAAGAGGATAATAGATTAAATATAATAATAAAAACTATATTAAAATCACATTATTATTTAATTATTTTTATTCAGGTGTTAAGGTCAGCTGACCTAATTCTGCTAAAGAGAGGGTTATTTATGTGAGAAGGCCAAAGAGGCTATTTGAGTGAGATTGAAGGGAAAATGGTGAAAAATAATAATTTCATCTATATTTGATATATATATATATGTATGTATATATATATATATATATGTATGTATGTATGTGTGTATATATATATATATATATGTATATATATATATATATGTATGTATATATATGTATGTATATATATATATATGTATGTATGTATATATATATATATAGGTGTTATAAGGTGATAAAATATTATATTTGACCTATTTAGTGCTAATTTACCTAGGGGGTTAGATCCTCCTTAGAAGATAGAGCTTGTAGAAGACTATTTGAGTGGGTGCTTAACTAGGTAGGGGTTGGAGCTCCTTATGAAGTTGGTGCTTCACAAAACTTTGGAACTTGAAATTATAGGACCATATGACACGTGTATGTTTTAGTGGCTTTTATCCCCTAAGAGTATTTCACACATATCTCTTGTGTTCTCTTTTGATATGCTTGTGTAGTTGCTTTGTTTATGCATTGATCTTTTATTTGAATGAATGCTTCATCTAAAGATGAATGGAATTGAAAAGATATTTTCAAGAAAATAATTCATCCCCAACATTATTATTATATAATTCCAACATTTTGTATCATAGTATGTCTTTCCAAGGAGCTCTTAAAACCTAAAAGAGATTCTAAAAAGCCGAAGATGGCTAGTCAAGCACATGGTAGTTTCTATACAAGCAAAGATCCATTGATCAATGGATCCAATAATGATTTTAGAGTGTGAGGATAAGGAAATATATGATATCTCTATTTCATGATGTTATTAAATCAGTCTTGGATTGGTATATTACACCCCTTATTCCTCTTATGGATGCAATAGGTAAGAAGGCTAGTGACAATAACTCAAAAGTAATGAGTGGTATTATGTGTTGTCTATTAGAGGTAGAACTTGTGAAGGTAATAATATATATATATATATATATATATATATGTATATATATATATATATATATGTATATATATATATATATGTATATATATATATGTATGTATATATATATATATGTATATATATGTATATATATATATACACACACACATATATATACATATATATATATATGTATATATATGTGTGTGTGTGTGTGTGTGTGTGTGTGTGTATATATATATACATATATATACACACACACACATATATATATGTATATGTATATATATATGGATATATATATATATATATATGTATATATATATATATATATATATATATATATGTATATGTATATATATGTGGATATATATATATATATATGTATGTATGTATATATATATGTATGTATGTATGTATGTATATATATATATAGACACACACACACACACACACACACAAAATAAATGTGGTATAAATTGAAAATATTCATGAAGGTGACTCAAAATTTAAATTCACCAAGTTGAAAACTCAGAATATAATTTGAAATTCTAAAAATTAATGAATATGAGACCATTTTAGCCTAATTATTGAGGTCTAATGAGGTTATCAACATAATAAGAGGTCTAGGAGAAGAATTAAAAGATCCAAATATTGTTCAAAAGGTTTTAAGGTCTCTAACTCCAAAATTTTGTTCGAATGTATGTGTTGTTGAAGAAATTCAAGATCTAGATAAACTTGAGATGGATGGACTTCATGGAACCCTAATAGCCTATGAGATGAGGATAAGTAAAGGAAGACCTAAAAATAAATAAACTACATTCAAGAAAAAAAAAATTCAAAAGAGAAGAAGTCATAAGGTAATAAATTCAAAGATAATGAAGAATTTGATATTGATGATGATGAGTTGATATCTATGTTTGTAAGAAATTTGAAGACATGTTCATGTAAATATAAATGCAAGCTACCTTTCAAATGCTTTAATTATGGAGAGGTTGTAAAATTAACCAACAAATTTCCTCATAAACATAAGACAAAGGATGATGTAGAACATAATGAAGATCATAATGATGATAAAAATTCTTATAAATCTGATAAGAGCAATAAAAACATTAGAAGATATGACAACAAGTAAAGGTTTTTCAAAAAGAAGAGTATTTATACCAAGGAAGATTACATCTCATCTAATGATAGTGAAAGAAGTGATTCAGAGAGTGATAATGAAGTTGATGGTCCTAATGTCAATGAGTTTCTCTTCATGGTTGAAGAAGCAAGCTACTCAAATCCATAATAATCCATATGGATTGCAGGTGTTGTTGGTGATTCAGATGAAGAAGGAGATGAAGTGGATCTTGAAGCTAAGTTGGTGAATAGTCTAGAAGAGCTAAAGATGGTAAAGAAAAATAATAGGGTGATGAGTTCTCTTATCAAATATTATGAGGATAAAATCAACTTTTTTGATTCTAGACTAAGTAACAATTCTAAGGAATAAGAGGAAATAGTCAAATAGGTAGAGAGTCAACTTGAAATTGTGATTGAAGGATTATAAATAAAATAAGAATAATATGTAAGGTATATAGATAAATTTAACTCTTTGATAATTGAATTGAAACAAACATAAAATAAGGTCAAGTCCTTTTTAAGGTTTGAAAAGAGTGCCAATGATCTAGACAACCTTATGAGTAGTTAAAAGACTGTTGATGACAAGACATGTATTACTTTCATTAGAGATGAAGAGAAGGACATTAATGTGATAAAAGGTTCAAAGATCAATCAAATAATTAGGGAGCATATAGATCACAGTTCAATACCATTAGGAAATATAAGAAGATAAGTTATGCTAATCCTTTCAGTGGCTATCATTATTCATGTAACCAATTTGGTAATAGATCAAAGCATTGGAGAAGGCCTTTTGAGAATGAATCTACATGTAAATATGAGGAAAAATATTATTCAAGAGGTATGGGTCATGGTGTCTTTCCATATAGAGGGATAACATGTTTTAATTATCATTAGGTTGGTCACATTTCAAAGTAATGTGACCATTACTTATTGGGACAAGACAAGAAATTTGAGGCTTATAGAACACAAGAAATAAATAAAAATTGGAAACCCAAGGTAACTAAGGTTGATAACCAACATGCAAGTTCAAATGGACTATTTTGTATGTTAGATACAAACCAAGATGCAAAGGAGTGACAATAATTTTCTCTATCATCTAAATTTGTTAACGGATTAAATAAAAAAAAATCAATCTAAAAGGATACCCAAACAAAGATTAAGGATATCAATACAAAAGGAAAAAATCAATCATAAGAAGATCATGGAGGAAGTTCAGTCCTACAAGGACATGGAGATCTAGGAATCTCCTAAATTTATGTTGTTCTAGATCTCTATAAAAGAGGTCACTCCATTAGGATTCATAGAGGCACTCAGCTAGAAAAGAAGAATCATAAAGGATGATTAGTCATAGGGGAGTTTTGTATACTTTTAGATTCATGTTTTAGTCAAAGAATTTTGTTATAGATGGGATCACATGAGACAATTCACAAAAAGTTTGTAAGATGACTTGATCAAACCAAGTCACAATTTTGAAAATGTCTTGAATTTTCATTAAGATGAAGGGATTAAATCATGTCTCATGAGTAGGCATGTGTGCATGATCTATTCTAATGGATTAATGAGGTTGTTTGAAAATAAAAAGGTATGTTACCCTAGGTCCAAGGATCAAATAACTACTAAGAAGGTGAACCTTTGTCATTAATGTCAAAGGTAGAGAAAATTATTATTTTAAGATCAATTATTATATATTTATCGACCATGATTAATATTTTTTCCATAAATGACAAAGGGGGAGATGTTGAGGTATGTTCCTAGTGTTGGTATTAAGGCATTATTGTTGTCATTGATGTCAAAGTTAAGTGAAATATCCTTCATGTAAAAATTTAGAGTTGATGACATGCTTGGTGAATATTTGTGTGAGTAAGAAGTTTATTTTCTCTATTGAGAATTTTTTTTAAGGCAACCTGGTATTGTTTCTGAGGTTTGATGACATATCAAAACCATGTTCAAGACACAAGGGAAGCATCTTGATTGAGCTCTAAGTATTGAGGAGCATACAAGGTAATCACATAGGTTAGAATTTTTTTTAATCCTATATGATGTATTGGTACAAGTTTATGATATGACATAGCTCATAAAGTATGTTGATAATAGCCTTCTCTTAAAGATAACCATGTTTGAAGAATTATATCATTGAAAGCTAGCATGTTTTATGAACTCTAAGTATTACGAATCTTTAGTAGATTTATATAGTTATAAAAAGGTGTATGCATGGTAAAATATTGGGATTTTGGATATTACATAAATGATTAAGTTTTTTGAGTTGATTTAACATGGGAAAAGGCAAAGAATCCTTTAAATGGATTTAAAGGTCAAGTTTTAAGCTTAGCTCTAGCATAAAGAGACCTAGTGAGAAGATATAGGCTTGGTGCCTTAGTGAAATAAGTTATATGAGATTTGTGTGAGGAATTTTTATAGTGTGATAGAATTATATTATGTTATATGACATGGGTATGAAATTTTTATAATAGTAAAAGTGGTTTTACGTTGTGTTCATATTCTAGATAAGACTGGTAGTTTAAGACATGTTGTAAAAAGAGACATATAGTGGCATAATAAGGGGTCAAGATCATTTCCAAATATATAATATATATTTATAGAATTTACATAGGTGTGATAGGTCATGCAAAGTTTTTGGAAAAACTTTTAAGTTAGTACCTAAAGGAGAAAACATGAAAACATGTGTTAAGGTTGACTATGTGCATAGAATGGGGTGTTACAGACCTAAGAAGAAGTTTCTAATGATCATTTGAAATTGAAAAATTTACATGAGATACTAATAAACTAATGGTAATTGGGTAATGTCCCTATATTTATTTTCCTAGCATTGGTTTTGAAGATTAGGGGAAATCCATTATCAATGATTACTAAGAAGGTAAGGTAGTCAAAACCCTTCTAAAACCTTTAAAAAAAACTCATAGGAAATATATGATTGGTTATGGATAATAATGGTAAAATTGACCTATTTTAATTTTTTAAACATTTAAAGGACTCTTCAATTTTTCCTTAGGTGGTTTTTGTTTAACTTGACAGTGAGTAAAAGCTATAGGAAAACCCTTATTTTTAATGTTTTTGATGCTACATTCAATGTTGACTAGGTAAAATAATGAAAATGTATGGAGGATGATGTTAAATATTTATATTATATATACATGAAATTTTTTTATCATGTTTTTGACCAAAATGTGGTAAACTAGTCACGGAAGTTAGTTTATTGATAAATTGGCCTAATGAGCAGAATAGTGAGAAAATTAGTTGAGAATGCGAATAAGATTAGGCATTGGTTGTAGAGGAATAGGTATGTATATTATGTCATGGGTTAATAATTAAATACCTATCCCTAATATCATATTTTTATATAAGTTTTGATGTTGCCTACACCTATGAAAAAAGTTGTCATCAAAATGGTCTGTCTAGCATAGTGAAGTCTATGTAGAGTGACATAGTGAGATTGGTTTGTAAGACTAATATTGATATATGAAAATAAAATATATATTTTCATAGATGTTATAATGGTTATAAAGGTTCACAAAAATCCATTTTTATATCACATTAGTGTTTACATAGGTGTTTTAAGAGTTTATTTTTAACTATGTTTTTTGTTCTATAAATAACTTTCTATGTGTGTGTGAAAAGGAGATTCCTAAGTCATTTTTCACTAATTTTAAGGATAAAAATATATTTAAGGTGTTAAAAATATATCCTAGGATAATTTTAATGTGTTTTTATCCATTTAAAGTCCATGTTCAAGCTTGGAAAGTCAAATTATTTTGACTGTGTGTTGATAGGGTTTAGTGTTTTTAAGTAAGCCATCTACATGAGTGTTCTTTAGGGATTTTGGCCTATTTGATGGATACCAAATCATTTTTTAAAGTTTTATATGTCTTTTATATACTAATAATATGATTTAATTCATTATTTATGTTGTAAATTTGTGTATATAGTTCAAATTTTCAAGATAGACTTTTAGGCAGTGAGTAAGCCTATTTGCGAAGAGACCTAATTGGTAGGTCCAAGTAGTGAAATGGGACAAAAGGAGATGGGAGCCAAAGGTGAAATTATAAATGATATATTTGAGGTATTTATTAATTTTTTCATCTATTTTTTTATATATTAAGTGTTCCTAAGGTTCAAAATGGTAAAATGTGTATACAACAAACCTAATTGCATTAGGTCTCTATTAGGCCTAATGGTGGATTTGGTGCTTATGGACTATGACCAACCTATGTATTGTTTGATTATATTATGAAACACTTGAAGTGATATATTTAAATAATAATACAATTATGGTGAGGGTATTATCTGACCAATGTATGTATGATAAATAAACAAGTATAAAGTCAAGGCCTAATAAGCCTATTTTGGCTAGTTAGAGAATTGAGCTATTGAGTGAAGGAAATAGTGTTTTGGATAAGATGTTAATAACTTTAATATAATTATAAATATGATATGAACATGTAAAAATTATATAAATATGTTTATTCAGGTGTTGATCAAGGTCATTTGACCTAATTATACCAAAGAGAGGGTTATTTGTGTGAGAAGGCCTAAGAAGTTGTTTGAGTGAGATTAAAGTGAAAAGAGTAAAAAATAAGGTTGGAATATATATTTTATTCATAAAAATTTGTTCTAATGTTATTATATATTATATTTCACTTATTTGGTGCTAATTTATATAGGGGTTTGGATCCTCCTTATAAGATAGTGCTTATAGAAGACTAGTTGAGTGGGTGCTTAACTAGGTAGGGATTGGAGCTCCTTATGAAGTTGGTGTTTCACAAAACATTGGATATTAAAATTAGAGGAATGTATTCCATGTGAATTTTTAAGTTCATTTTATACCCCAAGGGGTTTTCCCACATATATCTTGTGTTATCTTGTGATATGATTTATTAATGCATTGTTCTTTTATGTAAATGAATGCTTCAAGGAAAGATGAATGAAATTGAATAGATATTGTTAACCAAATGATTATCCTCCCCCATGAATATTATTAGACACTTTAATATGTGTATGGTTTTTAGATGATATTATATTCCTAGAAGTGAATAAAGTCCTAAGATAAGAGTCTAATAAACACACTCCAATGAAGATTCATAATGGTTTTATTTAATGGCATGTTTTACAGATTATAGGTACAGGTTAGGATACTTAGAGCTATGGATAAGGTTTATACATATATTTATTATATTCATTTACCTTGAATACTTCATTTACGACATTATCATCATCAATGTTTTCCAAACTGACTAGGCTCTCCATTCTCAATTTCATGCATTATTTGACTGTGTATAGGTCCATACAGACAGTCAATTTAGATTGAAGGTGGCATGATTCTTGGATAGAGGATATATAATCATTAATAAGTGTTTATAAGATATGAATTGTTTAGGGAAATTATAAATAAAGATATTTGAGAAGATGGATTGATGTAGCTCTAAGGAATTCAAATATAGACCTATAGGTTTGGGGCCTATAAGTCCATATTTTTTACCTAACTAATGACCTTTATAACCTAAAGGCAAATATTTATACATGGTTTTTCAATTCCATTGAAGATGAGAATATCACTAAATACCCTTGAAGAGACTATTAGGTCACTTGAGCATTTAATATAGTCATGAGTGTGAATTGACTATCTTAAGACATCTATAGCCCTATATATGAACTGTGTATTTGATAGCAAGATCCAAGTAACTTTAGATGGTATAAACCTTTTAAAATCATCTACTAGCATAGATGGATAAGGTTTTTGTTTCCAAGCCTACACACATTCATGAGATCTCCAAGTGAGCACCTACATGTGGTAAAAAGACAAATTGGACTTAGTAAGCATAAAAAAGGAATAAAACGATGGTTGGAACTCAAATTTAATCTCAAATTATGTTAATAAATTGTTATCAAATTAGTGATACAAGGATGAGGTCCAAAATCATAAGATCACAGAGTCAAGTGTTCTAATAAGTAGGCTAAAGGCTTGTATGGAGGATAAACTCAATATTTAAACTTGAGTAAGAGTTAAGAGTGATATTAATTTTTTTAGTATAATAAAAATTTAAAACAAGATCAAGTCATATTCAAGCTTCATAGCAAGAAAAAACCAGATTCAAAGCACCTAACATAGTCTTGACAAGGGGGACCTAAAATCCTATCAAATGAATAATATTAATTATAGACTTAAAGAAAGTGACATGGTAGTTTGAAAGGGTTTTAAGGATAACTTAAATTTTCAATACAAGTATATGAACCATTTTAAAGTCACTAATTTGATGGAGAGGTTGACTAAACACCAAGAACAAAGTCAAATGATCCCAAACAAGCTTAGCAATCATTTACAACTAACATAAATAGGTCAACACAAGTATAAGATGATGGTGACAATGGTATAAAAGCTAATAAGATGGAATAGTATAATGAGAAGGAGATTGAAACCTAAATTATAATATAAGTAGGATCAAGATATTTTAAATGGGACTATTTATGAGATGATGAAGTTTTGAACACATTGTATAGTCAACATCCTATATGCTACCTAAAGGCCTACTAAAATATTAGCCCATTATTTAAGATGATAAGAGATATGGGTATTGAAGATACTTTGAATCCAATTTAATAATTAACCAAGTTAGAGTCCATTTGGAAGTTGATGATGTAGGGTAAAATTCCAAACCCCCGGTCCTAACCCAAAGAGAGACATCTCTAGGTGGTTGTAAGGGAAGATTTATCTTTTTAGGCCTGATGAGAAGTTAATAGATATTATGAAAGGATATTGAGCCTCAATTATAAATTAATTCAATTTTAATCACTATTAAGGAGGAAAATTATGAGAATAGTGGTATAAAGGATCCAAACATAGTCAAGAAGTAAGCTATAGTTATGTTTATATTATGAGGGTTTTGTTTGATTAGATGAGAAGGTATAAGACTATGGGAGGTATAAAATATGAATATTATTTGATGTTTAATTTGGTGATGAAATAAAAATATGATATAACCCTCAAAATTTATGATATATAAATGAAACATTGATTAATATTGTGTTAATTCACACACAACCTACATCTAGTCACGAGAAAGATGGTGTTTTGAGGGTGTCATATGCATAACCACACATTTATGTTTAGTATAAAACATGTTAATGAGTTAATTCATACATTAATTATAATTATAAGGTCACACCAATAGTGGACATATCCATTGTTTTGTCTCACACCTTGACCACTCCTTGGGCAAGGGAAACCATGAGACCTAGAGATCCACTTGAAATCTAAGGGAATGAAACAAGCATATAAAACCTATTTAAGGGTATTTATGGAAGTATAAAGTAATGAAAATGGTTTTAAATCACCTTTAGGAGGTAATCAAGCTCAAGTTTTCATCCAAGTGACCTTGAGGGATTGTAAATAAAGACAAGCTCAAAACCCCAAGTACCCTAATTAATACACCATAAGTACATAGAGGTTTAACCAAAACTTAAAGAGTATGTATGATCATGTGGGGGGTTGATCTAATTTTTTATGAACTATTAATTGCAATGGTAATGAATTTTGAGAGATAAAACTCAAACATAACCTCTCTCTAGGCTTAAGAGAGCTAAGTAAGCCACTTGATTATCAAGTTAAATGCTCATACCATCTCTCACACTTAGCACAGGGATATAAGCCATTTTTTATAGATGATGAGGTAATTTAATAAGGTTTTTCAAGTGGAAGGAAGTCAATTGGATGTCCCATATTTATGAAAAATTGTTAAGACGCCAAATAGGTCTCAAACCCTCCTAAAACCATAATTGTGACCAATTACAAAGAAAGACCTCAAAGTAAATTTGATGAAATTTTTCTCATAAATTTTTTTTAATGTTTTTAGGACTCAAATTAGGTTACCCCCATGTATTTTTGTGTTGACTTCACTTGTATGTATCGCTTCAAAAACCCTAATTTTCTTGATTTTTGTTGTTTTTAGGTGTTTGAGAAGGGGATAACGTACCAATCATTAGATAAGGTACTTTGGGACTTTAAAAAACTAATAAATATTAAAAATATGAATGGGATAATCTGAAAGTGTCTAAACTAGGCACATTTTTCTATGTAATTCCAAATAGGCTCAAATTAGGCCTAAGAAGCAAGGTGGTTTCATGGTTTGAATACTTCCATAGGGTCTAAGGATCTAAAATTTGGTATGTAGGATGGTATTAGAATAAAAAAAATTAATCACATGTTTTTTATTGGTTTCACATGCATTGGAGCTTTCTCAAGCAATATTTCTATTTCTAGGCATAAGAGGGCCAATTAGGCCTAATTAGAGAAGAAAATGGAGGAAAAGTAGTACTTCCACTTAGATTATGATCATAAAATTTTGTGTGGTGATGTAAGGTGATACAAGGTACTAAAAAATGTTCTCAAGTTTTCAATTTTGTCCATACAATATTCTAGACAAGGAGATTGTTTAGGTTTAAGGGATACAAGGAAGGGGTGCTAAAGCAGGCAAAATGATGTCTTTTGGACTACTTGATGGATCCAAATTCCATGTTTTAGGTCTAATGTCCTATTTATAATCCATCCATGGTTTAATTTTTGAGTCTAATTCAAAAATCAATTTCTCTCTCCTAAGCTTCTTTATTTGTGAAGGAGCTAAGTAGTCAAAACATCCAAATTTATGCATGAGAGATTTTTAATAAGATTTTTAATGTTTTTTATTAAATAAGGTGGAAAACTAGGGGATAAACCCTTAAAAAATCATAGAAACCATGAATTTAATCAGCATAAATGATGCCTTACAATAGGAATATCACATTTAGTGAACCAATAAACACAACAAAACCAAAACAAACTAGAAAAGGAAAGAATGAGAGGCAGAGAATCTAGAAAAACAAGATCTAAGGAGGCTAGATCTATCCTTAATTAAAAATAGATTTATTGAGGTGATACAATTTCTTAGTGTTATCCACATTGATAGAAAAAGTAGTATTAACCAAGTCCTATAGCATAGACATGTTCAAGAGAATAGAATTATGGAGCCCAGTGGTAAAGTTCTACTCCAGTTTCTAAATGTGACCCTTCAGGTCAGCAATTTTAGCTCTCAAACTAGTCTCAATTTTAGTTTCCTCATCAGATTCTTCCACATAAATATTTCCCTCTTTGTCATCATTTTCCACAAAGTCAGCAACATCCTTTGTTGTAGCCTCAAATTCTCTTGTCTCCTGCTTACCTTTAGTATCCTTAGAGATTTCCTAAACTTCTAATTCCTTGTTCTCCTCATCCTGAGTGGCTTCCTCTGAGGCACTCTCAGAGTAGTCAATAAGCCTAGCCTTGGAAGCAGGTTTGCTAGTAATCCACCTTAACCATTGAACTCTTGAGGAAAGGCCCTCCTCACTAACCTTAGTGGACAGATGGGATATACTACCTTGACCCCCAGGGGTCCTACAAGGATTTTTAGGGGTCCCCACAGTAGTACCCACAATACCCTTTTCACTAGCATAAAACTTCCTCTTCTTTCCCTTCATACTCACAAAGGAGCCTAGGGTGTCTAAGGGAGTCTCCTCAGGGGTAGAAAAGGAAACTTCTTTAGTTTTAGTAGAGATAGGTGAAGGACAGGGCTCTTCGACAACATCACCAGCAAAAGTGTTAGAAGAAAATTCTCAGCTATCAATTCAAATAGTCTTGGATGGCTCGAGGGCATGGTGGAAATTATATAGGCAAAAAATGAGGCCCTGATGAAGGGGGATAGGATTCATATTAAGTTTTTTTGTCAATTTAGCTCTCACCCTAAGGATTGAATGTTCTAGGGAAAATAGTAGATAAAAGGGAAAGTTGATAAGAACATTATGCCTAAAATGATTCAGAAGGGGGAAATGATAATTTTAAAACCTGGTGAAATGTCATTCTAGTGTGAAATAATTCATGAGGATGAATCACACACCGTCCCAAGGCTTGGGCAATTTAGCTCTATTAAATCCTCCTTGTTAAGGTGCAAGTTCTTCGCCTTCTCCAATAAATAGCTTCTAGCTAGAAAGGTCCACAATTTTTGTTTTTCATTATAGCTTCATCCCTTGTGTAGACATGTCAGTAGCCATAGCTATCACCTTTTTTGAAATATCAAAAATAATTCCTCCAATAATGACTCATTAGTTTAGACAAGACCTCACAAATTATTCAGACAGGTTTTCATCAAACCCGTTGAGCCTCTCCAAATAGGGACTTATCCCACCCTATTTGCAGTAGTGCCAGACCACCAGGTTATCTTTGAACTCACAAAAATAAACTAGTTTTGTTTGAATTCTATCACCCCCCATTTTGGACTTATAGATTAGACCAAGACATTCCCCAATTTTTACCATCGTAATTAAAGTAGCTACAAGCCCTTGCTCACGAATATGCATAATGATGAGATAACACATAATTTAGAGTATCATGTAGAGATGACACTTACTCATCCCATTCTTAAACATAATTTCTTAGAAATCTCCATAATGATGAAGCAGTATACTCACCTTAACAAAATGGTATAATAAATCAAAAATGATTATCAAAAGAGTGCAATAGGCCCCAAACTTTAAGATCCACATTGGCACCCTCTAAAGGGACTGACTAATAAAGCTATCCTTCCAATATGTCTAACTCATCCTTAACATGTTGTTTCCTTTTGGATGATATCCCTAATATTTAAAGGGATATGATCTAATTTGAAAATTGTTGGCCGAGATTGGCACAGGCATTAGCTACACTATTTCTCTCTCTATAAATATGTGAAATATTAACTCTGGTGAGCTTCTACAGAAGAAATTGAAAATTCCTAATGATATATTTTAACTTAATTCCCATACTTGATTCTTTTTTAACTACATTGATAACCATTCTAGAGTCCCCCTAAATACTCAAATTCCTTATACCGAGGGATATAGCCAATTTTATCCCTCATAGAAGAGTAGTTACTTCAGCATAGTTATTACTCTGGTAGCCTATTCCACCAGCATAGATAGCAATCATCCACCCTTTATCATTTTTTATAATCCCTCTCCCATTGGCTTTACCATTAGACTTAGAGGCCCCATCAAAGTTAAGTTTCAACTAGTTAGGCTTCAGGGGATTCCATCTAGTATTAAGTCTCTAAAGAATTTTAGAATTATTATAAGCAGGAATATGATTTAGTACCTTCCATTTGGCCACAATTTTTTCTTCTTCTTGAGTTATGGGTTTCTATGTAGTATGAATATGAATGATAGTGACACTTTCCAAAAGAGTCTTAATAAAAGAATGAAACACCTAAGAGGCATTTCTAATAGTATCCATAAAAATTCTATGGTTGCGCTCTTTCCATAACATCCAACTGAAACATGGTAGAGTTTGATTCCATAATTCAATGAGCCAGGGATGAGAAAAGGTAGGATTTCAGTTGATAATGACTTCCTTGAGGTCAAAATTACAGACCCACTCAATACCAAAATTATTTAAGATTATGCTCGAAAGTTCCCAGGAAAAATCATAGTGTATGAAAAGGTGATAAATTGTTTCCTCTTTTGAACAACACAAATAGCATCTATTGACCAAGGTAAGCCATCTCTTATGAAGGTTATAGTGGGTTAAAAAAAATTTATGAGTAATAGCCCACCAAAACATGTTGATTTTTGGTATAAGTTTATAGTTCCAATTTTTTTTCCATATCTCCTTATTCTAAACCTTAGGAATCAGTAAATGATAAGTAGACTTGACAAAGAGCCATCCATATTTATTTTCCCACTAGTATTGTTCATCTTCTCATGGGAAGAGAAGGATTCTAATCCCCTATATCAACTATTGAATATCTAGAACTCTAGGGAAGAGCTCAGGCCGATGAGCACAACAATCCAATAGATTTTTCTAGCTCCTTATGCCATTGTTATTAGCACTGTAATCACTGACTTTATCTCCAAAAAATTGAGTAGCAATGTTAGCAATTTATCCATAGTTTCCCTATGTGATAAGAGCCTTATAATTTACCCAAATGTCATTCCAAAATATAATGTGCTAGCCATTTCCGAATTTCCATCTAATTCCTTGCTTAAGAAGGCTTATACTTTTTAGCATTTTATTCCATATCATAGATCCCTGGGGTAGCCCTACCTGTTGGAGAAAATTGGAACCATCAGAACTATACATATATTTGGCATACATGATTTCCCCCCAATACTTATTTTTATGAATCAGATTCCAGTTGATTTTAGAGAGAAGGGCTTTGTTCATGTTCCTGATGGATCTAATATTGAGGCCACCATGCAATTTTAGAAGACACACTTTTTCCCAACTGACCAAAGGAATTCTGTATTTATCTTCCAATCCTGTCCATAAGAATTTTCTTTGAATCTATTCCAATTTGTTATAAAAATATGTAGTTGTTTTAAAGAGAAAAGAAGTAGGCAGGAATCCCTTATAGAGAGGCCCAAAGAAGCTATAGTTTACCTACACTGCTAAGAAGTTTCCCTTTCCATCCAAGCAGTTTCTTCTAAGTTCTTTCCAATATTCCATTCCAAAAACTTGGAGATACCTCTTCAACCATGAGGGGAAGGCCCAAATAGGTAGTAGGTAGATCAGCTTCAACACAGTCTAAGATGTCAATGATTTTTTGTCTAAGGTCATTAAGATTATTAAAGTACACATTACTTTTTTAGAGATCTATGATTTGCCCAGACTCTATGGTGTATTTATTTAAAATATTCTTCCATCTCCTAGCTTCAATCACCGAAGAGATGCCAAAAAGAATGGTATCATCCACAAACTACTGCATCACCATAGGGGGAAGGGAGGAAGCAGGTTTGATGCCCACTAAATTTTTAGAGGCTATATTATCTTGTATGTATCTCACCAGTGCATCTGCCATTATGATGAACAAGGGAAAAGAGGGTCCTTCTAGCAGATTCCTCTCAAAGAAGAGAAGAAACCTCTAGGGACCCCATTGACCAGAACTAAAAATTTAGTAGAATAAATAATGTTCCATACAAGGCAAGACATTTAATCATTAAACTCAAACTTCTGGATGACTTGAAATAGAAAAGTCCATGAGACCCTATCATATGCTTTAGAAATGTCTAGCTTAAGAGCCATACTATGGATTCTACTCTTGTTCATGGAATGAATAGTCTCATGAGTGGAGATCATAGCATCAAGAATTTTCCAACCTGAGACAAAACCTTTTTGAGTAGGGGAAATAATTTTGTCTAAAAAAGGTTTGATTCTCATAACCAGTACTTTAATGCAGAGCTTATAAATAGTGTTACATAGACTAATAGGTTTGAATTCTGAAAGGTGTGTGGGTTGCGACCTTTTAGGAATAAGTACTATAAAAGTATTATTAACTTGTTTCAAAAGTTTAACTGATCTAAAGAAGTCATGAACAATAGAAGTAAGATCCATTCCCACTATATCCCAATATTCCTAGAAGAATATAGGAGGGAAGCCATCAGGACCTGAGGCTTTGAAGGAACCCATAAAGAATAAAATAGCACAGACTTCCTCCTTCGATATAGGCCTTAACATCTCTAGGTTGTCTTCCTCAGTTATCAAATAGAGGATTTTATTAATGAATTAATTAATAGTTCCACCATTCTCATCATCATTAGTTTGTTCATTTATCAAATTCTGAAAGAATATCCTGGCTTATTCCCCTATCTCATTATCTTCAGTTATAATGTTGACATTTTTGAAACATAGCTTCATTATGGAGTTAGCCTTCTTGTGTTTCATGGCTAAGAGATGAAAGAAGGCCGTGTTATTGTCCCCCTCTTTGAGCCACTAAACTCTAGATTTCTATTTCCAGAAAACCTCTTCTTTATCCATAATATTCTTCCAGTCAAAAATCAGGGCATTCTCTTCTTTAGAAGTGTCTTCTAAATCATCTCCTTGAGCAATCTACTACTGGATATATACAAGTTTTCTGGCTATGTTTTCCTTCTAATGAAAGACCTAACCAAAGCTATATCTATTCCATCCATGAACTTCTTATTTGATATGCTAAAGTTTTTTGACTAATCTAAACATATGAGTGCCTTGGATAGGAATTTGCGACCATTGGGCCACCAATTGTCTGAAGTCTTTATGTTTAATCCACATAGCTTCAAAATAGAAGGGGAAAGGACCATGTTTTCCCCTATCTTTTCAACTGAGGAAGATAGGGCAATGATCAGACATGGTTCTAGGAAAAGCTTATAAATGCATATTATGATAATCATCCTAGCTACTAGAAATAAGAAATCTGTCTAAGTTAACTTGGATCATTTGGTCTCTTCTTCTTCTGTTCATCAATAATCAATAATCATTTGGACAAGGAATAAATTAATGACACATTTTCAAGTTTTTGGGGCTCTTGTCTTCCTCTCTTCATTCTTATTCTGCTATATATTCAGGCTTTAAGGCCTTAATTTGGTATCCATCACTTGGGTATTAGCAAATATTCTCTTGTTTTGCACTTTAAAATCTATTGGAATGATGAATAAACTATTTTAGATTTTCCATTATTAATTTGCAATGTGTATATGCTTGTTTTGATGTGATAAATGGTAGAAATCCTCCTTTAACATGTCCTTTTCACACCTTTATGTTGATAAGTTATATTATACAAGTTATATGAAGTTTCATAGTGTGATTATCATGTTTCAAATGTAATTTTGTTGAAATTACCTCAATAATGTCTCTCTTCATTCACCTCCAAGATATAGTCACTCATCAGTACCTTCATATGAAATATTGTTGCTTACGAGTTATTGGAGATAAATGATTTATTTTATTTTTGGTTCATTAGTTTTGTTAGGATTCAAAATTTAGTGGATGAATGATTGTATTTGTGAATCACTACCCCTTAGATTAGATTTATTTTCTACATTCGCTATCCCTTTTCACCTTAATATTAATAAGTTTTAGTGAATGAAGCTAAACATATCCACTAGGGGAGCTAGGCCCATAATCTAAAGGTATAGTCTAGTGATAAGGTCACCCACAACCATTAGGCCATTCCCATAGTAGTCCAAGTTTCAATCAAAATTGGAGATTATCCTTCACAAGGTGAAACTTGGGTTACTAACTATTTTGGCACACTTTGTGGGATAGATTCAAGCATTGAAGCCTTCACAATAGCATCTTGGTCATCATAAGTAGTTTCAAGCACTCATAGGCTAGGTTGTAGTCATAAACTCTTGATGAGGGTCCTCACAAGGTCATCATCTCAAAGGTAAAATTAGTTTTTATTCATATTTAATTATTATTCATGTGCATTATGATGAGATATGTCTACATATGGGGTAGATTATTGTCACACACTTCCTTATCAATATACCTATGATCCTTTCCAATTCCATCATGATCTCTATCAACCCTATTTTGACCCCCATCATCCCTAAATTCACCCTTTTCATCCCTATAATGAGTTTCCTTATTGCCAAGATTACTAACCACATTATGAGCCTCATACACCTCATTGGTAGCTTGCTTATCAACCTAATCAACCATGGCAACATCATGATGTTCCTAATCAACCTACTCATATTAAAAGTCAATCCACATCAATATTTTAAAATACCTTATTTGGCTATCAAAAACAATGATGAGCATTGACACCGAAAGGAGATATAGACAAGAAATCCTTAGGCATGTTTTTGAGAGCATGATAACTTCATTGTATCAAGCTATGAAAATATGGTATTTTTTCATTAGAGAAGTTCATTCAGGAGTCAATGGTGATATGATTGACATAGGTGGTTTAGTTTTAATAATTGAAGACAAGTTGATAGTCCATGAGAGAAAACAAGTCCAATCCTATGATCAACATGTTCCATCCTTCATTCCACATCAATCCTTCATTGAACTACCTTTCCCCCCTCAAGAGTGTCAAACAAATATGTTTCACAACCCTGAAAGTTCCTCACAAGCCTTTTCAACTTTTCTTACTTGGATTTATATCCAAGATAGATTTCAAAGGGAAGGATAAGTGTGTCTTGAAAAGGTTGAGTTCCATGATTCACAATAGACATTGCAAGGACACTCACTCACCTTATGATGAACATAAAGAGACATCTAATCAAAAGGTGCTTGATTTTTAGGCTCACCTTATTAAATAAGTTTAAATTTCAAACTAGATCATATATCAGTTAGTGGTAGCTATAGGAGAAACATAATAACAACTAAGGTTTCCTCCATTCATGGCAAAGACTACAACAAAAGCAAAATAAGAAGCTCTTACATACAAGTTTATAACATTGAAACAAATGTTGTATTCAAGGAGAGGAGGATGCTAGAAAATTATAATCCAAAGTGATGAAATGGAGGACAATTATAATATCATTAAAGAGTCTAATACCTTCCCCTCATGGAATTTTATTCAAGACAATATATGGTAGAAATAGGAAGTGATGGTTATCAAAGGTGGGTAGCTCAAAGAGCATGATAAAAAATATACAATAACTTTAGATTTGACACATCTTTTTCATATTTTTCAAGGATCCACCATGACATTCCTTGAGAAGGATACTCTCTTTTGTGACACAAGTGAAGGATATACAACTTTAGTGATAGAGGATAAGAGTGGCTTGAGTGATCAAGAAGAAGAAATCACCATTAGGACATGCCTTGCCGAAGATAGTTATGAATCAGTGGTTCATAATGCAAAAGAGGATGAACTCCAAGAGGTTGTTTAGATGCAAGGTAAGGTAAAAGAAGAATACACTTCAATTGGACAAGAAGAAGATGGTTCCTAAGAGATCCTTGATGACATGACAACCACTCTTTGTCATGATAGCCCTGAAGAATGTGAAAAATGAAACATCTATTCAAATTGTAGTAGCTTCAAGGTAAGGAGGTATCCTTCTAAAGTATTCACACATCCAAGATATGGTATGTTTTTAGGAACTTCCTAGTTTCATTAAAGATGAAAGACCAATTCTTTTCCACAAAGATAAGTTTGTTGATAGACATGAGACCCGAATGGTTGATGAGAATTTGAAGTATGATCATAATTACACAAAGTGTTAAAAATATATGAGAATTTGTAACAAATATTAGACCCTTAAAAAACTCACACTTTCTATAGAACATATTGAAGATGAATTAGCTTCTAACCTTGTCAAGTGTTGTCCACAAAAATGTAGCACCAATATGATGGAAACAATGATGAAGTGTTTGTTGAAGTAGTACCTCAATTTTATACTCATGAATATGAACCAAGTGAAGATATATTTTCATTTATCATGCCTCATGAAGTTCAAGACATCCATCATGAGGCCTTGACAAGTCACCATCCCATATGGAACAGAGTGAAAACACCAACCAAGACATGATAGATCAAGAGCAACTTATGGCTGAGGTAGAAATTAAGTTAATAATGTAAGACAGATGGATAAGGGTGATTATGATTGGGTTTTTTACCTACCTATCCAATATATGTACCTAAGAGTGGAACAGGAAAGTCTAATTGCTTCCCTAATATGTCATAAGAATGCCAATGCCCCAACATTCAAGTGGGAACTATATACACATAATAGTTTCAAAATTTTATCACTTAATGATGCTCTTTATCTTGCAAGAACACGTTGAGTCTTAATCTCTCTAAGTTCACGCCTTAATCTATGCATCAAGAAAGGGGTGGGCAAAACATTGGTGCTTGGTAGGATTATTTTCCCTTTTGACACATGTTATCTACATACTTATCTACTAAAAACCATATCCCTAAGCTTATTCTTCTCTATTTAACAGTACTTAGTCATTTACCACATTTTGCTCCCATTTTTCCTATCCTTAAGTGCCTTCTAACTATTTATAATACTAGGTTGACTGGATTAACCCTGTATTATTTTGGTAAAAATTCATTTAGGTTCTAGGTCAACTCTTGGCCGACCTAGCCAATAACCTAGTGAGTTTTTTTCCATAACAGTACTAGGTCGACTGGGTCAACCTTATATGATGAAAATTTTGGAAGGAATTAGGGTTAAATCCACCTATATATACAAGATCATTTTTCCATTATTTAGAGAATAAAATAAGAAGTAATAGCTATTGCACATCTACTTATCCACCATTTTACTTGAAGATCAAGATTAAAATTTCATACTTTATTTGGAGATACATATATTATCTTATGGATAATTATTTTAAATGTATTGATAGGTTGTGTAGCCTAGAACTGATTTATCCTTGTCATCATTACATACCACATCAACCTCTTTCAAAACACCTTGGCCAAGGGAAAGATTTAGGCTTGGTGGGTTCATCCTCAAAGGTAAGTATTCTTAACTTTGTTCTTCCTTTGTAAGAGTAGATAGATATTCATTTGTACTTCTCTTCCATGAATTAAGATTCTATATAAATTAGCATGAGTATATGTCTCTTATACATGTTTACTATTTTGTTTATTACCCCCCCCCCACTTTGTGCCACAAGCTTTGGTGAGAACTATATTATAATTTAATTTACTTGTTATTAGTTTAGTGAATATCAAAACATAGGACTTAGGATTATTGTGTGATTTTAATTGATTGGAGGCTTTGGAACCCTCCCTAACATTATTTATTATGTTAAGAGATCCCCTAATTAGGTCTAATGGATCACTATATTGGTCATGTTCCTGATTATCTAATGTATCTCCAATCAGAAGTGTAAGTATGATATATCTTCTCTGAGTTAGGATTTATTTAAAGACATGATGCACTTCTTATTAAATACACTCCAGTGAAAACAATGTGAATCTAATTCTTGTAGGTTTTATTTTACATTTTTCATTATTTTATCATTTTATTTATTATTTTTCTATATTTTCAATATTATGTCAATTATACCAGTATAGTTTCTAATTTCTATGTATAGGTTTAACACATAGTCACATGAAAATAACTCTATTATGTTTTTACAGGTATTCATTAGATATAGGATATTGGGTTAAATAATTCAACATAGTACAAGTTTTCACTTCCATACAAGCTACTAGGTTGACCCAATCAACATAGTACACTTTCAATCTTCTAGAAAATGTACTAGATTGACACTATTAGTATAGTATTCTTCATAGGCTTTAGTAAATAGGGAACTACATAACCAGGTTGACCCAATTGACATAGTTGGTAGAATTTGCAAGTAAAATCAAGGCACTTCAATAACAATCTTAATTTCCCTTACATCTTATAACCCACAAAGGTTCCTTTCTATCTTTCTCTGTCATTTCTATTATTAATTATAGTTCTATTTTTCACAAGTTTATAGTCTTTAAAACTACCCTTATACCACAAACTAGGTCAACTCTATCAACCTAGTTATGTATTCCATCTGAAATAGTAGGTCAAAATGGTCAACATGGTTCATAACACACCCTTAGTTTAGTAGTATTATTGTGACACTATCAACTCTATAATATAATTTTTGCATACACTATCATCTAAACCAACACCTTACTATGATTCAAAGTTAGAACTAACACATATATGCTAGTAATTACTTCAAACTTTCACTTATAATTTCTTGTATGCTTATAATAGATCACATAGTCTCATTAGGTGTTTTTTTAATATACCATTTAGCTGCACTTTTTTTCTCTTTATTACACACACTACCAAATCACATAATCTTAAAATACATTTAAACAATTTTCCACCCAAGGCCTATCTACTTGAATTTAATCACCAAGGGGGAAGCCGACTTGGTTTTTTGGCCGAGTATAAATATGTGGTTAATGGTATATATTGGCAAATCACCCAACACCATTATATATATGCTATTTGAATTGAGGTGGTAGGCCCCAATACCAAGCCAATACCATTACTAACATAGATCCCTTTCATCCTAAACATCCTAAAACTATCCATGGATTTATTTCTAGTTCTTAAATTCATCTAACTTCCTATCACACTTAAATTCATACTCTAATAATCTAACAACTTTCATAATGACCACTTAGTTAGCATTTACTTTCTTAGTTAACTTCTTACTCTTTACTCAATTATATGTTGTATTTCAAAAACTTTCATTGGCCAACATTGGTGCAAGGTTTTGTGTTGTGTGTCTCAATTGGATCATCCTCATTGACCCAATTGATTGTTTGTTTCCTTTCATTTATTGCTTTCAAAAATAATTACAAAATTTTTCTTGTTTCAATAAACTTTCATTCTATTTGACATAGTCTCTTATAGACTATCTATTTTCCCTACCTACAATACTAAGTTGACCTTATCGACAAGGTATTCTTTTTTTACCCTAAGGATATAGTACTAAGTTGACCCTATTGACTTTGTATCCTTTTCTACCTATTTTATATCCTAGGTTATAGTACTAGGTAGCCCTTATCAACTCTATATCCTTGTTTTCTCAATTTTCAAACCTTATTTTTAATACTAAGTTGACCCAATTGTCTCTTTACTCTTATATATCCTTTTTTGTTTCCTTACTTTTCCATCACCTTTGTCTTATCTAGTCTTTCTCCTTTATCATGAACTTCCTATTTGAAGACAACACTAAGTTGAATTCAATAGATATGACGAGTCTTACCAACCCTCATAGGGTCTCTAATAAGAAGATTATGTCTCCTCTTCTAGATGAGAGTAATTTTCATATAACCACTTGCACAACAAACTATGGGACCCCTGCTCATTCCTCTTCACTTCATAATCCTCTCTTCTCACTTGAAGATTAACCCAAATTAGTGTATACACATGAAATTTTCTTCTTTATCTTTGAATTTACTCAACATTGAGGAAAGGATCCTTCTTCTATATGCCATCTCATGATTAGGGGTCAAGCTAAAGATCCTTATTCACCTTATTCCACATTCTCACATGGATTTGGGGATACTAGCTTCTTTACATCCCAACCTCTTCCCTTTATTTTGACCCCTTCTCATATAGTGACTTCTTCTTGTTTGACTTCTTCTACCTCCATGCATAGTATCTCTACTAATGTGGTAAATTATACATCTAGTAGGCCTCTTCCAAGACCCACTCTTCTCAATTCTTTCACTAGTGCATCATTTGATATCCATGGTAATCATGATTCTAGTGCTACTTTTTCTCATCCATTTAATTTTCCATCTTTTACCACATAATTTTTTTTTCTACCAATGTTTCACATTACAAAAGTTTTTCTCAATCTCCTACTCACACCCATAATGATACTCAAGTCGCTACTTCCAATCCTAATGATTAAAATAATACCAATAATGCAGCTCAAAATCATCAACTCCTATTATAAACTCTTAATTAATTGAATTATTTTCAAGGTAATAATTCAATTCAAATGATGAAAATGTAAAACCACCTTATCCATACTCAAACCCACTATTAATAGATGTCATGGGGTACACATAATAAAAAATTTCCCCCACCTCCTCTTTGATATTCCCATGGTAATATTATCCCTCAACTTCTTTTTATCAACAAGACCATTAATCATCCCCAAAATTAACCTCTTATATATCAAATTACTAATATTGATATAGGAGGTATCACCCCTACCATTTATTATAATGGATCAATTGATCATAGTTTTCATCTCAAAACATATGGAAATGTATATAAAAATTGGTCCAAATTAACTACCTTTGCCACTACCAAACTATTAGCAAAAACTCTCATGGGTGATGCTTTAGATTGGTACAACCAATTGAAAACTAATTCTATTTCTAGTTTGAAAGGTTTAGTAATTGATCTAGTCCAAGATTTCCAAACTAGTGATCTTCTTGAGAATATCTTGGCCCATTTTATCAATTATAAGTAACTTGAAACCAAAATTACCCAATATTTCATTAAATAGTGGAAAACATTGTGTAACAAATGTGAACATAACATGGTCAATGATAACCTTTTCCATATCTTTACCCATGTTATTTTTCCAAAGTTGTAATATTGGGTCCATAATCTCTCTACACATACCTTAGAGGAAGCTATTGACCAAGATAAATGTCAAAATTTCCTTATGCATCAATTAAATCCATCCCAAAATTCTACAGGTACTCATATATTACTTAAAGACAATAATAATCATGCTACTAATGATGGTGTCATGGAATCTTATAACACCATTCACAATATTCAATCTATTATTCTTAACCAATCTTTAGAACCATCTCCCCTTTCTAAAAAATTCACCAATCCTCATTTTTCTTCACCTAATAACATCGATGTTTATAAACCTTTATCCTTAGTAAAATTACTAAAACATCTACCAAGGAATATTCCACAAGAACTTGATCTCACTCGTCCTATGAAATATTTGAATGATCCCAATAAATTTTATTGATTTCACACTAGTTGGGGTCATTCTCATGAGACCTATATCCAGCTTCATAATTTGGATATGGATTTTCTTCTTGGTCCTAATTTTGATCATGATTATATCATTCAAAAATTATAAAAATTATGCCATAGATTTTAAATCCCATTTAAACAAATACCAAATCTCAAGCTTTGAATCCTCTTCCAAATCACCAAGATACCTAAGACAAGCCTACCCCTTCTACCAATAATTTCAAAAGTCTTATTGATCCTACTCCTAAAGATAATGTTGTTAATATGACTAATATGTAAAGGGTGATTTATTTCATTTTTCTTGAACCTATCTACATACTTATATTGACTCACATATTTTTTTTATCCAAGATTCTTCTGAAACTAACTTAAATGATTTGGCTAAAGTGATCTAAAGGATTTTTCACCCTTCATATGTGCCCTAAATCTCCATAAACTACTTAATTATAGAAGAGCACTCTAATAGCTTTCCAACACCTATTAGAATACAGGAAATAGAAATCATATACTTTATATATCATCTACTAAAGTTGTGTCAATAATTTAAAAAATAATGTGGTTTGCTATGAGAGGACATGGTATATTAGTGTAATTTCAATGTTCTAATTACACTAGTTTTTTTATGTCAATTATGTTGGTGTATCTTATTTTTACAAGTGGTAGGATGAGGAGATTCATTGTGGCATTATTTGAGAGGTCTATGTGGTGGTTCCTCTATCCACCACATGGCCTACCATCACATCCTTTCTATTTTCTAACTCACTCATTATCTATGGTGAGCTTGAGACCTAGACCAAGTTATAGCTCAAGTTCAAATCTATTATTCTCCACATTACTTAAGATTGAGATTACTCATCTGGACATTAAGTAGGATTTGGGATGTACCTCCAAATTAAATTGGTGGTGATATATCAAAATTTTAATGAATTACCAACACATCAAGAAAACCCCTGACAACATTTCATATGCTAGGTTTCATATGCAATGCTCAAGGTTAGCACAACACTCAATAAAAGTAGAGGATATGTGGATAACAACACAAACTACATATTGATCTTAAGGATATTTCGAGCCTTTATTACACTTTTGACTAGTGAATGTCGGATTAATATCCTATTGATAAAATGTAAAGGTGTCGATTAAGGGTCAAACCCTTGACATCAAGTTAAAAAATTAAAATGGTTGGCCATTAGGCCATGTATTTAAAATAGGTAATGTGGGGACCTATTTATTTTTAAAGTCTATTCAGGCCTAAATTAGGATATTGATGTGATTCAAACCCTACTCCTCATGCTTTCAAAAAGATTGGTATGATATTCAAACAAGTGATTCACATTTATAATATGTATGTGCGAGTTATATTTTAGATGACACAAACTTGAGCCTATGATTACAGTATACCTATTTTGTGAGGCCTTTATCCATGGTCAAATGTTATATTTACATTTAAGGGTATTTTTATATTTCATATAGAGATCAAATTTTATATGTGGATGATCCTATTTTGTAAGGATTTTAGCCACATAGCTCATTATATATGTTATTACAGGGTTATTGAAGGATTTACAGGTATGGTAGAAGGTAGAGAACACTCCTTGACATAATTATTCCCATTTTATTAGAGTTTTCATACACTCTAATGGATAAACCATGCCCAAATGCATGGAGAAGATGAAAAGCTGATATGGACTTTGAGAAGACAAATTGTTGATTAGTTTTAGAGTCTTCATTATTCTATTTTGGTACTATTTGTAGGTTCTCATATCCAATGGATGTAAGTTTATAAATTATTAATATTTACATCATTTTAATAGGTTGGTTCATTATTTATGAAACTATAGATGCAACCCCTAAAAGGGTGAATCCATTACCACATTATGCGTCAGCCTTCATTTCAATTTATATGTGTTTTAGTTTTATAATTGAGTTTTGGGAAAGAATTAATTAGCCACTAAACAAAGTAAAAAAGGTTGTAAAATGACACAAAATAGAATTTTAAATTGGGAAATGAGTTTACAAAATTTTCTAATCACTTTCATTCATTCCTATAATTTCCCATCCAATTCTATGTACTTAAGGGAATTGAGAATTTTTAATATCCAATTTATAAAAAACTATTCGATTAATCTAAGGGGGTAATTCTTATTTTTAGTTCAATTTTGGTATCAGAGTAGTTTGATTATGGTCATGTTTTTTATTGTTTCTTTGTGTTCTTCTATTTGATTTAACCATTCAAGATTGGCTAGTGCAAAGGAAAATTAGAAGGTGTTCCAATCTATTGAAAGATGGAAAACTTCTAATATCTAATATTTTGAAACCACTAGTTATGTAAGTTCAATCCAAATGATTAACAAGCACATTGTCACTTAAAGATGTGAGATGGTGTTGAGAGAGGATAAAACTTTCTTTCTTGGGATGAATTTAGATAAAATTTAAGGAATTTTCACTGATGCACATCTAAAATGAATCAATTCTAATCATATTATCATTCTTACATAGAGGGTAAAATAAGGTATGATGGAAATATGATTTCATATTGGTATTTCCATAATATTTTGGTAATGATAACTAGTTGTGTAACCTTTATTTTTGGATAAATAATCATTTATTTGAAGCCTATGTCCTTAATTATAAGAATAAGTGAAAATATTAGTTTCCATGTTAAGATATGGAAATGGAAATAGGACATTGTTCAGAATATTGAATAATTTTTTGCACTTTGAGTTTTCATTTTGTAAATATTTGAAATTTGATTTATGTCTTCACAACATTTATACAGAGTTTTAGGAAGCAAATAGGAAGTTTTTTAACCGAAAAATATTCCAACCATTGGTCAATAGATGCACTCCATAATTTCTAAAGAGGTATACATTATTTTCAATGTAACTATGTATACACAGTTTTGGTTTGAATCCTTTATGTGGTTACCCTAGAAGTAAAATATGCCTTGATGTGGAATTTATTTAAAAGACTTTTGAAAATTAAAATGGTTTATCTAACTCTTAGTAAGATAGAGTTTTAGATAATATGAAACCTTGTATTTATTTTATTGAAACCATGAATAGGGAACAACCCTTATTCATAAAATGGTTAACTTGGATAATTTTGATAAGCATAACTATAATATTGAGTAATATGGTTAAATTTCACTTAAAACACTATTTTTAGGGAATTTATAACTAAATGGATCCAAGAAGGAATTTTTGATAAACTTGTGTTTGAAAGGATATATTTTTTATCTCCTATTTTAGATTTCCATTATGATAACTACCTCAGTTTAGATGAGTGTGTAGGTATGAATCATGGAGAAGTCAGTAGTGAGGAAACTTTGAGATAGGTTTAAAATTCTTAGTTTTATGCTGATATTTATGATATGTCTTATTGTTACTTCTAGTAGTTGTAATTTGGTAAATAATTTATTATTTTTGGAAAAAAAATCTCTAAGTTGATACTAGAGTTTGATAGGTATAGGTAAATATTTGGTAATCAGTTTCAGTGACACAATAGTTAACTATGTTGTTTATAACATAGATATCACATCTATTTTCCCATGAATATTTTTTTCATATATTGTGCATTCATAACCTTAACATGGAAAAATTAAATGCATGCCTATATACTTGACATGTTACATGTTTAAGTCCCATTGCATCTTGGGCAGTGTTTGTATTACAAACTATTGTACACTCACATGTATTTTTTTCATTCATGTCATGTAGATGTAGTTTATAATACCTATAGATAGTAAACATTTGTAAATACAAGTATGCATGTGTTATAGTTTTTTTATTCCTATAGGATATTTTTGTAAATAAATTATCTATAACACTGTTTGATATGCAACATGTGATTTTCCCTTGTGTAATGTTGATAACAAGGAGAATACCTTAACCTTAATATAATTCATAGGTTGAGATAATCCATAAGTGTTATGACTATTTAGGGTAACAGGTCATTTTGTTAAAATGGGTAAAGAGTTTGTTTTAGTCTCCATAATTAGGTTATAGTTTCAATTGGATAGTTAACTTCTTATAGTGAAGTTTTCGATGATGTTTTATTTCACTGATGTAGACTTGTGTTATTAAAATGGAGTTTTATTATGTCATTTTGATATATTTACTTCATAACTATTTCATATGCCATTTTTACTCCCGTATTCTTGGAATCAGTGCAAGAAGATTAATATTGTCAAAGAAGAGAACTCACATAGATTTTTTATGGTTAGTTGGATGATTGGGACTTTTGAGACCAAAAGCCTCTTTATGGGGAGGTTGGATTCAAAGGATTTTTCACCCTTTTTATTTAACCTAAATATCCTTAAACTAATTTATTAAGAAAGAACACTCTGATATATTTCTAACACCTATTAGAATACATGAATTAGACATCGTATGCTCTAGATATCATCCATTAAAGTTTTGTGTCAATAGGTTAAAAATAATAACTAGGTGGTTTAATAATAAATGATGTAGTATATTTGTGTAATTTTAATTTTCTAATTACACTATTGTTTTTTTCTACCATATTATGTCTATTATGTTGGTGCATATTATTTTGACAAGTGGTAGGATGAGGAGCTTCATTATGGTGTTATTGGAGAGGTATACATGGTGGGTCCTCAGGTCACCACATGGACTAACACCACATCCTTTCTATTTTTCAAGTCACTCATTATCTATGGCAAGCTTGAGACCTAGCCTGAGTGCTGGCTCAATTTTAAATTTACTATTCTCCACATTACTTAGGATTGAACTTACTCATATAAACACCAATTAGGATTTAGGATATATCTCAAAATTAACTTTGTGGTGATATCTCAAACTTATAATAAATTTTAAGCACATCCAACAAACCCCCCAAAAAAATCCATAAGCTAGGTTACACATGGAATGCTCAAGGTTATCATAATGCTCAATAAAAGTGGAGGATATGTGGCCAAAGACATGAACTAAATATCAGTCCTAAAGATATTTCAATCCTTTATTTTTCTTTCCTTCAATGATTGTGGGATTATTATCCCATTTATAAATGAGAAGGTATTGGTTAAGGCTCAAACCCTTGACCTTGGGTTCCAAAATTAATGTGCCTAGACATTAAGCCATGGTTCTAAAATAGGTGAGGTGGGGGCTTATTTCTATTTGAAGTCTATCTGGGCCTATATTAGGATATTGAGGGGATTTCAACTTCTCTTGTCATTCCTATAAAAATATTGGTATGTCATTTGACCAAGTGATTCACATTTGTAATATATGTGTGAGTTGTATTTGAGATGACACATACTCAAGCTTGTGATTACTATATGCCTTTTTTGTGAGGCCTTTGGCCATAGGTGAAAGTTGTATTTAAATTTTAAGGTAGTTTTATATTAAACATATAACCCAAATTTTATATGTGGATTCTCCTATTTTGTAAGGATTTTGGCCATGAAGCTCATTGTATATATTATTATAGGGTTATTGAAGGATTTGTAGGTTTAGTAGAAGGAGGAAAACACTCCTTGACATCATTATGTCATTCTATTAGAGTTTGCATACACTCTAATGGAAAAACCATGATAAAATGCATGGAGAAGATGAAAAAGTGATATGAACTTTGAGAATATGAATTATTAATCAATCTTAGAGTCTTCATGGTTACACTTCAGTACTATTTGTAGGTTCTCATATACATTGGATGTAAGTTTGTAAATTGTTAATATTTTTATCCTTTTAATGGATCAATTCATGATTTAAAAACCTAGAGACATATCCCATAAAATGGTGAACTCTATCACCAAGTTATGTGTCAAATTTCATTTTAATTTGTATGTGTTTTAGTTTTATAGTTTTGTTTTGTAAGATAATTAATAAGACACTAAACTAAGTACATAAAGTTATAAAATCACACAAAATAAGGTTTTAAATTGGGAAAAGACTATATATTTTTATAATTACTTTCATTCATTCATATAATTTTGTGTCCAATTCTATGTACTGAAGAGAATTGAGATTTTTTAGTATCCAATTTCATAAAAATTGTTTGATTTAACTAAGGGTTAAATATTGATTTTGGATCACCAAGATGACATTAGAACTTTTGATGAACCAATTACAACTCCTCTTTATAACACTTCCCATTCTATTTCTACTATCCCTCCATCTTATTTACCTATCACTAATGACACTTATTCTTTGATTAACACTTCTTCTATCACTTCTTAAAACCAACCTACATCAACTACTTCATATTATCAACATAATAAACCAACTTGTAATTTTAATAAATATTTTACCTCTTATCAACATAAATTACAATTTACTTTGGCTCCTCCTTTTGAGGACCTCCTTCAACACTATTCACCTCTTTCTAAAAATATTATCTTGGGTTATGATGAGTGGGATCCTATCACAAAACATACTAATTTCCCATCCCAAATCCCATTTATTGAGATTATGAGGACCTATCCATGTCATCATAACCATCTTATTCAAATTTTGTTTTAAATTAACATCCCTTTCCCTCCCCTATTAGGACACAAAACAACATTATTTAAATCTAAATATAACATATTACAATAATGTGAAGGGATGTCTATACATGTTGATAAAATAATGGACACTTATATTTCCCTAAAATTTCCCATTACTTCCATGATTCCTAATGAGATTTTACTTCATTCATATGATCTTCCTCTTTTCATTAGTGTCTAAATTGGTGATATCTAAATCAAGTGTGCCATGATTGATTAGGGTTCTATCACTTGTGTTTCCTCTCTTGATTTTATAAAAAACCTTGGTAATTTTGAATGTAATCTAAAATCCACATGAAAACATGTCAAGGATATGATCAAAGGCAAATTTATCCCTTAGTTTATGTGTGACTCCCCACTACCATCCCTCATATCACCATTTACATAAAGGCTATGATATTTAACTTTCATCTATCTTATAACATACTAATTGGTAGGCCATGGACTCATCATATGAGAGAAATTTCCTCTTATACCTACCAATTCATTAAAATTCCTCATAATGGAACCATCTATAATATTGAGTGTGACACTAACCCTTGGAATTTATAATAATTTCAAGACTGGCATGTATTCAAGATTCTTACCCTTGAACCCTTACCCAATGTTCCATTTTTTGAGTCTCAATGATTCAAATTTCATATTAATTATACAAAAGCTTAAAACAATCATCCCAAACTCATTAAGAATTTTCCCCTTAACTTCTTAGATTTTTATAAAGATGATCCTGATGAGATCAATCTTAGGATTAAAACTTTTGATCTCTCACCTCATCTCATCTCTCAACTTCCCATTTCTTTGCAACCTCATTCTCATCAACCACCTTATGATGGAATACATATTATCCTAACTAATACTTGAGATTATATTTATCATAACTCATGAGATGATAATATCATCCCTACCTATGTCATTGATTTTTATATTCTTGATTACAATGATGGTTATACCTTAGATGATCCATTTTGAGGAGGTCCTATTTAGACCTGTGATGCTGAGATTATCTATTATAATTATTCTTTTCTTCAATATTTTAGTATATATTCCCATGTTTCATCATATATCACTCTTAATTTTATAATCTTTCCTTTTTATCATAGGGTAGAGATGGAACAGACACCTCCAATTTTTGTATAACCTTGTAGGAGTATTCTTATGGATCATGTTATGACTTGGCCCTATCACTTTGCTAGGTATCATGACCCAAATAGCTTGATTATCCATGAGATGCATGCCACTTTTATTGAGCCTTATGTAGACCCTAACCCTATATTAATAGATCTTAGTTTGAATCCCATTCCTATACCTAATTTAGCTAAGTCTATTCCTATATTTGATCCTATCATTCCTACTATCGAGCCTTGCTCTATCTCTCCACCAAAACCAAATTTTATTGGTGATGGTTTTATTCCATTACAATATATGTCTCCTTTGTCCACCACATGGGATGATGAACCTTCCCAAGTTCCTTATATTTTTATTACTCTTTCTATTAGTACACCTACCAAGACTACTCATAGGCATATTTTTTACTTTCATGGCACAAATAATCATTTATGTATACATTATCATAAGCTACAAAAATATATTAACACTTTGAATCCTAATACCTTTCAGCCCTTAGATAAGGATATAACTCCCCTGAAGGTACTACCTAAGTATATTCTAATGTATCGAGAAGTATATTGTCTCTAGCACCAATGTGTAACCCATCACACCGATCATTGTTGCATCCTTTAGTAGCATCTTAAAGATCATATTTTAACCATTATCACACATTCTACCATTCCTCTAATACATCATTCTAACAAAAAGGCTCCCCATTCTTCCCTCATGGTTCCACTTATCGTGGTTCCATCTCCTCTTGTGGTCCCTTCTTCAGCTCATATTCCTCCACTCATGAATCCCTCACCCATGGACCTTCCCTCACCTATGGATCCTTCTCCACCTATGAGTTCCTTACTTAGGGTTTTTTCCCAACAAATTATACCTTCATCTCTTATATAAACCACTCCCATAAATTTTCTTCAGCATCCCTTACATAATATCCCTCCTCAGCATGCTCCATCAAACATTCCTACCTTCTTTGTTTAGAAGACTAGATGTGAAGTATTTTCCTAGTTTTTGTTGAAGATGGATGAGACATTAACTATAATTGTCATTTAAATTCATAGAGACTTATCAAATGTTATATATAATGTGTGTGGATAAATATATCAATACTTATGATCACATGTGTGGTTTTATTACATCTTTATTTTAATTAGATGTGTTCTCTAATGTTATCTTTATCTATTTTTTATATCATTTGACATTGTGTCAAATTATTATCTATCTTACATGGTAACTTTGATTTTACACTTTATATTGCTCATAATGTCATTTATGTTTGCTTATGGATTTATTTTTTATCATTACCTTATCTTTTTATTCTTGATTTTATTTCTTATGGTTCCCTCATTTGTTTTCATCATGATTATTTGCTCTCTTATTTATATCAACATGGATAATTGTTATTGTGACTTGGTTATACCAACCTTATTCCCTTTAGTCATTCCTTCTATACCATGTGATTAGTTAGCAAAAAACTCATTTCATGATAATCTCCTTTTACTAGTCTACTTTGGATTTCCTTTTTTCCCATTTATTTCCTTTCACAAACTAAGTATATACATGGTTGAGACTTGAGATAACATGTGGTTTCATAGTTAAGCCCAAGTGTTATAGTTAGTATTGTCTTTGGTTACTTAGTTTCCTTTAGCCAAATCCCAAAGATCATTCATGTGTATCACTCTATCTCTCATGTGTAGTCATTTGAAGTCTATATGGAGGAGGAATATTAAAATCCATAAATTACATAAATTCCAAATCATTTAACAAAAGATAATGATCCAAAAGGCAACATTCAAAATTATCAAAAGTCAAATCACACTAAAAGATGTGATTCAAAGAATATCTCCTTCCATTCAAAGATCAAAATCCATTGTTGGCCTTAAAATAGAGCTGAGGTCCATTGGGGTACGGTAGGCTAGTATATTAGAAAAGAATAATAAAGCAATCTTTTAGTTCTACCTACTTTCTCATGCAAGTACCCAATCTTCACAATAGACTAATATCTTTTTAAGGGGTCCTAAGGAATGGGGAACACATAATGGAAAGGTAGGTCCATTTTAAGTTTATTTTACCAATCTACCTTCATGATTTGATCTTTGTAGCACACTTATTTTCCTAGACATATTTGTGTCTATATTAAACATGTTTCCTTTGTACATTGATGGTCACGAGTCAATTAGTGTTTTATCATGTCATTAGTATGCCTTATGTATCTTAATATATTATCATAAGATGCCTACAAAATTATTTATACATTCCATTTCTCACTCCATAAAATCCTAATATTTCCCCTTGATAAATATTATTTTGTTCACTGATCACTCCCTTGGGGATTCTATTTTTGAGTTGCATTGTAAGACCATGGATAGGACCTTGCCTTCCTAAAAAATTACCAAAATTTCACATTCTTATTACCAACATCATTTTTAACCAATTTTCACATTACCTTATTGGTTTTCTATTTGTGAGTTTCATTTTAAGACCATGGATAGGACTTGGCCTTCCTCATAAAAATTTCTAGTAATCCAAGTCATGATAAAAATCACATGTGTCAAATATGAGATAGGATGTGATTGATTATGAAGTTACACATCATTGACATGATTCCCATATTAATTTGGTATTTTTTATTCTTAATTCATTACTCTTTCACTTTTATCTTCCTTTTTTCCAATTACATGTAAGAATCCAACATTTTCTTAAGTTTTTCATACTTCTGAACTTGAATTAGATTGACTAATTTAAGACAATTTTCTATAATTTTGTTTCTCTTTTATACTTCCCAATGTTATTTAGTATGATTGATTGACTTAATAAAAAAAATTATACCATTTTTTCTTTCAATGTTTTTATTAAATTATTTTCATACTTCCCAACATGACTTAATGTGATTTTACTTCTTTTAAATTAGTGTCAATCTTTTTCATGGTTTAAAAACAAACTTGTTTCCCTCTTGTTTACCACTCTTGGTTTCTTATACTTAGTCATATCTTATTATTACACATTTACCAATGTGAAATAGTGTGTAGTACATTTTTTTGATTGATTATACCTAGCCAAGTCTTTTTCACCTATTTATTTTTAAGCATGCATGTGTCCTACATAATGATATAAAATAAAAAACAATTCATGTTTCATATAGCATATACAACAAAATAGAAATACATGTGATAGAAATAAATATATTCATGTATCCACAACCACAACCAAAAAAAAATAATACATAAGATCAACATCCAATTGCTAAAAGGATATATATACATATACATACACACACACACACACACACACACACACACACACACACACACACACACACACACACACACACATATATATCACATGTTTTTGATATAAAGTACAAAAATATACATCATTCCAACTCTAAGGTTGGGATATTTCCTATCTATCTCATGGCCTGCCCACATTTCCCATAGATGCCTTAGACAGTCCCTTATAAATAATATGTTGTAAAGAGGTTGTCTAATATCTCAAACATATCACCTATCCCTATAGTTGGCCACTTGGGCTTGTACTTATGCTAGCTGAGTCATGGTATCCATATGTGATGATCTCTCTTAAGACAAGGCTTGTCATGCATGCGCCTCACCCATTCCCACCCCTTATGGTGGTTATCTATCATCTCTGAATGCTTGTAATTTCCTCTCAACATCTCTTACTAATATAAACTAGCTCACTTGAACTAGAGTAGATAATACCTTAGGATCATGTAGTGTGGCAAGCTCGTATGGCATTAATGCCTTATCCAAGATCTCATGTAGTACTCCCCTTACTAGGGATCCCCATCTAGGCTCCTCCTTCATAGGATCTATAAAATTCAAACTAGATAGATATTAGATCATAGATGTATTTCAAAATATATCTATCTCTAATATTTTTCAAAAAACTTAAGCAAATTTCAACCATTTATTATTACCTCTCTGAGTATCACCTATCACCATCTCCCCATGTGTATAGCCAATGAGAACAATCTCTCCATTATCTCATACTTTAATTAAATCATCTATGGGATGCCTACCAACCAATGCAAAACCTAGGGTCACCAATAATACCTATTTCAATCCTTGCCCAAATAGTGTCTATATAGACTAGCTTTATCTTGGGCTACTTGATTGGTCATCTAGGATGACCATCCTCTATAATCTCTCTCATTATTGGCATATTTGTTGATAGTGTGAATAAATTGGTCACTACTCCTACTATGGTGCTAGTTATGGTACCTTTAGTACTCTTACATCCACATCCATCTCCTCTTTATCTACTACTCACTATGCTTAGCATGTCTATGGTATCTCACATTGTAGTCTAATCTCTGGTCTAGTAAGTGGTGGTCCTATTCTCCTCTCTCCCTTTGCTCTCTTTCATGTCTAGCCCAAAATGTACCACTAGTAGCACCAATAGGTGAAGGATTCTTGATTATCCTAGTATTTGTGGCACTAGATATAGCTTTATCCATTAGGTGTAGTGGCCTATAATTTGTGTTTGTGCCAATGCTAGTGACATTATCCTTCAACTCAGCCATAATGTCACGATGTGCCCATATGACTGCCACATGATATCTACTCAAGTGATTGTTTATATCACTAAAACATGGGGAATGTCTTATGACATTTGATCCTATCATCATTTTTGCACCCAAGTGAATTGATCATCCACCACATATGTCAACCTAGCTGGTCGATACATCAAGAACCTCTCATATATCCAAAAACTTAATTAAATCACTGACCCCATGGTATTATACCCTCTAGACAACACCCCATACATATCATGCATAAGCTAGACCTAGATTATAGAACCTAGATCATATAGTACCCTCTATTATAAAAGAGACTACCATAAGGCTATTGCATATAGTGATACCTTTCCATCCAACTTTTGACACAACACCTATGTTGTTACAAGTTTTATCACTACCTTTTGAATATCTAGAATCTAAGTTATATACACATCAAATAGGATAGCACTCAACCTAGAATATATCCTATCTAAGCCCATCACCCATAAATCTAATGTTCATTTATCCTCTTATATATTGATTACCCCCATGATCACTAATTTACCTCCTATCAAAAGTCCAAGAATAATATAGACTCAAATAAAACATGGCCATCAGACCTCATGGTCATAGGAGGGATGATAATTATTTTCATATAGTGATCAATGTTTGAGTGCACTCAAATGAAAACATGTGAACCAGACCTCATGGTAACATAATAATAAAAAGAAATTCCATTTGATCTTAAAGGAAATAATTTGATTGCAAGTTATTTTTAAGTGTTTTTTTTCTTTTTTCAATAAGTATTCAACATAAGTTTGTAGTTAGTTCCCTTAGTTATTTTGGTGTCTTTGGTGTGTTCCTTAAGTTAGGTGTGTTTATTAGGTTTAGGTGTTATTTATTTGGTTATTTGTGTTTAATTCCTATTATTATTTTTCAATATAATATGGCCATTAATTTTTACTACCATGTTGGTTCATCATTGTCATAAAGATGAGTGGGTTCTCTTGACTAGTAGGCTAGTCAACCCTTGTGAGTCAACAAAAATGTTGTTAATTTGACCTCCCAACACTGAATGATAACCCATTTAGCCAAAAAATTTATTTTAATTAAATTATGTACTTTTTTAGGCATGAAAATATCTAATGGATATATTTTTGTATCATTTTTAATAGGCTTATCAAGTGATTCTAGTAGTTTTAGTGCTAAAAATGCCTATTTTGAGGCCAGCCATATAATTATCAAGGTTAAATTGATAATTAAGAATATTTAGAACCTTATTTATCTATTAAAATTTCAAAAACGTGATTTGGAATAGGTTTAGGTCTTAAAATTAAGAAAACCATTTTATCTCTCATATTGACCTCCTTGGCAGCTCTATAATGGTAGTTTTTAAGTGCTCAGTATGGAAAGAGGAGAGAGAGAGTTAAGAGACTAAAATTTGGCCATTATTAGGATTCCTATTAATATTTAAATAATTTCCATTTTTCATGTATTGTTGGCCTCTTATTTATGAATAATTGATTAGAGTGATAACAAGTCACTATGTCATATTCATGTAAGAGGTGTTTATTCTTGCAACTATGTCTCAAGATCAAAATTATATGAAATGAAATTATTTTTAGGGTTATTTGTATAGATATTTTATCTTCATTTCATGGTGGTTTCATCATCCAATTCATCTCTATGATATACTTTCACTTGGAGAGAGAAGGCCTTGGTGTAGAAACTATTTTAGTGGATTTTATTACAAGTCTTTATTTTATATTCATGATGGTCATTTTTAGAGGATTATAGTGATTAATTAATCATACAATGTCTCTAATTTTAATTAAATAAATGTTATTTTAGTTGAATACATGTCTCTTTATCCATGACCTTCAAGTGTACTTGCTTTGGAGACTTAGTCTATGTGTGAATACTTTAATGGAGGTTAAAGGTTCCAATTTGAATTAAGAACCAATAATATATCATGGTGCATGATTTGGATATGATATTATACTCCTATTACTGAATAAAGGGTCAATATAAGAGTATAATACATACATTATAATTAAGATTCATAATTGTTTCAGTCATTGACATGTTGTATAGATTGTAGGTACAAGTTGGGATACTTAGACCCATGGATAAGGTTGATACATGTAGTCATATCAAATACAAAAAATTAGTAATTTGAGCATGGATAATGGCACCCAATCCTTAGGTCCTTATTTATTTCTCTCATGACCCTCTTAGGCTTACTTTCACTAATTTCCAATCATCCATGGCCTTCTAAACTTGATCCGAATTGAGCCAGGACCCTCTCTTCATGACTAATTCATCCCCCTAGGCCCCATCAACTCAGAATAATAGCATCCAAAATAGACAGTAGTATCAGATCCTAGGGTGTCTAAATTTTGGTGCTATTTTCTAAGTACATCTTAGGTACCAATGATCATTTCCTTTCAGATCCTTATCCTTAATCATGTTAGCCTAACATGAATTCATTTAACCCATGACCAATAGATCCATATAAAATACCATTTGAAGATTATTTAGAAGGGGTTAAAAAATATCATTAAAGCAAGCAATAAAGCTTCCCTCTTCTTTACATATAACCAACCTATACACTTTCAAGCTAATTCAAGTCCTTACACCAATCCCTAGTCATCTCAAGCATAACCAATTTTAGCATTTCTTGCATTTCATTCACTATTACACTAAGAACCCTTAAAATGATAACTAAATATGGCATCATAATTCCTCAAAAGTATTGGTATATAGGCATCATGACCACACATGGGGTGTGAAGGATGGCTAGTGCATCTTACACACACAAACCCCATTTCCCTATTTGTCTAAGTTTCTTTAAATTGCATAGAATATTATATTACATGAAAAAATATCTCTATAGAGAGCTTCATTGATATCAAGGACCTAAAAATTAGTACATATGTTCATACTGAGTAGGAAAATAAAACCCAAAAAGCTTAAATCCTTAGGATAACAACATCAGAGAAGGACTACAACATCAGAGCCCAGGGTGTCCAGTTTTGACACTCCTATCCAATCAAAAAATGAAGTTTAGTATCCTATTTATGATAGTTTCCCAGTATTTCACAAATTTATAGACCCTATCTCAGTTGAAATAGTCTAGAATAAGTTAATTTTGATTTTCTCTCTCATTGTTATTTTTAGAAAAGGTCTAACTATAATTTAATTTCAAAAATTAGTATATTTAATTAGGAATATTAATTACTAATTTATCCTAATCAGACCCATTTATTAAATAGTAATAAAACTCCATTATTTCCAAAAAAAAAAAATCATTTGGTGAACCTTACTATGAATTTTGCATAAAAACCCTAGAAACCCTAAGGTAAATTCCTAGCTGATTTTTTCCATTAATTTTTGATTTTTTATTGAATATTAAAATAAAATATTCCTCAAAATTTTTTAAAAAAATTAGTAATTTTTAAAATAAATTTATTTCAAACCCTAGATGCATACATAAGTCCTAGTAGCTTTCCAACATTAATCTAGTAATTTCTTGATTTTTTGCTTACACATAAATCAAAAATTTATCTCAAATTTTAAAATTTTGTAGTAAATTTTAAAATAAATTTATTTTAAACCCTAGTCACATCAAATAGCTCACAATAATTTTCCAATCATTTTCTAAATGTTTAATTGCATATTAAAATTAGAAAATCGCTTAAAATTTCAAAAATTCATAGTAATTTGAAAAAAAAATTCCTCAAAACCCTAGTTGCATCTACTAGGTCCTCTTCAATAAATTTTTTTTCCACTAACTTTCTAAATTTTTAGTTGCATATTAAATTTATAAAATCATTTAAAATTTCAAAAATTCATATAATTTTGCAAAAATATTATTGTCAAAACCCTAGTTGCATGTACTAGCTCCTTTTTGCTTCTTGCATTATCATCTTACATGTTTGGGAGCTTTGTATCCTTTTTGCATAATTTCCAATTCACTATTTCTAGTACTTTGAATTTCCTATTACAACTTATTACGAAACATTCAAACACATTTCAATTTGTTTTCCTACTTTAACAATGGCCCAATATATCAGTTTTGATGAAACTAGTAAAAGAGAAATTTAAGAACTTTTAACCAAACATCCTGATATGCAAGATTACATGCTTAGAATTCTACAAGAGGAAAAATAAAAAGTGAATAATGGTCAATCTTCTCAAACCATAGATAAACTAGTTACCAATGACACTATGATGTCAACTATATCTCAACAACCCCCTATAACAACCTAGCCTACCTTTATGCCACCAGTTATAGCGGGTACATCCATATATCCTAATGTGGTATCCCTTATGCAAGAGATAAGATCTCTTTAATCCAAGGTGATACATTTTGAGTAGAGTGCCACTAGACCTACATAGGATTTGGATTATTTTGCTCTCCTGCACACACCATGGCACATCACATTGCCTCTACACCCTTGCCACAAGTTTTTTTTCAACCTAAGCTTACTCTATGTGATGGAAAGGGTTATCTAGAGACACATTTGAGAGATTTTCATGTAGCATTCTTGGATTATGTATCGAATGGTTGGCTACTTACCAAGCTATTTCCATGAAGTCTAAAAGATATGCATTATAATGGTTTTATAGTCTACCAAATCAATTGGTCAATTCATTCAATCCTTTAACTAACATGTTCCTAGCACACTTCAGTATCAACATTGGTGATAAGGTTTCATATGCTCAAATTTCTCAATAAAAATAATGACCAAATGAGCATCTCAAAGACTATGTTCTTTAGTATAAGACCATCTTGGATAAAATGACTAACCACATGGAAGATTAGGAGTTATAGGATCTTTTCAAACAAAGTCTTCTACCATCACTTCATGAATCAATCATGTTCAAAATAATCTCTTCATTCAGTGAATTGTGTCACAGATTAAAGGAAAGAGAAATCAAACTAAATTCAATGGAAAAAGTAAAGTACACTAATACATCATACATAGCTAATAAGAGTAAAAAGAAAGTCCCATATAAGGTCAAGCTCAATGATACTAAATGGTGGAATCAACCTAAAAATAATGTGGCTTTAGAGCCTCCTCAATGAATAGTTTTGTCAACTCCCCCTCGATGTAGTTTTTCACATCTTCTAGTTTCTCTAGCCAAGGTTTTATGATAGATTTTAGATTTTAATATCATATCTCTCCCTCATATTCAAGAAGTTGATCCAAAAAAGCCTCTTCCAAAGGGATATGATTAGCAGGAATTTTGAAACTACCACAGGGCACCAAGCCATATGACAAACAAATGTATCAATTTAAAGCATAAGATATAGGACCTAATAGATTCAAACGCTATTGATCTTGGCACTTCAGTTGACCCTCCACTAGAAAATAAAAAATAGGATAAAGAATTAAAAATATTCTTAGATCCATTTACACAACATTAAAAATAGGATACAAGGGACACATCATGGGTTCATCATGCATATCATGCACATCCACCAATAGATACATACATGGCACCTTTAGTTGAGTTACATCCTTTGAGACACATGATTGGTGTATACAATTCTAGAGTTATAGTTTGAACTTATATCTCCTTCTCAAAGCAAGAGATCATCAAAGATGATTCAAATTATCTTACACTCTTTATTAGATCTCACATTCATAATCAGCCTATTCACAATGTGCTTATTGACAATAGTTATAGTCTTAACATGTGCACCTTGACAATAATACAACATTTGGGTTATTTAGAGTAGGATATCTCTCTGATAGACACAATTATTAGTGGTTTTAGTGGGAATATATAGAGTTCACTGGATGAGATAGTAATTCCACTACATATTGGTCCTATAAATGTGGCCATGCCACTCACTATAGTTCTCAGCGTAGGATCTTTTGATATGTTACTTGGTTAGCCATGGATTCAAAAAATTAGAGAAATAACATTTATAGTTCACAAATGTATGAAATTAAATCACTCCAATCATATTGTTATAGTTGATGGAGTTCCATATGAGCTACCACTCCTTATTTCAGAACCATCTACCAATTTGTAATCACTAGTTTTAGTTTTGCCACTAGTTTCAATTTTGCCACCAGTTTCAATTTCACCACTAGTTTTAGGTTTGCCACAAATTTTATCTTCTCCTCCAATTTCATTTCCTCTTCCACTTTATATTTAGACATAATTGATGCATCTATCACTAGTATATATGGTTCATACACCTCCACAACTTTTGGATTTTGGATATCTTCCATCTATAGTATTCACACCTAGAGCAGTTTAATTGAGATCTCATGCATATACACATAAATTACATGTTCATAGATCTTCTCCTACTTCTAGATGGGTCCCTAAGATCCCTACAAATAATTCCACTTCTCAAAGTTACATAAGGACCCCAAAGTTAGTTTGTACTTTAGATATTTTAAAACATTTACAACATATATAGATTTCAAAGCCATAGTCTCAACATTTCCATCATGCCATGATCACACATGATTTCACTCCTTGATACAAGACACCATGATAGGGAGTCTCACATGAGACTCATCAGTTAGTATCATCTCTTTCTATATTTTCTTATACATAATCTCTTTTTCTTGATTATACATAGTTCAAAATTTTCAAAATAAAAAAAATAATATAACATTTTAAAATCTAAAAAAATTCAAAAATTTTAAAACACTAAAAATAATTTGATTGTATGCATCATCCATGTTTTACATTACTAATAACATGATAGGACTTACATTTGTTATTTCATGATATTTTATTTCACTTTATCTAAATTACCATCATTCACTTGATCTTCTTTGAGTGTGTGTAGTGACATCCAGCTATTTGATTACTTCACTCTACCCATTGAGGAGACATCCTACTTATACATTCAAGACACACTTCAACATACATACCCCTTGGGGGAATATTCTACATGAATACACCATCCAAGTTATGTCATTCCTACACTACATACTCCAAGTTATCATGTTGATGTACATTACTTACTAGATTACACAAACTACTATATCGACATTTCACTAGTATCTAGCACTTGGGTATCTCTTAGCATATACCTAGTCTTGTACTAAATATGTCTTACATACTTTCACTCTTGCTTTGATTAGTTATATGTGATTGTATCTTTCTATTTATTACATTCTTTCTCTTCTTTCTTAGCATAGCTTGTTAGATTGTATTTCCGTTTCTTGCTTATCTCTTATATGTGCCTTAAGACATTTGCCAATGTCCTTTACTTCTATTCATGTGTGTGCCTTAGGAAATTTTCCAATGTCCTTTGATTTTACTCTTCTATGTGCCTATGGACCTTATGATGACTTTGTTTTCTCTACTTGTATGTTTATGTGGCATGTGAACATGTCTTTTATGATTTCTTTCCAGTTTGAGTAACATGTTCCCATGTCCCTTATTTGCATGGACCCTTATCCACCCTTGTATTCTTCTTGCTTCTTCCTTTATGTGCTTGTTGCTCAATTGATTCTTGATTATTGCAATGCCATTATCCATATCATGCATTTTATTATTCTCTTAGATGCCATTATGGACATCATGATCCATCACTCTAACTAAAAAACTGACAACTAACACTTTTCATTCTAGTTAAGTACATTACACATGATATTACATTATTACATCTATATAGGCATATCCACGGTGAAATGACAATCTCTCAAATCAAACCATGTTATATCATGAAATATTTTGTTGACTATCATTGATATATCATATATATTTATAGCTTAACACACTTGTAGGGATTCTTCTTTTGAAGATAGTCATTATAGGGTACCTATTCTTATCCTTAGAAGAGGGGGAAACAAATAGGGTTTTTTTATCAAGTTATCAAAGCTCCTATCAGTAAGAAAATCTAGCTTTAGAATAACCAAAATAATAACCAAACATTAAACCACTCAAAACAGACTAGGTAGATAGTCAATATTTCATAATAGTGATCAACTTCAGCCCAAGACAATAACGCCAAGGTTGGAATACAACATTGAACACTAGGGTATCCATTTTTGGTGTTCCTATCCAAACAACAACAAAAACTAGGTTTTCCAAAAGTAGGTAGAAAGGTAGGTTCAACTATAGTTTTGCATAATCAAACCACTTTAGATTAGTAGCTTTTAGTATAGTTTTCTCAGAGAATCTAGACATATGAGGCATCATACATGGAATGATTGGTTCTCACTTCAATTTTTAAATATGGTAGTTGGTATAAATTCTATATTAGAATCAATGTTTTAGACACCAATGATTGGGGGTAGATTTCACAACACTTTTTCTTATTTTCTTCCAATTTTTATCATTACCCAGGCATTCTTAGTAGTTGCATGGCTTATTACATCTACAGGTGGTTGGAATAATTTTTTAGTGGATTTCATACAATCCTAACCTCCACATTCTTGAGTTATCAAGTGGATTCCACATCAGCCAAATTTTTAGTTTTGGAGTGGCTTTCATACAAGCCTAATCTCCATATTTTTTGAATTGGATAACATTAGCCTAGTTTCTAGCACACATTTGGCTATCCATGCCATATTTTTAGATTTTTAGAAGCCATATCATATGATATAGTTATTCATATTTGTATCATTTCATAGCTTCACTTCAAGTGGTAATGATGAAGCTATAGGGCTAGCCTTTATATCTTTGAGCCACCTATTTAGAGGGATTAAACATAATACAGACATTGATTGGCACATGCATTATAATCTAGCTCCACTTAGTGGGTGGTGATGGAGCCAAATGGACAACCTTTACATTTTTGAGCCACTTTCCATATAATTGAGCACTCATCTCCATTCATGATATACATTTTGGTACATCATCCAACACATCTAACATTAATCAACCTTACTCAGTATCATAATAGGTTTTATATTGGTTCACATACCTAGTGAGGTGTATTATTTCCTTTCTCTTCTTTTCTCTTACCTAAATTTGTATTCTCTTTTTTTATATTTCATATAATAATAAGTAATCTAATTTTTTTTTCCTTTCACAGATTCACACTTACACAATGTGCTCTCTATACATTATCCAACACTACTCAACATCACACAATATTCATGGGCTTCACCTTTGCAGGTAAGTTTAGGTACACTTTTTATTCTCCTTTATCCTATTGTTTTGCTTTACCACACCACAAAAATAAGGGGGGGGGGTAAATTTAGTCATATAAAATGTGAAAATTGGTAACTTGATCATGGCTAATGATACACAATCCTTAGGTCCCTCTTTCTTTCTCTCATGACCCTCTTAGGATTACTTTCACTGATTCCCAATCATCTGTGGCCTTCCAGACATGATCCCAATTGAGACAAGATCCTCTCTTCATGAAAAATCCATCCCCTTAGGCGCCATCAACTCAATATAATAGCACCCAAATTGGACACCAGCACAAAACCCTAAGGTGTCTAGCTTTCAATGATATTGTCCAAATGCATCTTAGGCCCCAATGGTAATTTCTTTCTGGATCCTTATCTTTAATAATGTTATCCCAACATGAATACATTTAACCCATGACCAATAGATGTATATAAAATCCCATTCAAAGATCATATGGAAGGGGTTGAAAAATATCATTCAAGAAAGCAAGACTGCTTAAGCAATCTTCCCTATTCTCTACATACAACCAACCTATACACTTTAAAGATAATTCAAGTCCTTACACCAGTCCTTAGTCATCTCAATCATACCCATTTTTATTATTTCCTACATTTAATTCACTATTTCACTAATCACTCTTAAAAGGAGAACTATATATGGATTGATCCCTCCTTTGATTATTGGTATATAAGCAACGCACTCACACACAGAGTGTGAAGCATGTCTAGTGCATCTTACACGCACTAACCCTTTTTTCCCATTTACCAAAGTTTATTTCAATTGAATAAAAGATACATGTATAAGAAGAATAAACTCTAAAAATATCTCCATTGACAATGAGGACCTAAAACTTGGTACATAAGCTCACACTAAGTAGGTGAACAAAATCCAAAAAGCTTAAATCCTCAGGATAATAGTGCCAAAGAAATACTTTATTATTAGAGACTAGGGTGTCTAATTTTGGTGCTCTTGTCCAATAAAAAAATGAAGTCAAAGATCCTATTTAAAATAGTGTCCCAGTCTTACACATAATTTTTTAGACCCTGTCTTAGTCAAAATAGTCAAAAATAAGCTAGGTTTGATTTTCTCTCTCTCTCTAATATTTTTAGAAAAGGTCTAATTGTGATTTAATTTAAAAAATTAGTAGCTTTAATTAGGAATATTATTTATTTATTTCTAATACTTAGACCCATTTATTAAACATGAATAAAACTCCATTATTCCCAAAAATAACAAATCAATACATGTCTTTCTTTGTATTCATTTAACTTGAGTGCATCATTGACCTAATTATCATCATCAAAGTTGCCCAAACTAAGTTGACATGTATAGGTATATGTAGATAGTTAGTGTAGATTAAAGATGACATGATGCTTGGTTAGAGGCTTTATGATCATTAAGAAGTGTTTATAATATTTGAAGTTGTCAGGTAGCTTTCAGAGAAGATGGCTTGATGTATCTCTAAGGCATTCAAATAGAGACCTATAGGACTAAGGCTTGTAGCACCACATTTTAGGCCTAAATAATGACCTTTAAAACTTAAATGAAAAGCTTTAGACATGTAATTTTAGTTCCATTTAAGACAAAAACATATGTACAAACCCTTGAAGAGACTATTAGGTCACTTGAGCATTCAATATGGTCATGAATGTGAAGTGACTATTTTAAGACATCTATAGCCCTATGAATAGAATTTATATTTGATATAAAGAGGCAAGTAACTTGAGAAGGTTATAAGGTGTGATACATACCTTTCTATATAATAGTAATAAATACTTCTTGGTCTAGAACTTTTCAAAGCATCTACTAGCATACATAGACAAGGGTTTTATTTTCAAGCCTACACACAGTCATGAAATATCTAATCATGCACTTACAGGTGGGTAAGGACCCATTAGATGTAGTAAGCACAAATAAAGAGCATAAATATGGTTGAAACTCAAATGAAATATTCAAATGTGTCAATCAACCATGAGGAAGTTAGTGATATAAAGATGAGGTCCAAAATCACAAGAACGTAAAGTCAAGTGTTCTAATAGGTAGGCTATAGGCTTATGTGGAGGGTAAACATAGTATCTAAACATGAGTAAGAGTTAATAGTGATATTAAAATCTTTTTTGTGTCTAGTCAAAACTTTAAACAAGCTCAAGTCATCTTCAACCTTCATGGCAAGTAGAAAAACTAGATTCAAAGCACCTAACACAATCTTGACTCTTAACAAGGGACCTACATGCCTATCTAATGAAGCATATTGACTATAGGATTGAAGGAAGGGACAAATAATTTTGAAATGGTTTTGAGGTCAACTTTAATAGTCAAGAAAATTCAATGAACTATTTTAAAATTAGTAATGTGATGGAGAGGTTGACTAGACACCAAGAACATAATCAAATGATATTAAACAAGCTTGATAGTCACTTACAACCAACACAAATAGGTCAACATAAGTATGAGATGATGGTTATAGTGGTCTAAAATCTAAGAGGGTAGAGTATAATGAGAAGGATTTTGAAACCTAAATGAGAATATAAGTAATATCAAGATCTTTGAAAAGGGGCTATTTATGATATGATGAGGTTTTCAACACATTATATAGTCAACATCCTATATGCTATCTAAAGGCATAATAAAATATTAATTCATTCTTTAGATAGAAGAGATAGGGGTATTGAATATAATTTTAATCTAATTGTATACTTGAAAAAGTTTAAGGCCTTTATAAATTGTATGATATAGGGTAAAAGTCCAAACACACACCTCATAGTCCTAACCCGAAGAGAGACATATATAGGTGGTTGTAAGGAAAGATTTTTATTTCTAGGCCTATTTAGAATTTAAAATAGATTTTGAAAGGATATTAAGACTTATTTGGAACTTAATTCAGGTTTTAAGTACTAGTAAGGAGGCTAATGATGATAATAGTGGTCTAAAGGATCCAAACATAGTAAAAAAGTAATCTACATTTATGCTTATATTATGAGGGTTTTCATTGATTGGATGAGAAGGTGCAAGAATGTGGGAGGTATAAAATATGAATATTATTTGATTTTTAATTTTATTATATAATAAACATATGATTTAACCCTTATACTATATGATAGAGAAATGAAACATTTATTAGTCTTGTGCTAATTCACACACCTAGTCACACACAAACTATAGCTAGTGATGAGAAATTTTATGTTTTGAAGGTGTCATAGGTAGAACTGCACATTGATATTTGTTAAGAAAAATGTTTATTAGTTTATTAAGAAATTAATTATCATTAAATTTTCACACTAATATTGGATATATCCATTGTTTTATCTTAGACCTTGCCCAAGCCTTAGGTAAGGGCAACGATGAGACCTAGAGATCCAATTAAAATCTAAGGGAATGAAACAAGCATACCAAAACTCATGATGGGTATTTATGTCAGATAAAAATCATGAAAAAGTTTTACAAGTACCTTCATGAGTTACTTAATCTTAGGTTTTCATCTAAGTTCCCTTGAGGACTTGCAAAGAGAGATACGCTCAAAACTCCAAGCACCCTGATTAGTACACCTTAAGCACATAGAGGGGTAATCAAAAAATTTATAGAATTTATAATCATTTGGGAAGTTTATATAAATAATTATTAACTATTTATAGTATTGGGAATGACTTTTACGATTTAAAACTCAAACTTGACCTCTCTCTAGCCTCAAGCGAGCTAAGTAAGCCAATTGAGGGGCATCTTCAAATGCTCGTACTATCTCTGACACTTATCATGGGGAGTTGAGAAATTTATTATATTTTAATAGGTTAGTTAATTATTTTTTAAATTGGAAAGAGGTTATCTATATATCCCATATTTATGAACGATCGTTAAGACCGCAAACAGATCTTAAACCCTCCTAAAACACCATTTATGACTAGCTTGTAGATAAATACCTCAAAATCACATATTATAAAATATTTTTTTCCTGAAAAATCTTTAATTTATTTTAGGAATCCAATTAGATGACCCCCATGTATTTTTATGCTGACATCACTTGTACAAATTGCTCCAAAAACCCCATTTTTTTCATTTTATTTTGTGTTTTTTAGGTATTATGAGAAGGGGAGAACTTAACAATAATTAGATAAGGTAATTTTGGACTTTAAATAAATAATAAAACTAAAAAATATGCATGGGATATTTTTAATACGCCAAACTAGACACATTTTTCAAGGCAATCCCAAATAGGATCAAAATAACCCTGGGAATTAAGGTGGTTTCATGGTTTGCATACTTCCACAGGCCTCAATAACAAAAATTTGGTATAGAGTATGGTATTATAATAGGTATATTTAATCAAATTATTTTTTATTTTTTCACATGTGTGTGATCTTTATTGGGAAAGATTTCTCTTTCTAGGCCTAGGAGGGCTAATTTGGCCTAATTGGAAAAGAAAGTGGAGGAAAAGGAGTACTTCCACTTGGATTCCGGTCATAATTCTTTTTGGAGATTTAAGGTGATACATGGTACTAAAAAATGTTCCAAATTAATTATTTTATCCTTAACATCTTCTATATAAATAAATTTTTTAGGTTTTATGGCTATGAGGAAGGGGTGTTGAAGCAAGAAAAATGAGCAAAATAATGTCTTTTAGAATAATTTATGGATCCAAATTCATTGTTTCAGATCTGATGTCATGGTAATAATCCATACATACTAGATGTTTTTTGGTCCAATTCAAAACTCAATTTCTCTCTCCTAAACATCTTTGCTTGTGAAGGAGCTAAGTAGTCAAAATACCCAAATTGATGCATGAGAGATTTTCAATAAGATTTTTAAGGTTATTACTCACCTTCCATGCCAATTTTAAGACAAGATCAAGTCTGTTTTTATTTGAATAAGTTTTCAAAGGTATAAAATGTCGTAAAGGCTCCAAGAGATCTTCTCTCCTTCGAATGCCTAGTGTGTTCAAGGATTCAAACATGCATTGAAAGACCTTATAATAGACCAATAAAGGTAATTAAACTTAATTAATGGCCTAAAGAATTTTTCAAATGGATACTTTATCAATTCATGATTACCTACTCTCAAGGACTGAGGCCTATTTTCTAGGAAGACTCTTCTTCACTAAAAATTGACAGTGTGTAAGTAAAGATTTAGAAGGTTCTACTAATCAAACATCATATATAAATGATCATGACTTCTTCATACTTCCAAAAAAGCATTCCTCAAACTCTATGCCATTTTATCTAAGTATGGATGAAAAATTAATCAAATAATATTATGTATCATTTGGAGAAGGACAAAGTCAATGACACATTTCCTTATTTTGGGGGATCTTATCTCCCTCTCTCAATTCCCATTATGATATATATTCATTCCTTAAGGCATTGATTTGGTATCTCTCACCTAGGTATTAGTAAACTCTACCTAGTTTTATACTTAAAAACCTATTGGATCGATGAATAAACTATTATAGCTTTTATATTACTAGTTTATAGTGTGTATATGCTTGTTTTAATGTGAAAAATGGTAGAAATCCTCCCTTAGCATGTCCTTGTCACACCTTTATGCTGATAAGTTATCTTATATAGGTTTTATGAAGTTTCAAAGTTTGATTATAATGTTTGAAATATATTCTGTTTAAAAGTGCCTCAAGATAGGCCTCTCTCCCTTCACCTCCAAGTTAAAGTCATGCATCAAGACCTTCATATAAAATATTATTGCTTAAGAGTTATTGGACATAATGCTTTATTTCATTTATGGTTAAATAGTGTTTTTAGGAGTCTAAATTGAGTGGATGAATTATTACATTGGTGCATCACCACCCCTTAGAGTATATTTAGTTTTTTCATTCTCTATCCCTTTTCACCCCAATAGTAATAGGTGTTAGTGAAATGAGATAAATAGATGCACTAAGGGAGCTACCCCATAATCTAGTGGTCTAGTCTAGTTGTAAGGTCACCCAAAACCCTTAATCCATTCCCATATTAATCCAAATTTGAATAAGAATTGAATGCTCTCCTTCATAGGGTGTAACTTGGGTTGCTAACAAGGATTTTAAATAATTTGTTCAAATATTGTAATATTATCTTCCAAGGTCTTAATAACTTGAAGGAATGATTGAACTATAGGCCTGATAGGATTTAGATTATCATTTTAAATAGTCACTAGAGGAGATAAAAACATGTTTTGAGTAGTAATAATCATTGAAACTAGTATTTGTGTGGACACACTAGGTAATTTCATGATATATGTATCAATATTAGTTTCACATATCAAATGTTTAAACATATAATCCATGCCCATGCTATATGTAGGTTGATTTATAAGTGTGAGATTAGTTATAGTACCTTCTAAGGATTCACCATTACTAAGTGAGGTAGCCTTAGTTTTATCTTTTTTACTAATTTCATCTCTTATAACATACAAAAAAGTATCTATTAAGCCCTTGTTATTATTGAGATGAGTAATCAATGCCTCTTTATCTTCCATTTTAAATTATATTTTTACACTAATATTTTCCATTACTTCACAAATGATAAATTTAAAATTTGTACAAATTTAAAATAATCATAAAACCCTAATTTGTCATAGGGTTTGATGTTCAAAGTTTGGGTTCACGTAATGTTTATCCCTAAATGAAATTTAGGTTGGTGTTATCTAGATTATATTAAAGGGGTATATATAAAATAAATGGCACAAGGGTGATAATCATATCTATAGTAGGCCAATTAAATTCTAAAATCAAATATAAACATATATTGGATTTATTATATTAAGATAATCTAAATATGGAAATTATAATTATGCTAGATATAAAAATGACAAATTAGTGAAGTACTTAGCTTGTTCTAATGCTAATACAATTCTATATCAAGATACTAAAAGTAGGCAAGAAGGATATTCTAGAACAATAATCATATTCTATTCTAATGTTTATTTCTCTCTAGATAGTAATGTCAACCTAGGATGATTGCATCGATGATACTATCTAAGTTCAACACTAGTGTCCTATATGGAATATATAATGAAACAAAACGTGACTACCTAGATGATTTTGGGTTTTTCTTTGCCTTCACTCTAGTGTATTCAGATATAGGTAATGGATAATCAATTATTGTAAAATGACAAAACCCTAAATTTCCATATTCAATTTGACCTTAGGGGAAATTGATTATTTGGCACCTGTTATTGAGATGACTCCAATGACCCTACAATCAAAGGATGCTTCCTACATATCCAATAATTTGATTAGGGCCTCAAGGTATTGTATTTCTCCCCTACATATTTGCTTATGTGTGAATCATACAATTTGTGAAAAGTAAGTACAATAGTGACATAGATTTTAAATTGGAAAACCAAGATCTTGGTTTTATCCTTTAGTAATTTAGACAATTATATGTCTTGTACCTATGACTGGTATGCATATAAATAAGCTTTGTTTAATTGAATGTTTGATAGAGTGAATTTGATAAGTTCCTTGGTCTCTTTTGTATTTTTAGAGGTATTGCTAGGTCAGGAATGAATGAGGGTTGATGTTGTATTTATATCCATCCATTTGGAGTAATAACTCAGATTAAAGCACTTAGGATGACCATTAGGATACATTTAATTTGAAAATTGGATGACTTTAAGCCACTATATATTTACATCAGGACAATATAGTAATGTTGATGCTACTATCTGACCTAGACATTAGTGTCCAGTGAGAAAGAGATAGGTATAGGCTCAGATTTTGTAAAGATGGAATATACATAAATTTTAAGAATTATACGCAAGAAAAAAATGTGGTGTCATCAATATAAGACTAGATTAACTAAGATACATATTCAAAGGGCACAAAGATAGAGTAGATAAATGACTTGTTGATGTAGGAAAGGTAGAGAATTGGGAAGAATAACCAAGGCCTGAGTTTGCTATGTGTACAAGACTAAGGTGTTATATAATCATAAGATATTTTATAAAATAAGCACTATCTAATTTTTTTATTCTACTATAACTATTTTGGTAAGAAATAAACCTTTTGATTGGACACTATCTAAAAGCTTTTGATATTATTAAAAAGAGGCCAAAAAATACCGACACCCATAAGACACTATCGTCAATCTAATTTAAAACTCTAAAAATTATTAAAATATGATGAAAAATATATATTTTTTCTTTTAATAAATACCAAAAATAAAGGCAAAGAGTGATTTTTTTAAAAATATAATGTTTAATGGATCCTCAACCTACATAGGTACCTAGATATTCTTGAATCAAGTGGGGTAAATACCTAATCAAACATGAATTGTATCACATTAGAGAAAATTTTAATAATTATATAAGATTGAATTATTCCTCGAAAGAGAAATCTTAACACTCTTTATATGAAAATAAACTTGGCACCTCTATTATAAATTAGGGATTTTTATTAATTCAAGTACAAACAAAAATTATGATGTATTTATTTTTATTTTTCTATTTCACCTCCCATAAGTTACATTGTGATATATGAAGATTACTCTTATTTATCATGTCAATTTTCCAATCGTTTACTTCTATAACATAATGTCTGGCTCTATATACCTATGAATAAACATTAGGTAGTGTATCATATTATTAAAATTGGGGGAAAATATGATACACAGATGATTGATATGATATATCCTTTCAAAAATATAGTAAAATAACAAATATTTACCAAGTATATTGTATTATTATAAAATTAATCACTTTATTAAGATTTCAAATGAAAATTAAAAACATATTATGGAACATTGATTTCTTATGGCATTCACTTGCCTAAAAGGGACATAGATCTATAATTCAATCAACTTATGTTTATATGCTCAAATTATGCCACATTGGTGTCGTAATTAACTTCACTAAATATCAACACAATCATAATTATTATGTACTATGTTATCATACACAATTTGGAATTTATCCTAGTAAACTAATATCATTATCCCCCTAATATTCAAATAGTTAATTAATAAATATTAATTAACTTATCTATTTGTAATTATCATGCATATATAATTACATAAATCATTAAATAGAAATAATTAAATTTCAAAATTTCAATTCAAAAACCACCTCCTTAATTCACTCAACCAATAGGTTGAGCCACCCAACCATTTCCCTAATTATCTCATCCAAGGTGTTAATTAATCTAAAAAAATCCTTACTACATTCAACTAAATTTGGTGATTCGTCCAATTAACTTGATTCATTTATGAAATATTTCTACTATCCTACAAACATGAAACCAACTCCATTAACTTGTTTGATTGACTCATCCAACTACACAAATAACTTTATCACATTTTTTAAACACTTGAGGAATTAGTCTTCCTCATTTGAATGAGGACACAAATCCAATAATCCAAAATCATAATATAAAAATAATTCTAAATTAAATATGACCATTCATTTTCTCATCTAGAATGCCTATAAATATAAATGCCTTACTTCATTACAAGGATGATCTCAAAATATCTTTTGAATTAACATCCATCATTGAGTTATCAAATTTGTAACAAATTACCATTGTTAATATTCTATATATAAATTTAATCTATTACTATGATGTTGAATTTACCTTTAATTAGAGAATTAATCTTGATAAATTAATTAAAAATTCACAACAACATATCCAAGTTAACAAAGAAGATATGTTCATTGGTTGGTAGGTGAAGGTATATTGTATTTATGATGTTCTAGGTTGAATTTATAATGAGAATTAATAATTATTATTGATTTCTATCTTGATTTATAAATTTTTCATATTACATTTTATAATACCTAGTGGTACACATTCCTAATCTATTTTTAAAACTTTAAAATTGGATTTTTGAATTTTTTCAAGTCTTTTTTATTTCCTGACTCATATAACATTTTTATAGTATAAATTTATTGTTATCACTATAATTTTTTACAAGCTTCACCTATGTATTCTTGGTTTTATTTATCATCTAATCCTCATTGAAACCATCATCGAGAGAATAGAAATCAACACTAGTTAGATGAAATTATCATCATCCTCATTGAAATCGTCAAACATATTAGTGAAGTCATTATGCTAAAATTCTATTTTATAGGTTCTATTTTTTAGAGTGAAATAATTACATGCATAAATGAAATCATCACATGAATTAGGTAAATCATCACCTTTGTTAGTGAAATCATACTTCACATTAAGGAAATCATTCTAGTAACTAGTTTTTTTCATTTATTTGTTTTTATTTTCCTATTTTCCATGTTTTTAACCTGATGGTGATATTGTTTTATTAAATAATGAATTAATTCATATTGTTGAGTGGTGAATTCATAATCCTATAGATAATTCATGACTTTATATTGTTAGTGGTGTATTTATACCATTAGTGGATAATTCATACCTTTGAGTGGAAAATGTGTACAATTAAGTGGTGAATTTGAATTTTTAGTGGTGATTTCATACTAAAGAGTGTAAAATTTATACTTGTAATTGTAGTGGTTATCTTATAGAGGCCATTATTTTTTATTCAAGTCTTTTTTTGATCTCTTATTCATGGAGAAATGAAAATATAAAAAGGAATCATTACACCATGAAAAATATTCCATTTATGGTTGATTTTAAAAATATTATTTTTTGTTGATGAGATGTGGGTGGGTTTGTTGAGTGGATTTATTATTTCAATCCACACCCAGGTTCAAATATTTATAAAGGAAAATGAGGTCAATTATGGTTGTGGTTTATATTCATAGGTTCATTAATGGTCGTTGGTTACTCTCAAGGTTGGTGGTGGCTATTATTTGTATTCTTAGGCTAGTTTTGGCCATTTTTAATATATCTGATATATGTTTTAGATGATCACTTTTGGATCTAGGACCCTGATTATGTCTCAGAATAGCTTATAGATCTGGTCAAAAGTATCTATAAAAAAAGAATATTTTTTTTAAGTTAAAAAATATATAATTTTTCACTAGTTAAACACATTGTCAAAAATTACTAACCATTTTATGCAACACCTCAATTCAAATAAACAAAAAAAACATTAAATTTTTTTTGCTTACTAATGATTTATTTTTAATTTTTTAAATTTTTTTCCATTTATTTTTATTTTTTAATTTATAAAAACATGGTTTGTTTGTGTGGCTTTGTGTATGCTCTTATTTATGCTATAAGGTAACCCTAAAAATCAAAATAAACCACTAAAAATAATTCATTTATCTTTAGATATCTATTGTATTCTCTTTGTTTTCATTTTAAAATGATCTAAGATATCATAAATGAGTTAATATATTTATATTTTTCATTTTAGGGTATCTATATAATGTGTATTTCATCACCATGTGGTAAGCCAAACACCATGATGTATTAGGCTATATGAATTTAGGATCAAATATTTTTAATGCCTAAGCTTGGATAACCCCAAAATTAATGTGAGGTGGATTTGACCATCAATAACCATGGTTTAATGAAATCCCCAGAGGATTGATTTTATGTTAACACTCTAGTTGTGGCAATGTATGGAGTGTATCAAGATTGGGATTTGGCCCTTTAGAGCATGCCCATGAATCTTCCTCTTCCATAGAATCGAGCCTCATCATACTAAAAGTTATAGTTATTAATCCCCTTATATAACCCCATAAATCCTAGTTTAATATCATTTGATCATAATTACTAAATAGCAATAGGAAAAGAACATTCCATAAGATAACTCATGACATGTTGTCATATTCATGGCATTATTGGTGGGTTAGTTCTTAGTTATACACCTACCTAAATAATTATATAAATTGTATTATTTATGTGTCTTATTTCCTCCCTTTGTGTCAAACCATTAATTAAGTCAATTATTCCAAGTAAAAAACTTATTTTTTCAAACTAAATCAAACTTGATCTAATGTCATTTTGAATGAATAAGGATTACCATTTCCATCTAAATCCACCACATGAATCCTTTTATCTAGATCATGAGAATATCCCATTCATTATCTATAATCCCCATCATAATAATATCCCATCTACCAATTATAGTCCTGGTCATCGTATACAACCTATTCTAGCACACTAACATTACCAATTCCAATATCAATCCATAATTGACATAATACAAAACATTACCAAGATATAGCCAACATAGACTCTCGTATCAATTATTTGACACCCAAACCTTCATCCACTAATAAATCTACAAAAAATTAACCTTATAAAAAAAACCTTGTCTATTATGCCTTTCTTGGAAAATTAGTTTTATCCAAACAAGTATATCAAGATAAAATTTAATTTTTGCTTGACTAAGTTCAAAATATTAGAAAATAGGTGGAAAAAATAAAATATTTTTTCCATCCTTCAAAATTAGAATCTTAATCACTTAGTCAATCCAATATACAATACAATAGTACTACATCTCATACTAACCAAGCCCCTAAGCCATCCAAACCCTACCTTATACTATCATATCCACTATTTAGTAATCCTAAATGCCATACCAATATAACCTAGGAGCTATCCAAACCCAAGTTTATCCTACCAATACCAAGAAACTAATACATTTAAAAAAAACACAAACACTCCATCAATCATCAACCATTCCACCCTAAAAAGGTTCCTAAGCTATCGAAAGTACATGTATCCAAAATATCAACATTATAAAATTAAACATGAATTTTCAACTAAAAAAGATAAAAACTAAAAATCAAACTTTATCCAATCAAAAAAGATACACTTTCCTCAACTTTCTCAAGAATCCAAAAATTGACATCCTCTAAATAATAATCACTGAAACAAGACTCATTTAATTAAAAATATCAAAATCACTTATCATCTAATCAACTCTAACCTAATCAACAATCTAAAAATACATCACAGTCCAATCAAATATCCTATAATCAAATATCACCCAATAAATACCATATAAATCTATTTCTTAATCCACAAAACTCTAATCATTCTATATAATTTCAACTCTAAGGAACATCATCTATCAAAGAATCAAGCGCATCCACATATAATAATAAATATTTATACTTAGATTCTTTTTGAAATCATTATCAAGATTTTTCATTTTAAATTAAGCTCATGACCTACCACCAATCTTAGATAAGCCTCTATTTGATACACCCATTTTAAACTAATGAATATTTGAAAAATAAATTTTTGAACACATATCCTACCTACTTTATTTGATAAACCCATATTTAATAGCATGCCCTTATCCAACTTACCTTTAATAAAACCTTTTTTGGTCCACCCATATTTGATGAACCCTCATGTGATGATCTCATGATTGACCCATTTCATAATCTTCCTTTTCATATTAAATCCCATATCACCCAAAAAAACATACCTTAATTAGTCAAGGTACTTCTATATAATAAAATCCAAAATTTCCTCGATGTATCAAAGTATCCCATTTATCCTACTAGTAGTGATAATCATAACCTGAATAATAAAAAAATAGAAATCTACCAATTCGGCACCACATAATTTATCAAATCTAGTCTTCTTATAAAGAAATAAATATAAGATTCCATTAACCCATATTTATACATTGATATGTTAACATCCTAATTCCAAAGTAAAAAACATATACTAATAAGTAGAATCTAAAAAATTATAAACTACCAAGGTATATGATTTGACCTAAATAAAAAATAAATATTATAACATATGAATTTAATTTTATATAAATGATCCCATGACATTATATAAATACAATCTAAAAATGAACATACAAAAGTTAGTAACACTTTAATGGTTTCTGAGGAAGCCTCATACAACACTGAAACAAACTCTATTCATAATCCCTACAATGACCATGCTTCCATAAATCCTTTTATCTACACCACCAATCCTTCCTCCCATATTCAAATTCAATCTCCCACACCTATTGATTAGTATCAAAAAAATAACATAACATCACCTTTCTTCTATGAAAATCAAATAATCACATAATTCATGACTAACATCTATCCAGAAGACCATAAAGTAGTGTCAACATATTCTAGGGAACATGAAGATTTCCTCAATCAACATGAATCCTATAATGTAACAAATAAAAATATGAAATAATCATCATATAGTAAAAATATATTTTAGGCATTATCATATAACGAAAATAAAAATTTCAAACCAAAGAATTATGAAAATCAAAAATTAATGTCCATTAGTGAAAACATCCTTTATGCACTATTGGGAAATCAAAATCCAACTCCAAAAAATCAAGAAGAGTTTATTCGTAAAAAAATTTCAAAAGTTCCAATGGATAAAGAAATCATTCCTCCTCTTACATTGAAACATTTATGAGGCAAATTTATACCACTTATCAAAGACATCATTGTAGCATAAAACCATCAAGTCATCTAGCTTGTAACTACTCTTAGTATCATAAAATATGATATTGTTGGTTTGAATCCCCATTCACATCATATTTTTGTAATATCATGAAATAAATATTAGTATTTATTAATATAAATAAAAGTATTATTTAAATATATAAATAATCTAAACATGTGTCCTCAAATTGATAAAGATAAAAGGAATGAAATTACAGTTACAAAAAAACATATATTATACCTTTTCTATCTTATTTATGAATTATGATGAGCTTGGATGTGATGTAGTTGCAAAGGTGGGTTGTGATTAGTAAAAAATTAAATAACATCTCCCATTTTAAATGGAAGAATTGGATTGGATTAATGAGGATGTGAGTTGAAGCTTGGAATCATAAACTATCATCACTTCATTGTCTAAATCTGATTTTTCAAATGAGGAGGAAGCTCCTCAATTTATATATTTGGTTGACTGGTGAGAGCCATTAATCTTGGATGGAGATCAGTAGTGTAACAATGTTTTTCCTCTTCATAAATTAGGATTTAGTATGTAATAAGAAGGTTGGATTGTGTAATAAGATGTAATGATGAAGATTTAGAGTGTGTAAGAGCAAGTCATAACTCTTGCTTGTATAATTCCCAATTTACATTAAATTTTCCTTGGAAAAGGGGGATGATGTAATGATGTGAGTATTTAATAGATTTATGAATTTAGATAAATATTAATTTCCAAAAATTATGAAATTTATCATTCGGGAAGTATTAGTTAATTAATTTGAATTAATTAGCTAAAGGAAAAGGATGTAATTTTTGTGGGATTGAATGTGTTTGAGGAATAAATGATTAATTAATCAGGAAGAGGGGATGAATAGTGAATTATTTAGATGTATTTTTAAAGATATAAGACCATATTGAAAAATTTAAGTATGATTTTAGTGAAGAATTAGCCAATATTTAAAATCAACATGAAGTGTCCAATTTTAAGATTCTACATTTTTTACCTCTTTGAAAGGGCATTGTGAGACATTATGATTTTAGGAATGTATTTTAAAATAAATAAGAAGATAAAAAAAGGTGGATTAAAGTTACATGATGATGTATAAAATAATGTGATGGATGATTCCCCCTAAAGGGGGCATGCGTAGAGGAAATTTATTGATGGGATCTTGAAAAAGACAGGAAGATTATAAAATGGAAGAATTAGGATGTGATTGGATAGATGAGATTAACACATGGATGATAATAAATTTATTGATATAAGGATTTTATTATTTTATTTTTGATGATGATGGATTGATTTACCCAAATTAGGGTAGATTTGGAAAGGATACATCCTAAGATAAGTTGCATGCTTGGATTTCCCCAAGTAGGAAGAATTTAGGAAGGACACATCCCAAACCATTATAGGCTTGGATTTGGGAACATTTGATCCCAATTATGAGATGAAAATTTTAATTTATTCAAGCAAGGAAAAATTTGTGAGCTTATATTTTATGGATATTGATTGACTAATTAAGTGATTGATTAATTTACAACCATAAATCAAGGTTTTAACTAGTTTCATGGGTTAATGATGATATGATCATGTTTATGGATGCTATATGGATGAAAATAATTTAATATGTTGATGTATAAGTAACTTATTATTTTATAATGAATTTTTACACCATGAAGAAGCTAAAAATAACCTAGCACACAATGATACCCAAATTGATGTAATAATTATCTGATTAGAAATGAATAATTAATTAGAATAAATGATGAAAAAAGTGTAAGAATGAAAATATAAATATAAAGAATAAAAATAATGGGAATGGTAATAAGAACGGAAAATATGACCTAAAAAACTATGTGATTGGGCACTGCCTACATAGTTCAAATGGACCTCATGCCAATGTAGCTCAACCAAAAGTGAGGAATGTAATAAGAAATGATTATATGAATAAATTATCTAACCTTGACTTAGTTGAATATTGATAAAATGATTGGATTTGGATTTTTAAAGGGGATATACTATCATTTGAGCATGGTTTCCACATGATTTTCAAATTTATTTATTATTTTTCACATGATACTATTCACCATGATATAAAATACTAGGATTAATTATCCACAATGTTCATAAGGACTGGACTCCAATCCAACATACAAATGACAAAAAAACCCATTATATATAAAAATCATGATTTCTTTGTCGACTTATGCCAATGGATGAACTTGAGTACAAGATCACCATGATATGGAAAAATCATTTGACCTTTTTGTCACATGCTTATGGAATGAGTCAAATAACAAAAATAATATTAAAATAATAGGATGACCTATCCATAATAGACATATGAACTGACCCATGATCCAACATATAAATGACAAAAATGAACCATGATATGTAAAAATGATGATGACATTGTTGATGTATGTCAATGGATGAAATCAAGTACAATATCGTGATAATAAATACCATGATATGGACAAAACATGATGACCCTATTACCACATTCATATGTAATGATACAAGGGACAACAAGAAAATTAAATAGAAAAGCAAGCAACAAAACACACATAAACTTGAAAATAAAATCAATAGAAAGCATCTTAACATTAATTAAGTCAGAATCCATGTGTTAAGGCTAAAATATATTGATAACAATATGGTGCCATAGGAAAGGATACATGAAATGGGAAGTATTTTGGTAGGACACATCTAAAAAAATATGGATTGATGATTTCACCTAAGAAATCATTTAATCCTTTTTCAATGAGTTGGAGGGTTGAAGGGTAGAATAAACTAATCACAAGGATCAATAAAATTATTGTAAACCATGAAAATTAAATTAAACCATATATTTTAATATAATGATTTTATAAAATTAATAAATATATAAAGTATAATTCCAATTAATTTCATTATAATTGTAACATGAATAAGGGATAATACTTAGCTTGTTTACATAAGTGTAGGTAGATTTGAGTTGTGAAGAGGTGGAAGCAAACATGATGAAACTCAATATCTAGTCATCAAGTTATAGAAATATTATTTTAAAGGCCTAGACACTCATATTTATGATTATATTTATATCTTGACACAAATATCCTATACTTAACGTTCATTATATTTCAAATGATTATGTGTGCCTTTATAGGGTTTCTATTACTTTTCTATTGATGTATCTTGATCATGTGCATATATTTATAATTATGTATATCTAAAACCCTAGGTCTTCACCTTATGTGTAGGTCACCTTGAAAAAATGGGATAGTGGGTTGAGGTACTTTATCTAGCCTCAAGGACCCATTTATCAATGATCACAACCTACATATCCAATTTTTCGAAAAGGGGCTCAAACTTATTTAGTTTTCCCCCAAGCATGGGCTTGTATGTGCACAAGAGTGAAATACATTATATGAAAAGGAATACAATGATCTATATTTTAACTTTAAAATTATTCTCATGGTATCTTATTTTAGTTTTTTGACATGTGATATGAATGATCCTATGACTAATATTTAAATAGGTGAGAATATGTTAGTTTTGAATACTTGAAAGGTGTTTTTTTAGATGTGTGCTTAGTATGATTTTTAAATATGACTTAGTGATGATGAATGGTATTTTTTTGTATTTATACCATTCCTTTTGAAAATATCTCATAGAATGGTTAGATATGACAAATACGTCAACCCATATGTTTTGGAATATTTACGATTTGGATGAATTTTTAGGTACACACACTTAATAAGGAAATAAATACTAGCATTGATGTTAGTGTCCCTATCAAAATGAAAGTGTATGGAAGGATATAAAATTAGTTATGGTATATATATAAAAGTGAAGCAAATATATCATATTTTTGTCTTTTTATAGTTTACTAATGATCTCATTTATTAGAATAAAAGGTTAAAATTATAATATAATCAATTATGCATAGGTATATAGTGAACGTGAGCCTTTTAACAACATGAAGGTATAAAACTAAAGGGTAAATCCTTTATTAGTATTTTTTCAAGTATAAAATATTGTGATGCTATAAATAATCATATTTTAGTATCTATATCCCCCACCCTTTAATATAGTAATGCATAAGTGACATTACTAGGTTAAAAGAAAGGAATATATACATGATTATGTATACAACACACATTATCTTATTTCTTGATATCTAATGTAATTTTATACTAGTGTATCACATATAACCAAGATTATGTTGTAGTATAAATGATATAATTTAATATGAAATTAAATAATTGAAATCCCTGAAATGTAAAGAGAGCAAGGAAAGGGTACAAATGTGTGTTGATATAACATGTTTCCCCTTGGTAATTTTAATTGGTAAAGATGATTCCTTATGAAGTATTGACACTAAGATAGGTTCAGACCTAAGCCTTGAAAATTTAAAGTGTGAAAGGTTTTAAGTTAATTATGGCCCCAATCTAGTGTAGGGGTGAGTTTTGACAAAATCATTGAGATCATTAAATTTCAATCAAATAACTCAAGTGAATGTATAATAAATTAGAGTTAAGTGATATAACCAACTCAAGTAAAAAATGAGATTAGTGTTTAGGCCCTGAATGCCATTGAATGTTGACAACACTACTTAAAGGATCTAATTGTTATAGACAAAAATGCTCAAAATTATCATTCTTGGTATAAAATGATGCTTCTTAGTAATACAATTTTTCTTGGTAAAATCATTTGAATATTTATTTATATTTTTTGGGATACTTTAATGGAATATGCACATATAATATGTCTGAATCTTAATTATTTATAAAAATATAACCTATAATATATAAATTGTGTATGATATCTATCATAATTTATATTAAATCTAAACAAATAATGGAAAGTATATAAGATTATAATCCAAATATATACTTAAATCATGTAAATTGAATAAACATTTTCCAACTATGTATGTGTGGAGTCATGTCTCTATGACATTCTTCCCTTTTGAGGTGAGTTGAATGGAATATAATAGTCACCTTACCTTAAATGTATAAGATAACTATGTCATCTATGTATGAATTACATAACATGTATAATTATATATAATTGAGGTTATCCAATCCACTACTTAAAAAAATCAAAAAATGAACTTGAAGAATTAGAATCTTAATCCTAATCCCTAGGTTGAGCTATGTGGAAAAAATGCAATATATTCATATTAGAAAACAAAAACAATGTTCATACCTCCTTATAAGATTTTCTTGAGAGCCAGTTATAATAGGTTTTGCTTGGATTTTTGGCTATGGAGTCTTTGGTAATGTCTTTCATGCATATGGGAAGCAGCTCTCCTTGTCTACACATGATTCTTATCTTAGATTTGCTTTATCACAAGAATTAGTTGAAGTTCCTATATCATTTGGTAGACTAAGTTTGCATGAAGAAGCTTTTTTATAATGGTTAAATGCCCTTTTATTTAAGGAATTTTTGGATGTTTGTGAATAATTGATTTGAGATCAAGATCAATGATCTGGGATGAGTCCTCAAACTCATGATCACACACATGGAGTGTGTAATATATGCCATTTCATTCCTTTTGAAGTGTATAAATAATGTTGGAATAAAAGTGAAGTGTTTAGTCCTCTTAGAGTGTGTAATAGAGGTGTAATAGGAAGAGTGTGAAACAAGGGTGTAAGAGCTTGCTTTCAATACTCTTTCCCATTGAATTCCTTTAGTGACATCACATATTTGAGACAATAATTCAGTTTTGATTTTAAGAAAATAGATAATTCCAAATTCATTGAATTTTAAATTAGAGGAATGATTAGGATTGACTAAGTGGGATTAATCAATAATTATAAGAATGGTGAATTTTTTAATGTTTAATTTCCAATTAAGTATCCACTTAATTTTGTTATAAATACACTTGAAAAGGGTTGGTTTAATTTAATATGCATTAGATAATATTAATGATGTAACATGATCGACTAACCTAATTAGGGATGCATCATTGTGATTTTGGGTTAAAACAATAGTTGTGTAGGAAAATTGGGCCCATTGGTGATTTATAGTTAAATTTGTATGTGATTATAGAAATTTTATTTTGATTATAGTTTAGACACATAAATTATTAAAATAAAGTGTCTAAATTTTTCCCTTATTTAAGAAAGCATTGAAATATACTAGGCACAATAATGTATTTTTAAAGAATGAAAAATTCATTAAGAAATTTGATAATGCTTGAATAATGATGTCTTCACTCTTATATTTTAAAAATTAAGAATTGATAAAATCATATTGATGACCCATAATACACTTTATTATCACTAGATGTCCCCTCAAGGAGATGGTTATGGCATAAGTGAAAATGGGCAGGTCCTCAAAATGAACAAAAAGCCCTATTTTTAGGAGAATAGGTCTATAAAAGGAAGAATGTTGAATAAAAGGGGAGAAAAATGTCAAAATATGCATAAATTAGCCTCCAAGGATGAATAGAATGGTCTGATATGATTTTACATATTGCAAAGGTGATACAGTCAGGGATGTGATATGGATAGCTGATCATGCTTGAGAAATGGTGATGACTTTTTGTATAAACTAATTTGTTGATATGTATCATGAGTAGAATATATATTAGTCATGAGTTATAATGATATAGTTATAATATAGTAAATAAGGAGATATTTTCCTTTAGCATTGATTGTGATATTTATAGCACTTAATTTCTGATATAGAACCAAATAGTATGCACCATGATATAAAACACCATGATGGCTAGGACATATTATACATAAAGACCAACCCCTGATCCAACATATGATTGAAAATAATGAACCAATGATAAAAGCCATGATGATAATGCTAAAAAACTCAATGGAAGGACTCAAAGATAATTGCATGATAAGAAGAACCATGATGATTACCCTATCAACATAGTGGACTGATTTGAGGTGACAATATAAAAGGGAAACAAATAAGTAAGAAAAGAATTAAGAAAACACAAATCAAAAGTAAAAGTAACATAAAGTATCCTATTGCTAAAGAGGAAATGAAAATAAATACACCAATAATAATAAAAAATATTAATCATTGACAAACACATGAAGACACCATAAAATAAATAGTTAGTGAGTCATTTATGCATGTGATAAATTAAGGTGTTACTCTTGGAAACTTTTCCCCTAGGCACCAGAGGATAACTAATAGGTCAAGATAGAAACCTAGATAAAAGGGTGGAATAGAAGAAAAAGGAAGGGGTGGTTTAGTTATCTCTAAATACCCCATGCAAATGGATGTTGCCTACATAGTCCCATGTACTTAAATCCAAATTTATTTCTCCCAAGGATTTGGGAAAGAAGATAAATGATTACAAGTAAAATATTTGATTACAGAATAATAATAAGAAAAGTACACTTGAAAAATGATGAGTGTTTTATAAAAATATAGGAAAATGCAATGTCAATAATATTAACTGATCTGACCTGATATTTTGCATGTATCTAAGTGTTACCTAAATAGTTTGTGTGGACCTTAGGCTGATGTATGTCTCCTAAAAATGGGAGCATAAAAGGAGTGGTAATGGTAAATTAAAAATGATCATGGTTGGATAAGGTGTTCCCACCTAAAAAATGTGGTAAACCATTCCTTCTATAATAGATTTAAAGGCCACTAGTGAACAAGATGACAAAATAATCAAATATTTTGTGGCTTAGTATCTGTCATGGAGATTTTAAGCCTTTTTTTAAAGTTGTTTTTGGGATTTTTAAAATTTTAGGGTTTTTTAAATTGTTTTGAATATTTTTGGGTTTTAGGATCTCAATTTAGTGGATAATTATGAGATGCATAATGTTTTAACTCATAAAATAGTGAGATTGAGGCATAGGTTACTCATAAAACAATGAAAGCATGGTTTAGGTTTCTCACAAAATGGTGAGAGCATGACTTAGGTTACTCACAAAATGGTTATAATGGGGCTTAATTTACTCATAAAATGTAGAGAGTGGGGATTAGGGGTGCTTGAGATGACCATAAAAGCTAAGTGTTAGATACATAGTCCAAATGGAACTCATGTCAATATAGTTTAACCTAAAATAGAATAGCTACAAATTAACAAGGTGAAAAATAGGAATCACACATGAACAAAATAAATGGTACATGATTTAACAAGAGGAAAAAGATACAATTCAAATACCATAATATAGGTAAATCATATGTAAGTTACTCTAAGATATTGCCTATCCTAAATGTGGTGATGGTGACAAAATCTAAATAATTTGTTCAAAAACTTTATCTAAAACTAGCATCTAAATTTTCTTCTATACTTATGAACTAGAATCAAGATTAATATTGGTAATTGTATGATAGAGTAAGATCAATATGGATTGACTCAATTAGAAGTAGGACGAAGGGAGGGTGTTTTTAGGTCATGACCCCAATAATGGTTATTTATAGATGTCATATTTCTCTAAGACCTTTCAAAATATCTAATGCACACATGAAAGTTATGGAAAAAGTGAGACAGATTATCAAAAATCAAAGAGCACAAATGATATTCCATGTTAACTCTATATATTGAATACAAGTGAGAGAGGTACATATATAGGTGGTAGAGAGAGTGAAACCCCACATTCTAATAAATGTGGGACTAATCTTCCCAAATTACCCAAATAATGTCTAAGACCCTAAGCAAGCATAATGAACTATGTAGACAAAACCGACAGGAAAAAAGTATACATTGATAAAGATTGAAATGCCATATTATAGTGATGTGTGAATAATCTTACCAAATGACCCAAATGGCCTCTAAGACACTAAATAATCATAATGAACAATGTAAACAAAACCCATAGGACAAAATTCTACACCAATAAAGAGTGAAACCCCACATTGTAGTGAATGTGGGACTAATCTTCCTAAATGACCCATATGGCCTCTAAGACCATAATTAATCATAATGAACCATGTATAAAAAGACCCATAGGAGAAAATTCTACACCAACACCCCACTTTAAGCATAACATTAGGAGAGAATTAGGTCTTGGTAATGAGGCTTGATGAGTTACCGAAGTACATAATGATGATCCCAATATCCTACAAAATATAAAGGATGTGCCCTCCAAAAAGAAGAGAGAGAAGTTAAGTGCATAATGTCACATGAGAAATGATATAGTAAGTCACTCTATAAAAAATGTTGTATCTTCCTTTTAGAAGAAAGAAACCATGATCTATCAAACTATTAAATTCCCACTCAAGTGGATTGCAATTAGGAATCAAGATATATATCTCTTTAAAATGCTCAAATGTCTCCCTAATAGTGTTTAAATGTTCCAAAGTTTAATCAAGTATCATAGGAATAAAAATAGATGTTGACAATGAAGAAACATATAATGAAGTAGAGAGAATAACCAAAGGGTAAAGTAGACATGGAACATTCACCAAAAGAATTTCCATAGGAAAAGGATAATAAGGCTTAACAACTCTCAAAAATAAAGATTGATATGCAAATGAATCACTCAAATCTATAGGATGAATATCCACATGAACATATGATTCATTGATACTATCAATATATATACTATCACTAGAATCAATAAAGTCCTTTAAAATGCAAGTCGGTGAGGGATATGGCAGACCAAAAATCTAAATAGGAATGGATGTAGAATCTACAATGAGACAACTAAGGTTCGATAGAATCTCATCCTATAGTTGGGGAGAAATAGAAGTAAGATCACTATCCACTATGGATGTATCATTAAAAGAAATAATAGCATGAATAGAGAGTATAATAATCTTAGAATAGACAATAAGAAGTGGATGATGAGGAGTGACATAAATCATAATATGATCCCCAAAAGACTCTAAAGAGTGATCCAAATAGTGGAAAGACACTATGTATATTTCACATGGTAATGAAAATCCATGGAAACATGTAGTAACAAAGTGTCAAAAACCTTGTCACAAGTATTATCCCACTTAAAAAATTTAACATTACAGGTGGGTGTAAGAATCTATCCATATAAGAATGGAATATGATTCTTATGTGTGAGACATAAGCAAGTATTCCATGTAAGCATGTCATGAAGCATAATTGGCCTTTCTAATAAGAATCAATAGAGACAAAACAACTCTTCTCCTTTGGAATATCTCAAATAGCATTGACATGACTAAGAGAAAACACCATGGAAGTGCACAATTGCATGGTACAAACTATAATGAACCTCTAAAGCACACTCATGAAATGGACATCGAGAATAGCCAAGAATGCATCCAAGTGAGAAATCAATGATGGAGTGAGGTATAATACATGCTTTGTATAGATATTTTGGACATAGATGAGAATGCATCCATGTGTGAGTAATAGGTGTGTAGACACCAAAATTGCATAACACACATGTGTGTAACTTCCTAGGCTGAAACCCATTTTAAACTATTTTTCATTAATAACAATTAACCTCCCAAACTCATAATTTTACCCCTCACACATTTAATTACTTTAAAATACTTTATTAATTTAATTAAAAACTCCCATTGCCACCTTACCTAGCCACCTCGCCTTATGACTAATTCTCACCTGATGAGTCACCTCAAGACTTGGTCCCCTCATCCTAAATACCCAATAATTATTCCCACTTATAAACTAAATTCCTAATCAACTACCTCATTTTTAACCTCTTATTTTTACCATTTTATAATTAGTGTCACACTTGGCATGTAGAATAATAGAAAACTAGCCAAAAATAGTAAGGTTTACCTATTCTAAGACTACTAACATTGATCAACCCATGGTCAACATCGATGGGATCACTGACATTGACAATATAAGCCAAATTCCAACTTGAAGTTTAGGTTAAAAAAATCAAGAAAATTCATTCTTACTTGCATTCAAGCTCTCAACATTCTATTTTTGACATCCTCGCTTACTGTCATCTTGTGTAAGTCAATCAAAATCAAGAATTGAGGTATTAAGGACCAATAACACCCACTTGTTCTCTTTATTTGGGAATTTAGGGTTAGAATCCCTGATAGGGATCATCAATCTAGCACTTATCATTCAATGACCACCATAGCTAAGTACATAACTTATTTTGTAGGTCTTTTAAACATTTATTCTACAATCACTTTATATCTATTATGCATTAATTTACACACTTCTAACTAAACTCCCATAAGGGAGTTATAAAGCTTCCTCACTTGTTTCCCCTTAACCTGACACACCAAACATCTGACTAGATCTACCCAAACTACACGCACACTCTCTCTCTCTCATAACTCTCCCCAACCTCCCAAACCTGATCCAAAGCATTTTCTAGACCCATAAAAGCCTTATGTAAGCTCCTAAATAGTTATTTCCCCTACCAACCTCAACAACCTAACTGACATTAATCACCTCCACCACCAACCTCAATAACATAATTGATATCGATCACTCCCCTATCGATGTTGGTGACTGTGGATTCCCTAGTCTTCTCAAAACCTAAAAAATAACTTTTAAAATGCAAACAAAATGCATCACCTTTACCCTGTCACTCTCTACTACATAAAAGTTATTAATAATTATAATATTTTCTCTCTTTCTCTCTCTCTTTACCTCTCTTTTAGTTATTTATTATTCTTTTATCTCTTAAAAGTGGACTATAATCTATAAGGAAGTTTCACACTTCCTAAAACAAGTGTGTAGCTTGGCAACTGACTCATTTAACTAGTAACAAACATCTTGTGGTAGTGATTTCTTACTTATAGGTAGTCCTTCTCAACCATAGAGGAGTGATCAAAACATCTGGATATGGTGCAGAAACTGATTTGGGTTCATTCTAATTACTTATCCCCATCATTCTTTTCAACTTTCCTTTAGATTTGAAATAGACTAAATTTAGTGAAACATTTTTGGCACACCCAATGTGACCCTAGAGTTTTCCTTGGGTTCATTTCTTGTTTTAAGCATTCATATAGGTGAATTATAGTGAAAATTTTATTTCTTTCTCTTCCTCCTTTTTTCTCTTAAAATGAAAAATTCAATATTTTATTTTTTATTTAAAAGCATTAAACTGAAATTTTCTTTCATTTCTCTTTGCCTCTAAAAGCAATTTGTCATTTTTTTACAAGTAAAAAAACAAAAAAGAATCTATCCTTTACTTCTTCTTACATGCACATTAGGATAGTGAATTTCATACTCTATTCCTATTTCATCTCTATTTTCATCTGAATCTAAACATTTTAGATTTGGGTTTAAGACTTATTGCATTTCATTGTTTGCTTGTTGCATATTAACTCACCTACTTAATTACAAGAATCTTGAATAAATTATAGTGCACCTATGTTACACAACCAAATCACATTCACATAAAAAAACATCTAAAATCACCTAAGAAAAGGCCCATTAGGATTTCATCACTTGCTGGATCACCTTACCCTACCCAACTATCCTACTTGGATTTCACCATGAAGGGGAGAACACACTCCATTCTCTGGTAGGGTATAAACTCTAGACAGAAGGTATATTATGGCTAAGTGGCTTGGCTCAGCTCCATATTCATGAAGTATAGAGAGAAATCTCCTATAACAAGCCACATACCTGGTCTAACATATATTTCCTCTTGAGCACTAAAACTAGCACTAAAACTAACCTAAAACTAACTCTAGATTGCTTTTTATTACCTTTGATAACAAATTCCCTTCTCACTATCTGATTAAGGCATAAGCCAACATGAGACTAAAAATCAATCTCTAGGACTTAATAGTTTCTGGATGTATGTTCTCTTTTCACTTTTTTGTTGCCTTCTATATTTTGGAGTTAGTAAGGACATTTTCCTATTGATTCACAAAATCAATACTATTTCTAATACTCAGTTTGTGCAACCTATTATCTCTAGTTTTTAAAGTGTTCTTCCTTTTTACACAGACCTCTTATATCTATTGTTTTACCTAGTTTCAACTTGTGATTTCTTAAAACATCAAAATTTCCATCTCCTAAGATATCACAGTGAGTGGAATAAGTTAACTCTACCAACATCGACATATTTTACCTATTGACATCGGTTAAACCCTCGATGTTAGTAAACATTTTCTACTGACATTGGTCAAGTGATAGATTTTGGTAACTATGTAATTTCATCAACTCAAAATAGAAAGCTAAAATATCCTAATTACATACACTTGAGCTTGGTTTTTCCTTATTTTATTTAAAATATATGGTAGTAATACTATTTAAACTTCCTCTTGCATGGTATTAACATGAGCTCAAGCCAAAATTCTTATTGATTATGCAAGATGAAAACCACTTCCACCTTCCCCTCTCACTTTCAATTTTATCATGGAGCATACTTAATATATAGAGCATACTCCCAACCCTAACCAAATTCCCATCGTGCTTGAGGGAGATTAAGATTTTACTAAATTTCTTGATCACAATGTGACAGCCCTTCAACATTACCTTGTTATGAGCCAAATCTATAATTCTTTAGGTGACCCAATCTATAGTATGCCAAACCCTCTAATGGATACAACCTTAGTTTCATTTTCCTCCACTATTTTCCCCATGATTACCCAAATAACCACTTTAATGAGTAACCCAACTATAAACAATGTTCAAAGTGTAGCATCTCTAATTACCTAATCCCACCTAAACCCTGGTGTAACTTCCATACTTTCACAACTACAACTACTTCAACCAAGTCACACCCAATTCTAGAATTTAGTGTTACATATCCCATCTACCCTCATGTCTATAATTATCTAAATTATGACTCACCCTTCATCTAGTCTAACCATGTCAATAATCCAACCCACAATAACAACAACCAACCAAGGCATAGTCTCCAACCCAATGAGACAAGCCCCTTTTCATTTTTCACCCTATCTTATCACTCATTATCCTTATATTACCCCAACACAATCTATGTCATATGCTCTCTCTACTTCTTATCAGGATCCCTATATCTTAGGAGGTATTCCATAAACTAATCCCCCTACAAACCTCATTAAGATGCTGATGGACAAGATGTCTAACCTAGAGACATCCATTTCTGGTTCAAAGAATGTGTTTATCTTATGATTAGATATGCAATTAACTAATCCATGCTTATGTGCCTATTCACCCTTATCCAAGCGAATGGGAACTCCCTAAATTTACTCATTTCTATAGTAAAGAGGACCCATAATAACACTTGTGAGCATTTAGCCATGCTTGTTATTTAATAGGGCATGATGATGTGTTACTACTTTGAACTTTCCCTATGTCTCTTTCATGTGCTACCTTGGATTGGTATATCTCTACACCTTATCACTCCCTTTTCTCATTTAACCAACTCACATATATATTCCTAGACCATTTCTCTATTAACATTTTTAAGAAGGTTTCTATAATAGACCTTTATTCTATTAGAAATTTTGATGACAAGTCTATTAAAGATTTTATCACTCATTGGAGAAGTTTGATCAATCAACTCTCCTTCTCCTTACCCCAACTTGAGCTTGTTGAGTTCTTCTCAAGGGCATGCACTAAGCACATCTCATCCACACACTAGGTACAAAGTTTCTACACATTTGATGAGGCCTCTATAATGTCATGAAAAATCAAGGTTTGTGTTATAGATGAAGGCAAATTTAATTTACTTATTAAGAATCCCAATTCCAAATCAAATGACTCCTAGAAAATGTCTCCCTCAAACCAAAAAGCTAAAGGCTCTGCCAATGTGGTGGTTGTTAAGTCAGCTTCTTCCATAACCAGAAACTAATTGAATTCTCTGAATTCCCAATATTTGACCAAGAAATTCCAACAACGGTATGAACAAAGACAATACACTCCCATTAGGTAGTCATATAGATCCATCTTGGAGAAACTATTACAATAAGGTGTTATAACCCTTCCTCTGATCAAACCCGCTATATAGTTCAACCTTTCCTATCATATCCCAACTTGGTATAAGGAAGATGAGTGTTAGGTTATCATCAAGTTAAAGGTCAAAATTCTAATAACTATAAGATGCTCAAGAACATTGTTCAAGATAAGCTTGATAGTGGTGATCTCATCTTGGATAATCCTAATGCCCCCCTAATCAAAGTATGGATGTGTTCAAACACCCTTTTCCTAACCATTCACTAGATAAAAATATTTTCCAAACCACAAATAACTTAGGGGATCATAATATCCATATGATTAATATGGTCTTTCCTTTACCTCTAGTTCAACCTTCCCCTCAATAGGACACATACATTTCATTGAATCCTCTCCCACATTCAGTAGCATCTATTTTTCCCATTCTTCCTCCTTAGGTAGAAGATCCTATTTCACCCATTCTACTCCCTTGAGAGGAAGAGCCTCCTTTACCACTTCTTTTACCACCTAGGGAGCCTGTAATGCCAATTCTATTTGTACCAATATCACCTATCCTCTTACCACTTGAATACCACACCCTACCTCTTTCTCAACCACATGTTAAAGAGAACATCATTCCTACATTATACCCTCTTAAGTAACATTCTTCACCTACCTCTCCTCCATATATAGAGATTATTACCCCACCCACTCCACCTTTGCACTTAGAGGAGTTAGTATTATCTACTGCCATAATAGATGAGAGACCTATTGTGCCTACTCCAATTACCCCACTCTTACCCCTTTTTTTTACCTATGGAGGATCACAATTTACCCATGCCTCTCCCACATGTTGAGGGAACCATAATACCTATGATTTACCTTCTTGAAGAACCTTATTTACCTACCTCCCCTCCACCCATGGTAGACCATGTCTCTTCTCCCATCTCTATTAAAGAGGACCCCATTGCGGTTCTTTCTCATCTTTGGCTTGAAGTAGAAAAAACAAGAAATTTACCTCTTTCCCAGACATCTCAGCCTTCTAAAGACATAACCATAAGGCCTACGTCAACTTCATCTAAACCCTTCTCATAGTTGGTAAAAAGTATAAAATTTATTAAGTCCATGAAGCTAGATCATACAACATTTTGGGACCATCTAAAAACATCTTATCCAACACAACGAATGTTAACCTTTACCACTAACCCTCTTACTAACCTTTACCCCAAGGTCTTTGACAAACATATAACTTCTTCACCAAAAGCACTTGAATTTCAACCATCTATGTTAGAACCCTCACCCTCATAGGAATCTGCTACATTAAAGTAGATCAGACCCTTAGGTGTATGCACTATCTGTAATTTAGTTTATCCATAGGTGAAATTAAAATTAACTCCTCAAATAAAAGTTGGAGTTTCATGACCTAAATTATATAAAAAATTTAATCTCCCTAGATCTCACTGATCCCTTCTTCAAACCTTAACATTACCTTCCATTTTGGGGCCACATCCCTTTACCTTAGTTGGAATATTTTCTAACCAAGAAAAATAAAAGGTTAAGTTACCTCCACTCATACCTTTACCATCTAGTAGGCCTCTCATATCTAATACTAATAAAGTGACAACAAAACATGTAACTCTACCATCACCAAACAAGGCACCACATAAAACTACCTTTCCAACATTGAAACAAAAGAAGGTGTCTACTACTAATATCACAACAAGTGTGATCCTACTTGTAGGATCTCAAAGATTTTTCCTATGTAAGTTATTGTAATCTTATATAATAACTCTTCCTCCCATTAATCCTTATAGTCCTCTCATAATGAAGCCATCTTGGTTTAATGATACACAAGTGTGTTTATATCATCGTTCACCAGGACATGATACTGAGGGTTGTAAATCCCTCACAATAATCACTTGAAAACACTTTGATGTTGACACTCTCTTCGATTATATTACCATTAACCTTCATGTTATTCCAACTTTGGAATCCATATTGTCTCCTATTATTCCACCTAAATTTAAACCTAAAGATGTTGACATAATCCCTTTACCACCTTCTTCACCAGAATTTTAGATCAACATAGTTAATGTGGAAACACGGTCACAAAAACAAAAATATAAAGCTAAGGAAAAGGTCACTAATATTTAGACCAATCAATTCAAAAAAGACACTTCTCCTCTTAATCCTAATATTTCCATCTTGGATGTTCCTAAAACGACATCTTCAGACATTATTCAAAGTTTAATGGTGAAACAACTTCACCAAACTCTTGTGAAAATGTCTTTGTATGAGTTAATATAATTCTCATCCCAATACAGTCAAGATTTGATTAGTGCTTTGAGATTGATTTAGGTACAATTAGATGATACCCAACCTCTTGTAGCTTTGGTCAGCTCCCTTAATTCCATCTCCCTTATTTTTTTTAGTGATTCATAAATTCCACTTCAACACCCTGACGATCAGGATTCTGCCCTTTTTATTATGACATATATTGATCAAAATCATGTAAAGAGAGTCATGATAGATGTGGGAGATATTATTAATATTATTTCCACCCATGCGTATAAACAACTATCCCTTTTTGACAATTGCATGTCTCAAACCGATGTGGTAGTCTATTCCTTTAACAATATTATAGCTACTATGATGGGCGCTATTGTTTTACATATCCATGTAGGTCCCCACACTATTCTTGAGCTCTTCTATGTTGTGTAAGGAGAGTTATAATATAACATACTACTTGGATGACCTTGGATATGTGTTGTGGCATGTGTACCCTCAAATTTTAACCACTGTGTCAAGTTTCAGCATGATGGATAGGTACATGTCATACATGTTGACCCACCTCTATTTAAAACATGAAACATGAATTATTGTCTCAATTATGGTATCCTTATATTCAAAACATCATCTTACTTGCATGATATTTTTTAAGCTTCTACAAGCTCCACTCCTTGAGTTACATAGATACCAACAACACAAATTCTTGACAAGGATCCCATGGAAGAGACCTTTCAACATTTGTCACTCAGTGAATATCATTTGTTGATGCTCAACATGTTCTATACTCCACAAGAGTATGAAACAATTTGCATGCACCCAAATTATGATCTTTGTATTGGGATGATCATCCCTTATGGGTCCCCTAACCATCAAACCAATTTCATATATGGTGGAATTGATCAAGCTCCCACTGTCAGCAATCCATCTTCTTCACCACAACCATTTACCTATGACTTCTCTTTCCTAAGTAACCCTAGATTATCTCACACCTATCTTTATAGATGTGCTTGTAAATGATTTGGTTTGGGTCATTCTGAACAAGGTGTCCTACCAAATATCCTACTAGCAAAACCATTGAAAATGCCAAAAATAGGCAAGGAGTGGGATATGACAAACTAAGTAAACTCATTAAGACTTCCCATGTAAAAATTATCGAAGAACTAGTCTCTCCTTCTCCACCTTCTTATCCATCATCACCTACTGAATCAGAGGTATCTATACCTCCTAATTTTTTTCAATAAATTCCATCCATTTGGGGCCTCTCACTTATTATCAAGGTAATAAAACAAGGTCCCTTCCTCTTGTTCATATTGAAATAATTGATGAAGACTCTCACACTATTAACACTATCCAATGTCAAGATGATGATGCAATTCTCACATATATGGGTGTGGATGATTCCTATATCTGATGATCTCTCCCATTTAAAACACAAGCTATGTTAAATGAATCAACCATTGAATTCAACATGCTCTCTCATGATAACCCTCACATAATCAAGATTGGCCAATCTTTAGATTCCTCTGAGCAAGCTAATTATGCCACATTTCTTAATGACCATAGAAAATCCTTTACTTGGTGTTATAATAACATGTCTAAAATTGACCCCTCTATCATTACCCATAACATTGTCACTAATTGAGATGTTAAACCTATTAAGTAAAAGATTCAAAAGATGCATCCTTGTATTTATCTCCTTATCAAAGAATAGATCCAACACCTCCTTTTTGTTAACTTTATCCAAGCTATCGACAACCTGTAATGAATTTCCAATATTGTTCCTATCAAAAAAGTGACTAGGGGAATCCACATTTTCACTGACTATCATTTTTTAAACCTCGCTTGTCCAAAAGATGATTTCCCATTGCCAAGTATCAACCAACTTGTTGATCTAAAAACCAGCCATGATATGATATAACTTATAGATGGATTATTTTTATATAATCAAATCCTAGTTTCTCCTAAGGATTAGCACAAGATAACCTTTATTACCCCATGTAGGACCTTCTATTATCAGGTCATACCTTTTCGCTTAAAGAATGTTGGTACAACCTACCAATGTATTATGACTTAAATTTTCCATGATCTCCTACACAAAATTTTGGAATATTACGTGGATGACTTACTCAACAAGTCTAAACTTCATCAAGACCACTTGACAATTGTCAAAATTATATTTTCTCATCTCTTCTAATATAACATTGAATTGAACCCTAAGAAATGTGTCTTTGGTGTTCATTTTTCTAAGCTCTTAGGTTATATCATTTCTCTTTGTGGTATCAAGGTTGATCCTACTAAGGTTAGAGTAATCCTAGAGATGCCTACACATACTAATATCAAACAACTCCATAGCCTATAGGGAAAACTTTAGTCAATTCACCACTTCATTTCCTAGTTGTCAAATCATTGACAATCTTTTACCATCTCCTCAAAAAGGATGTCTCCTTCCATTAGAATACATATTGCCAAGAATATTTCTATGCACTTAAAAAATACCTCCTTTCCCCACCAGTTCTTATTCCACCTAAGTAAAATTAGCCTTTCTACCTATACATCTCTGCAATAGACCATTCTCTAGGTGCTATGATTACACATCAAGATGACCAACATCAAGAGTAGGTAGTTTACTACATAAGTCATACACTTATTGATTATGAGACTCAATATACCCATACTAAAAAACTTTGCCTTGCATTGGTATTTTATACCTCTAAGCTTTGCCATTATCTCCTAAATCATAAAACCTATGTAGTCATCCATAGTGATCCCCTCAAATACATACATTCCAAGCCATATCACAATCAATGTGTAGCTCAATGGCTCATTATTTTGGATGAATTTGATTTATAAGTTATTCAAGAAAATTCTATTAAGGGGCAAACAATCACTAACCAGTTAGCCATTTCCCCTTTACCTAAAAATCAACCTTTAAACCTTAAATTCCCTAACAAATCCATTACAATGATCTTCACCGATGACATCTCCTATCAAATGATGATGTTATTTGATGGATTAAAATGTCAACATGGTGGGGGTGTGAGATTCATTCTTATTAATCTATATGGTGAGCCTATGCCTTTGTTAATTAAACTAGATTTTGATTGCATTAATAATATGGCTGAATATGAGGCTTTGATTCTAGAACTTCAAACATCTCTCTTCTTGGATATCAAATCCATAACCATTTTTAGTGATTCTTAGCTAGTGGTTAACTAGGTTAATGGTTCCGACCTATGCAAAAATGAAATTCTACAGTGATATAAACATGATTTAGATATGTTATTGGGATCATTTGACTCTTATCTATTGCAAACTATTCCTTGATCTACAAATAATTTTGTTGATATGATGGCTTCACTTGATTCATAAATACCCTATTCATCCTCTTCCTCAAGAATTTATGTCACCATGAATCACTTAACATTAGCCTCCTATGTCTCAGCTAACATTCTCTTTGTCAAAAATGTAACATCCAACCTACATGACTTATGATACAAGCAACTCATAGATTATCTTTCTTTCTCTATTACCCCTTTTTATCTCTCCAATAACGGGAACTGAGCCTTCAAAAAATGTGCTACTCATTAAACTATACTAGTGTGACCTCTCTATAAGTGAGTTTTTGATGGTCTCTTCCATATATGCCTCACTAGTATTGAAACTCCCTTCATTATTAAGGAAGTCCATGATGGGATTTGTGGTGGGCATTTTAATGGTCACATAGTTTCCAAGTGTATCCTTAGACTTGGATATTATTGGACCACACTTCATCAAGACTATGATGATAAAATTTGGCATTGCATCAAGTGTCAACAACATGCTAACCTTCTTCACATTCCTAGTCACACATTACAAGTTACCAAATACTTTTGTCCCTTCTCCCAATGGGGCTTAGATTTAATCAAAGAAATTATCCCTCATTAATCTCTCCATCATCATTCTATCATTACTACCATTGAATACTTCAGCAAGTGGGTTGAGGCCATCCCTTTCATCTCCACTAAAGCTGACAAAATTTTTAACTTTATCAACCATGACATCATCTATTGTTTTGGTGTCCCTCATAAAATTATAATAGATAAAGGCAAATATTTGAAAAACAAGACTATTAAAATCCTTTGTGATATATTTGGAATCAAATTAAGATTCTCATTACCATACTATCCACAAGCTAATGGATATGTAAAAGTTTCTAAGAAAACATTGACCAAAATTCTCATGAAGGTAGTCAATGATATAGGCAAGGATTGGCACACACACATTCCTTTTGATTTATGGGCCTATTACACTAGAATTTGAACCCCTATATGTGTTACACCTTTTTCATTGGTATATGGGATAGAGGTTGTTTTTCCTCTTGAAGTCTAGATTCCTTCTCTTTGCATTTATCTACAAAACATACTTACTAAGAATGACTTTCATAAGAATGTTTGGCTCAACTTTAATTTCTTGATGAGCATCATCTCATAGCCCTCAACCACTTCCAAATCTATCAAGAGAGTATCAAATTCACTTATAACAAAAATCTCAAAGCGTAAGATTTCAATATAGGAGGTCTTGTCTTAAAATAAAATCAATGCGTGATGAATAGGGAGAAAAGAAAATGGAGTAAGTTTGCTTCTAATTGGCTTGGACCTTATATCATAACTCACAAGTATGGCTTACAAACTTATCACTTATCTTCTCTTTTAGGAAAGCAAAAACTTGAACCTTTAAATTCCTTACACCTATGACCATTCTTTTGTTAAATGAGTGTCACTTTACTTCATGTTTAACTTGAGCTCATCCCTTTAGCATCCCTATTACATTAATATCCTTTCCTATACACCCTTACTCCTATACACTTATTTAAATTATGCAGTGGTATGGTTTTTCCCTCAAAGTGGACAACTCTTAAGCCTCTATAGTCTTGTCCATGACTAAAAGTAGAAAAAAAATAGGATATCTAAAAAAATTATAAAGTCTCAAGTCATGCTTCTTAATGTAGACTACACCCTTGAAGGATAGCTACATAACTTCCCTTTTTCTACTATCAGTAGACTACTCCCTTAAAGGATAGATATTTAAAATAAAAAACAAATGCTCAGACCACTCCCTTGAAGGATGGCTAAGGCAAGATTTTTTATTAAAGGTAAAAAAACAAATGAAAAAGGCTTCCCATAGCTTTATACAACCTTAACACATACAACATCCCATTTTAGGCTTCCTGCATTGATCAAATTACACAAAAAATAAACAAATAAAATAAAAAAAAGAAAAGAGAAGCTTTAAGTCATGGACTTGCCTATATTAGGTCTTGGGTCACCCACAAAAGGGGCATATCATCCCTAATTTATAGGTTATGTTAGCTAAACATTTCCCCTCATTTCACCCTTTTTACCCTCATACTCTTTCAAGGGACTATGATGCTCACTTAACATAAGGTAAACATGACACTTCTCTAACAAACACAATGGTTAAAAGATATAAGGCATGAAAGAGGCTCATTTTCCTAAGCCTATTTATGTTTTGATTATGGTCTTTGCCAATGCATGAGCATTCTACCTCTTTATTTTCCCATCCACATCACATGTCAATCTCCTTATTTGAGATGAATAAATAATGTCATACCAACACTGTCAAAGCATACTTAATTTATTTTATGCATACACCATCACAAATATAGAAAAATGTTGAAATAAACTAATAAAACCAATATATTCATTTTAAGCATACACAATCATGAAATATGGAAAAATGCTAAGATGAAACTAATCAACCAAATATGCATATACCATCACACATATGGGAAAGGCTAGTCTAACTCAACTAACATGATCATGATTACCATCAAAATTAACATAGCATAAAATAATCATCATTCATATCATCATCATCTATCACAATAAACACATCTCAACATAATAATAAATGAACATCTCATGTATGTATAATATGTGATCAAAATACATGTCCATAATTATATCATCATAATATCTCTCTCTCTCTAAAAATATATATCTCAAAACTTCAACTCATAGGCCGGTATACATATAACATATATACTCAAAACTAGAAAACTCTAACACTCAGGGTCTTAGAGGCTCTCCATATGGTTGTGGGGAAGTAGTATCATCACCACTCTACACTTGTCTATGTCTATGTGTGATATAATCCATAGCATGTGACGTAGACCTGTCTTGATCTCTCAACTTTAAATATCTCTAAATCTACAAAGAATCTGTAATCACCCTCTCATAGTAGGCAACCTCATTCAGGGTAGTCATATACCTCACCATAGATATAGTCAATGGAGGTACCATAGCACTTGATGATGGCCCAAACTATACTAGTCCCTATGGTGGTGGAGGAGGAAAATCCTAGCCTACTACTCTTAGACTATCTCTGTCTACTGTCACTATAGTCAACTGACCCTATAAAATAGTAACCTAGCCCTATAGTGTTACAACCTTTCCCTATAATGCCACAACTTGACCCTGCAACATCACCATCTACCCCTGTAAGAATATTACATATGCTTGGGTTATATCTCAAGCCTACACTACTACATCTTAGGCCTATACTACCATATCCCTCTCTCTCACCAACCCTTATAAATCTAGTGGTGGCCTCTTAACCTCCACCACTATATGTAACCCTACCCACCAATTTTTATAGGTCACTATACACCCTTGGTGTCCAACCCCTATCCCTACAAGAAAATCCTCAAAATCTATCCCATCTATCTCCTAGGGTAATGGTATGGGTGCCTTTATGTCATCCCTCCTATATCGAGGGAAGGCAGGTGGAATATCCTAGGCTAGACCAAACTGCCTCCTAACCCATGTCATGGGTACCATCTCCATCTCACTATCTCATTTACCCCTAACCCATAGTGACCTTTATAAATCCACAAGTTTTTGTGCCTATCCTCTAAAACTTAGGTATGTTAAGTAGGGTCTCCATAAAATATTACCAAGGCTCAAACCCTTAATCATAAACCTATTATAGGTAATGTCCCAAACCATGCCATCCACTTAGGTCTATGCCATGCCCTCTCTCCACTATCTAAAACTAACTCTGAAGCTAGCTAAGATCATGGTATGTAACCTCAGTGGTCATGTCACCATGATGTATTCATATGCCCAATAGTGTAGTAAATGGCTGACACAAACTATATCACCATCGTAGTCTCAAACCCCATAGCTCTATGTATAATTGTGCTAAAAATATTGGACCCTAGGCAAAAATAGTCCATTACTCAACTATCTATGCAAGCACACCTATCAATGCAATCATAAATCTACCACAATCTACATCTAGTAATGCATACATTGTGATCTTGATCATCATCAAAATGCTCAATTGATGTTGCTCCTCATTAGCCATATAAAGTGGCTCACATGCAAAACTCATAGAATGGTAGGTCACCTCACTCACATGCTTTCCATATAATGTGACCCTATGTATATCATGCTACTCTCTTAAGCATTTGAAGAGCTCCTCACCTTGGAGTGATAGATGTAAAATCCTATAAACATCCTCTTGAGACACTATCAACTCTCTAATTGGTAGATGGAAGGTGTTGCTGGTGTGATCCCACCTCTCAATCGATGTTATCATTAGGGACACATCCCAAATGACTATATAGTACCATTGCACTCCTCCTAACCCCATGACCACCATATGCTCCCACTCATTTAAAGTGACATCCCTCCTCTTACATGTCAATAACCTCAATAGATGATCTAATAATATCATCTCTATCCTTGCCTACATCCATACACAACCACTCAAGTCACACACCTTCTAATATACTCTATCACTACCTTTTTTCCTTCTCTTTGGGAGAACTACATTGGTTTGAGGCCCTCAATTGAGCTATGTAGGTAGTACTCAATTGACATGAGGTCTTATGAGGTTAGCTCAGCCATATACCCACCTAACTACCCTACTCTTTTCTCTCTACCCTATATTTCACTACCTCTCTCTCTACACTAGGCTTTACTACCTCTTCTCTCTCTCCACCCTAGGCCTACCTACCTATCATAAATCTAGGCTTCATGGCCTATATCCCTAACCATTAATACTATGCCCTATCTTTTTAAAACCCTAAACCTCTTAACCTATCTCAGCCTACCTTTTTACCCATTTTCTGTAACATACCTTTTTCCTAGGCTCTAGGAGAACTACATTGGCCTGAGGCCCTAAACTAGGCTATGTAGGTAGATCTCAATCGACATGGGATCTTTTGAGGCTAGCTCAACCATTAGGCTAGTTGATTACTTCCACTAGGGATCTAAATTGACCTTTTCTCCTATTTTTCTAGTCATTCATATTCACTGACATCAACACTTCTACTAACATTAGTGCTTTGTAAGCCTCAGTGTCAGCCAATGTTAGCAACCACCTACCAACTTTAGTGCCATGTTGACTAACATTGGTGGACCTCACCAACATTGGTGACTAATTCAGCCCTAAGACCGAATGACATAAATTTAAAATTACAAATTTCACCTAACAAACTATCTAAAAATTACCCAACATATCATACAACTAACCTATCTTATTTTATACCCCTCTAGTAACATTTTCTACACCCACACCTCTAAATTAGCCTAAACACTAAAAATACCCAAATCAACTTTCAAACCAACTAGCAGAGACTATTACCTCATCTCTCCATCTCCTCCTAGCTAACATAACTAGCTCTTATGGTGGTGTGCCTCTTGTTAGGTCTCTTCCTTGCTCTACCATCATGGTCGCTCTTAAGCTCTATTTCTTCTCTCCAACCACAAAGTTGAAAATGAGTTTGGTTGGTTGCTAAACCCCTTTTTGGTAGGTTTAGTTAGGCATCAACATCAACATTCTTAAGTTAATCTATCGATGTTGGTGCTTATGCATATCAACATTGGCAATTTTTCCCTAACTTTACTGATGTTGGCATTTTATATTACTGATATCAATAAATGTCACTGACATCAACACTATTCCAATAAGTTTTTACCGACCTAAGTAACCCTAAATTTTCAAACTTTACCCATACACTAGGGTAACTAGATATCATATATATCTCCCAAACCATGATAAATGCCATTGGAAATCACTTACATCTTCACCCATAATGACTTTTCTTGGATATCATGAATATCTCCTCACTCATTGACACTTTTACACCAACCTCGCATTGTTTGTCTTGATTGCTTATGCTATACCACTATAGTTGGCTATTGTGCATGTGCATGTATATTAGGTGATTTAGATGGAAACCAAGCTTATATTATCACCTTAAACCATTTTATGTTTCCTTGGGACACTTATTACCTTGGATACTTGCGACACATTCACCATTGGAGCTATAACTTTTATTGTTTTGACCTCTCAGCTATCACTTACAAGCTGTGCCTTGGTTACTTCCATCCGAGTCCTCCTTAACCTTGCCTATTCTTGAATTTATTAACTATAGCTCATATTAGTATATTCATATAGAGTGATACTCAAATTCTCCACCACTCACCTAATTACCTTTTTATGAAACTAGTACTTGAATCCAATTTCTCCTCCATCGATTCTGATTTTGAGGGGGGATACCTCATCCAATACTTGGAGCATCTAAATCCTAATTTTTTCTTAAAAACTTGTCAGTACAAATTAAAAGATAAAAAGTGGCAAATATAGACACCAAAATTACATCACACACATGTACGTAACTCCCTAGGTTGTGACCCCTTTTAAACCTTTTTTCAATAATAACAATTAACCTCCCTAACCCATACTTTTACCCCTTACACTTTTAATTAATTTAAAATACTTAATTAAGTTAATTAAAAACTCCTATTTCGACCTTCCCTAGCCACCTCACCCTATGACTAATTATCACCTGATGAGTCACCTCAAGACTTGGTCCCCTCATCCTAGCTACCCAAGACTTATTCCCACTTCCAAACTAAATTACTAATCAACTATCTCCTTCCTAACCGCTTATTTTTACCATTTTATAATGAGTGTCACACTTGGCACGTATAACAGTAGACAACTAGCCAAAAATAGTAAGGTTTACCTATTCTAGGGCTACTGATGTCGATCAACTTATAGTTGACATCGGTAGGATCACTGACATCGATAATATAAGCTAAATTTCAACCTAAAGTTTAGGTTAGAAAAAATCAAGAAAATTCATTCTTACTTTCATTTAAACTCTCAACATTCTATTTTGGACATGAGATCTTATTGTCATCTTGCATAAGTCAATAATGATCTAGAATTGAGCTCTTAAGGACCAACAACACCCACTTGTTCTCTTTGTTCAAGCATTTAGGGTTGGACTCCCTGATAGGGATCATCAATCTAACACTTATCATTTAATGACCACCATAAATAAGTACATAACTTATTTTATAGGTCTTTTAAACATTTATTTTTCTATCACTTTATATCTACTGTCTATTGCTTTACACACTTTTGACCAAACCCCCATGAGGGAGTTACAAAGCTTCCTCACTTATTTCCCCTTAACCTGACACACCAAACCTCTAACTAGATCTACCCAAACTACACACACTCTCCCTCATAACTCTCCCTAACCTCCTAGACCAGATCCAAACCATTTTATAGATCCACAAAAGCCTTCTACAAGCTCCCAAATAATTATTTCCCCTACTAACCTTAGCAACCTAATTGACATTGGTCACCTCCACCATCGACTTTGGTAGTAAAACTAATATCGGTCACTCCCCTACTAATGTTTGTGACTATGGATTCCATGGCCTTCTTAAAACCTACCCAAACAACTTCTAAAACATTAAAAAAAAAAAAAAAAAAAACATCACCTACACCCTATTACTCTTTGCTGCATACAGGTTGTTAATAACAATAATATTATCTCTCTTTTACTCGCTTTTTACCTTTATTTTAGTTATTTATTATTATTTTATCTCTCAAAATTGGACTATCATCTCTAAGGAATTTTCACACTTCCTATAACAAGAGTGTAGCTTGTTAGCCCACTCATTTAACTACTAACAAATATCTTGTGGTAGTGCTTTCTTACCTACAGGTAGTCCTCCCTAGCCAAATAGGAGTGCTAAAAACATCTAGATATGGCACAAAAGCCAATCCAGGTTCATTATAATAACTTATCCCCATCATTCTCTTCTTCTTTCCTTCAGATTTGAAATAGACAAAATTTAGTGAAATAAAGTGCATGAAGTATAATGCATAAAGTAGTATGGCCCATAGCAGAGGTAACCCCCCCTAAATATGGAATTATATATTTTATTTCATTTTATAATGATAATATAACTAATGTGTGGGAACTTAAAAACTATTAACCTTTGAAAAATATAGTTCTCAATTTTGAGCTATTGATAAAAAGTTATTACAATATTACTTTCCTATAAATAAGGCCTATTTAATAGAACTTGCACTAAAACTTTAAAAATCCCAACCAAAGTAAAGGTAAGGTAGCCTTATAGATATTCATTATAACCAAACCAAAATGAAAAACCTATTAAGATAACAAAATTTTAAAAAAAACACCCATACACCCCTATGTGCTTTTTATAAGCAAAGGCTTATTTGAAGGTGTCTAGTTAACAATAGAAAAGTTGTTTTAAATAAAATTAAAACATGCTTTAACTTTCAATTTTTTAGGGAATTATTAGTCTTTTATTTACATATATTGAGAAGGGATAAATAAACTAAGCACTACCATGAGAGAGGAAACCCAAAGTTTCATCAATTAAATCTACCATTATCCAAACACTTGTCTATAAAAGAGAAGCTTCAGGAACCACCATTAAAGGGATTTGTAAGTATAAAAGATTATAAGTAAATCATCTTAAGGAGAAAAAACCAGTTTTGATTTGTAAAAAACCTCTAATGGGAGGTTTATCAAGATAAATTTTGTATCAACTAGGCTAAAATGTTAATGGTGAGTAGAGAACATATCAGATCCATCAACCAAAATAGAGGGAGAGTAAATGGCAACATAAAATTTTTTTTGTCTCAATACAAAAATCAGACATATAAATGGTCACCATAAACCATTTATTAGTGTCTTCAAATCATTTTCAGATAACCATCAACCAAGATAAAGTCTGAAAGGAGGCCATGGTAGCTTCACATAATATTGATAGTCTTCACCTTTACATTGGTTATAATAGCTTGAGTAGAAAATATGCCAAGCAATAGCAGGTTGAGGAAGATTGGATGTTGTCATGGGTTAGAAACTAAATCAAATCAAATGTAAATGCCTCTAAGCTAATGTGTATACTAGAGATAGATGTTTCTTTTTTGAAGGATAGATCTTGTAAAGAGGATTACAAATCAAGTTAGTCAAGAATTAGTCCATAAACCCTGAAACATGCATAAATAAATAACTAACCAAGTGTATTTATTCCTATGGGAATTAAAAAGGATAAAAGGAAACAAATGAAAGAAATAAACACCATATTACCTTCCCAAATGGATTCACCATACCCATGTGGCTCAAAAACATGTTGTCCCATGATCAAGCATCCTCATCTGTGCCAACAATGGTGGCAAGCTCCTCCAATGCCTCAATAACACTCAATAAAACCTAGGCTCTTGGTTTTAAACCACTAAAATAGATTATCAATGAAGCTTTGCGAAAACAATTTAGAATTATAAATTTTCAATGTTCAATCTTTGAAGAAATTTGAGCATAATAACCTTGCACTAAAAATATCTTAGAAATGATGTTCATGGCCTCTCTATTTATAGATTTTTGAGATTGGTTGGAATCAACTTGAACTATCCATCTCAAGATTGAGATGTGTGGTTGATGATAATCCTAATATTTGAAATTAAATCCATAATTATCTTTAAAATGGCCTTAGAAGAAGGGGCATTAAAGAGGCATGGGAGGTATTAACTAGGCATGGGTGACCCATAATCTTGATATTTTAAGCACTTATGGCTTGATGGATGCCACCCCATAGATGATGTCAATAGGTGATATAGATAATAAGAATCAATTTTCAAAAATAAATATTCAACAACTCTCATGGAAAATCCACATAAGCTCTTTATTTAGATTAATTAGTATTAAACAAGATCAATCAACATTTGTCCAATTATTTAAAATTTGACCCTCAACTAATCAAAATGGTGAGAAAGTCGTATTACTGGGTTGTAATTTGACTCGGGAAGAATTAGAAGGTGATGCTAGATGAATTCAAACTATATTCCCATTTAGGTTATTGCCAATAACAAATAACAAATGTACATGATGTGTACCAATGAATTAGAAGAAAAGAGTGATCCATAGGACTAAATGGTGAAATGTTCATTTTGACTCGAAATGATCTGATCAAAGTTAGCTAGCCTATAATATGCATTACCCTATTTAGGGATACTTTGACCTAAATTAACACTTGTAGATAATAATTTTGAACCATTTATCATGTTTTATTGATATTAACCTAAAATGTGCATTTGAGTGCAAATGTGTATTTGAGTGAAAATGTGCATTTGAGTGCAATTCAAGTAAGATTGATTATTTCAACACAAATGGTGTTATGAACTAGATGTCTACATTTTTAACCTATTTGAGAAGACATAGTGAGACATTCAGGTGAAGCAACATATTTTCAAATAAAAGAGTTGTCAAGAAGAAATTGGAATAGACCCATGAAACCCCCTTGAGAAGACATACTAGGATGAAAGAGCATGATGATCTCTCACAAAGAGAGAGAAAGTGAGAGATTAACCTAGGGAATAGATCACATCTAGATGAGCTAATGTTTACACACATGATTACCATTAATGATCAAAATATTATTAGAAGTATAATAGGCCCGAGAGATAGGGGGAATGGGAAAGATAAAATCCATAAATGTAAGGGACACACATTAAACATACCCAATTTGAGAGTATAAGCTAAACTCTTACAACATTTATCAATCTCAAAATAATTTTCACATTAAAATAATTTCCATCATGAACTTTAATGTGGAGAGCTTGGAATTAGAGGAAAAAGGAGAACATTCTACTTTAGGAATGGAAGCACCACTAGAATGGGGTCTCTATAGAGAAGATAATAAGAAGTACTCCAGTAGATTAGATTTGATTGTCATAAAATAGTTTTACCCTAGTAAGGAGAATCTTGATCATTGATAAAGAATAAAAAATGATTTTCCCCCTATATAGCTAATTTGATTCAGACATGGTTCATATGTTGTGCCCTAACATGGGAAATTGGCAAGCAAAAATAACTCAAGGATATAATTGAAAAGATAGGTAAAAGAAAGCGAGCACAAACATACATGCAATGGTGTAATGGATTAGAAAGCTCAATAAAACCAAGCATATGAGAATATACAAAGTAATGAGAGAGATGAAAAGAAGAATGGAGATAGCTGAGCTGACCTCAATAGAAATTCAGTACTACCTACATAGTTCCATAGACTCATGTTCCATCATGAAATTTAGGCTAATGTAGTTCACCCAAGTTTGGGAGAGAATGGAATGAAGAATGATGAAAAATGACCAAGAATTGATTAGAATGATAATGCATGTGAAGAGATGCACATCTAAGCATAGCCAAAGAAGCCTAAAATGCATGCTACCTAGATGACTAATTCCATATCATGAGCCTAGGTTTTGCAAAGTGTTCTTGAGAATCATTCATTAGAGTTGATGTTAATGTTAAGACTTTGAGACCTGAGCACAAATTACTTGATATAGAAAAGTAAATTAGGCATCATAAGTATGAATAAATTAGAATGACATAAGACTCTAATTACACTGAGCCACTTCAAATGTGAATATATATAACTAAGGAAAATAGTAAAATAATGACCAAAACCAGAGTTAGAGCGATTTACATTTAAATAAAAAAGAAAAATCAAAGAAAAAGATAAACATATATGAACCTAAATCAAAATCAATATATGATCTATCAAGACTTAAGTAGGAACAAAAATGTTTAAAAATAAAAAGCAAGAACATCTTAACGACATGAGACTAAGACATGAATAATCAAGATCCATGTGGACCATCAAAGAATTCATGAAGAAAATAGAGAAAATCAAAATCAAATAGAAAAAAACTAGACACTAGCAACAATCAAATAAATAAAATGGTCTAAGAATAATGTAATAACATAGGATCAAGATATAAACAATCAAAATCTATGTGAATCATCAAGATGTTCTAAAACACCAAAGAGGTAAAAAAAAAATGATCAAGGAAACATATGACCAAGAAATAAAAAGAGAGGGGAAGAAATAAAAGGAGAGGTGTGAAAGCACAAAAAAACACCAAGAAAAGACAACAAAACACCAAAAAAAACCCAAATAAATGTACACAAACAAAAACCAAGCTAGTGTGGTTTAAAGACAAATGTTCATGCATGTACAGTAGAGGTGTTACTTTCCACCACATCATAATAAAGAAAAATGACATGATAATTATTCCCTAATTAAAGAGGAACAATGAAAAGGAAATGGGGGAAGAGAAGAAAGGGAAGGGGTTGGCCGAGCTAACTCTGGATTTATAAGATAAGTGGACATTGCCTACATAGTTCCATGGATGCATATTCTAGTATAAACTTTAGGCAAAATGTAGTTCTCCCAGGTAATGGGATAGAATAAAAATGATGATCAGACCAATATGATTAATGTTATATAATAAATGGAATATATGATAAAAAATGAAAATGGTCTTGTAAATAAGAATTTGATGAGATGAGAAAGAATGATCTTGCAAAATGGTAAGTGCATGGGACAAATGAAATGAACTGGTGTTTCTGTGCTTGTAAAATGGCAAGATCATTCTTTCTTAATAGTTGCTCACAAAATGGTGAGAACATTCAAACTTAACATGTGCTCACAAAATACTGAGAGTGTGGGATGGTGGAACAAGAATGTTACAAATGTACAGAACCATGAGACAATGTTTTTGTTCTTTTATGGATCATGTTCTAATGGTTTTAGTATTCTCAAAGTATTTCTAATGTTTTTGGTGTTTTTGGGATAAAATATACACAAGGTGGGACCATCTAGTCGAGGAGATGCATGTCTTGAGAGTAGAGGTTCTAACAAGATAGCTAACTTAGATACAATAGCCCATGCTCACAAATCAGTGAGAGCGAGGATCTTGGTAAAATGATAAAGTATCAAAATATTTCTACTAAAAAGATATGGTTTTTCACCTATCAAAAGCTACATAAGATTGTGCTGTCTGAACTACTTTGTAAAACCACTGTTGAAGATGTTCATAATGCTTATGAGACATAATCAAGATCATAATTGGTCAATAGACAAAAAATGTTCATGTTTATAACATGTCCTAAACATAACAAAGAATATGCATCTTTGAAGAGATAAATTTAGAATGGGATGAAGAATGTGTTTAGAGTGCCAAGATTTCAAAGAATTTATCATAGGGATTCATGAAAACTAGACCAGGGTAGTATAAAATGTGATCAAGGTAAGATAAAAGGGTGGGATAAAATTATGACATCACAAGTTGCCCCCAAGTCATGGGTCTTATAGAAAATGATTCAAAATTATTCATGCATATAATCTCTTAAGGTTTATGATGTTCATAGGCTCTAAAATTTATTCACCATTAGGTTTATCCAATCAATATGTTCCTAATCCATAGTTTGTCATGACAATGTATGGTCCTAACCAATTAGGCTGAAAATTGCCCTTTCTTTTTGGGTTCAATATTCATGTTCTTCTTGTTATCTTTAAAAACTAAGCCACCAATCTCAAATTCTCAAGGGAGAATGCATTTGGTGTATATCTTCCATAATCTTTTCTGATAGGCTTACATGCTTTCTAGGGTAGCCAAATGCTTACCATCAAGAAGTTCTAGTTCTTGCAACCATGAGGCCCTATAGCCTTCATCATCTTCAATGTGATCCAGTGATATTCATAATGATGGGATCTTAATCTCAGATAATATGATAGATTTAGTTACAAAAATAAGGGATTATAGAGTATCTCTAGTTGGGGTATGATGATTGGTTCTATAAGCCCAGAGGGTAAGAAAGAGTTACAAGTGCCAATTATGGCTAGCATCATTGATACTATTTTTTAAATTGGCTAGAATGGTTTTATTTGATGCCTTAGATTGTTAGTTTCCTTGAATGTTATATGGAGTGTATTTCTTGTGCTTGATCTTGAATTTTGGACAAAGAGCTTTCACATCTTGGTTTACAAAGGATCTATCATTATCAGATATAATATGGGCTGGAATGTCATTATCAACAGATGATATGGTAATGAATGAATTTTGCTATTTATTTCTCAATAACATAAGTGAGAGGAATGGCCTCAATATATTTGGTAAAGTAATTTATTATAGTCAAATTATGCTTATGGCTATCTGAAGATGTTGGGTTAATTTTCCTAATGAGATCAAAACCCCATGTTGAGAATGACCATGGTGTTGTAATTGGCTGTAATGGTAAGGAAGGTGCATGTATCAAGTTTCCATGATACTGACAAAGAACACACTTATTTACATAATTAAAATCATCTATCTCCATTTTGGGCCAATAATAGCCTATTTTGAGAAATTTCTTTACTAGGACTACACCATTGGTATGGGCCCCACACATTCCTTCATGAACCTCCTTTAGTGCCAGCTTAGATTCTCCCAAAGATAAATAATTAAGAAGTGTTCCATCATATCCTTTTTTATAAAGCATGTTTCCAAGGAGGATATAATGTGTTAGGCAATGAAGGAAATTTTTTTGATGGTTATTGGAAAGGTTTGTAGGAAAGACATGGCTATGGAAATAGTTATAAAAATATTGGTACCATGGTCGCTTAGGTGAGAGATTAAGATCATAAATGGTGCATATCCTCTCTGAATATAATAAAATATGTGCTAGTTGAAGAATATTTTTAATCAAAAATTTATACTCTTTAGCACTATCATGCATTTGAATCATGGAACCAATTATTGTTATGGCATCAGTGGACTTGTTGTTGACTCATGGAAATTTCTCAAACTGTAGAGATTTAAAATGTCTTTTAAGGTTATCAAAAATTTGCTTGTAAGGGAAAAAATTATCATCTCTTGTTTGATATTGATTAGTTTTCTAATTTATGATTAGCTACAAATCTCCATAGACCTTTAAGATTGGAATATCCCATTGTATGACAAGATGAAGACCTACAACCAATGCCTCATATTTGGCCATATTGTTTGTACACTAAAATTATATATGGAAGGATTTGGGGATCAAATCCCCTTATCATGTTATTAATAATATGTCATCTCTAGATCCTCAAGATGTGAAGGATCCATCAAAATAGAGTGTACACTATTTAGGATCTTGTGATGTTTGTTCTATCATCATGATAGAATCATCTGGAAGATCAAAGTTGAGATGTTGAGTGATTTTAATAATATATTTTACAAGTTAGTCTACAATAATTTTCCCTTTGATTACCCTCTAATTTTATTATTCAATATCAAACTCATTGAGGAGAATAATCCATTTAGCCATGCATCTTTGGAGAGCTGCTTTAGATAAGAGGAACTTGAGAGGATCAACCTTGGTGATAATAATAGTTTTATTATTTATCATATAATGTCATAATTTATGAGTGGTGAACACCATAGCTAAGCATGAATTCTCAATAGGCATATAGTTATGTTCATAAGCTACCAATGTGTAGCTTAAATAATAAACCACATATTCCTTACCATGATCATCATCCTAAGCTAAAAGTGCCCCTAGTGCATATTCTATGGTAGATATGTAAATAAGTAGTGTCTTTCCTTATATTAGAGGGCATAAGACCAATGGATTGGCCAAGTATGTTTTAATCTTTCCAAATTCTATTTGGCAATCTTCATCCCACTAAAATGTCACCCCTTTCTTTAAGAGATGAGTAAATGGGTGGCACTTATTTGATAGTTGAGAAATGAACCTACATATAGACTAGATCTTGCCTTGTATAACTTACAACTATTTAAGATTGTTGGGTGGAGGCAATTCCATAATAATGGTGAGCTTCGTAGGGTCAAATTCAATCACTCATTGTGATACAAAAATTCCTAGCAATTTTATTGATATGACTCTAAAGAAATGTTTCTTAGGATTTAAGAGGAATTTATATGCATGAAGCCTCTCAAATATTATTCATAGAATGTTAGGGTGTCCAACTCTTGTTATTGATTTTGATAGTATATCATAAATATAGTCCTCAACAATGTCATGCATCATGTCATGGAAGATGAAATTCATTGCATGTTGATATGTGGCTCTAGCATTCTTCAAACTAAATGGCATGACTTGGTAACAGAATGTTCCCCATAGAGTGGTGAATGTAGTATTATGTTGACCTTCAAGGGCTACCTTGATCTTATTATAACTATAAAATCCATCCATAAAGGATATCATCTTCTACCCAGTAGTTGAGTTGATAATCATGTCAATATTAGGCAGAGGAAAATAATCTTTGAGATATGCCTTGTTGATATCACAATAATTAGTATAAACACATATTCTTGGGGTATTTTTACTTACTGGTACTATGTTATAAATCCATCTAGAGTAGTCTAGTGGTCTGATTAAATTGTCTCCTAACATATTATCCAACTCAGCCTTAACCAAAAGGGTGATGCACAAATGCATCTTTCTTAATTTTTGTTTGATTGATTTAGCATCAGGGTGAATAACTAGATGATGCACAACTAAATTAGGATCCAGGCTTTACATGTCAAAATATGCCCATGCAAATATGTCTATATAATTCTTAAGAATGGATATAATATGTTCCCTTTCTACTTCAATAAGTGAAGCTCCAAGATAAACATTTTTGGGATCCTTATGGGTTCCCAAATTCACTTTTGTTGTGCTCTCCATAAGGAGTGTGGATTCATATTCTAGAATTATAGGAAATACATGGTCATGATAATATTATTGTACCATATCCTTTTTTTGTTCCTTCTAAAGATCTAGATAATATGAAGAATTAAAATTTGCCTTCTTAGGTAAAGTCTAATTAGCAAAGATCTCTAGAAACTCAAGACCAAGATGCTCAAATATTTAATGTTGTTTTGAAAAGATGCTTGTACTAGATATGGAACTTGGGATAAATGGACTTTCTACATCCTGAGGGGATGAGAAAACTTTCCCACTTGGGAGTGATTGAAATAGGTTTACACTCAAAGGCTTATCTTTTTCTTTACTTTTTTCTTGATTAACATGTACCTCAAAGAGGTTTTCACCTAAAGATCTTGATGTTTGATCTGTATTATGACCAAGAAAGTTTTCTTTCTCTCCCAAGTAAGTAGAAGAATTTAATTAAAAATCAAAACCCTATTTATGATCACCAATGGGGAATGCATATCATAGGCCCATGTATTCTACATTTGATTTTTCATTTTGAAACTCATTGAGGCATATGACTAAATTTTGATGATCCCAATCTATGAGTTTAGGGTGGCAAAGGTATAGGTTATAGTGAGGGTTTACTTTAGGATGAGAAGCACTAATGTTAAAGATATAATGTCCTAATTTAGGAAGGGAAGCACCACTAGGATGGGTTTTTACTTTAGGATGGGAAGCTCTAATAGGTGATATGGTCAATATGGCATTTAAATCAAACAAATCTAAATTGACAAGCTCATCAAAAAGGCTATAATGGGATGTTGTGTCACTAATAGGAGTCTTATTACTAGTAACTTCAATAGAATCACTACTAAATGTTATGAGGTCATCCTCTGGTGGTTTAAATACATGATCATGATTACCATTGACAATTTTGACTGATAAGGGCTATAAAATTCCTTGCACTTGGGGGCCAAGGCCTTTCCCCGTATAGTCAAGATGATCCATTATCCTGTTAGGGATAGGATACTTTGGATTTTTAAAATAATTCATAAGTCTCTCAGAATATAACTAATCTCCATTAGTAAAAGCCTCTTGATCTTTATTTGGTGAAATTGTAGGTACAAATACCATAGGAGGTTTTGGTTGCCAAATATGATTAGGTCTATTAGGAGTCTGGGATGTTTTAAGCTTACCAAATGTTTTATGGGGTTTTGGTAATTTTGTAATATAGAGGAAATCCTTCAGATGATATGTGGAAATACATGTATTTAATAATCACCTAATTGGCTAGAGCTATAGTAAATGAATCAATTGAGGTGGAGGCTAGATCACCAGGGTCTATACAATTAGATGGAGATGGATGTGAAATGATGGCCTTGTTCTTCTTTACAATGAATTTATAACCTAGGTAATAGTTATAATTTCAAAACTCTACATCAAGATGTTTGTAATATTGGTATGGTTGTTGATCAACAAGAATAATAACCTCAACCCCATCATGGGGAAACTTAAGGCATTGGTGAAGAGTAAATGGAACTACCTATAATTCATGGATCTAAGGATGACCAAGAAGTATGTTATAAGGAAGCTCAATATCCATAATATGGAATAATGTGTGATGATAAATATCCCCAACTATGATTGGAAACCAAATTATACCAGATGACTCCCTCTCAGCATTATCACAAGCCTTGATTGTAAGAATCTTTGGCTAAATGTCTTTGTCCATGTAACATAATCATCACGCCAATTTAAGAGATATGATGTTCAGCCCTAAACCATTATCTATAAGAACCTACTTGATCTTATGATCTATAATGATTATCTGAATGTATAGTGGGTTGTTGTGATTTGGGCCAATGGTGGACGTGTCCTTTTGATCAAATGTGATTTGCCAAAATGAAGACAAATGTCTAATTAGGTTTTGGAACTAATCAAGGTTTATATCATTAGGCACAATAGACTCTTGTAAAAGTTATTTGAAGATGGTTCTATGGACATCAGATGTTTGCAAGAGTTATAATATGGAAATTTCCATAGGGGTGTTATCTAATTGGTCCATTATATTATAAGGCCTTTGAATTATAGATTGAACTAGTTTAGTCTTTGTTGGAACAATATTCAACTTTGGAACCATTAGCACAATGTTCTCATTGGGTTTATGGAAAGAAGTGGGTAAAGGGCCCTCGATGGTAACTCATAGGCATCTAGCTATAAATATACAACCTAGAGGTGGCAAGGAGTCATTATAATTATAAGGATGAGACAAAGGGCCTTGGATGGTGATTTGTGGGTGATTAATGGTATTTTCATAATTTTGGGTTAATGAGGAGCATTTAGAAGAATGGTACTATTGTTCAAGGTTAGTAACCTATGCAAATAGAGTAGCAACATGATGATGTGAACTTGACATGGTATTAATAGGGGTAGAGGGTGATAACCCTATAATGATGGGTCTCATGTTGTGAGTAACATGATATTGGCCATATGACATCATAGTAATATTGGCAATGTGGGTTGTAGAAATGCATCCCATAGTTTTATTGTAGTCCTAAGACACATTATTATAAGCCACATTATTAGTGTGGGGATCATGGTCTTGATTATGCTCATTATGATTATGACCTTATTATTGGTTTGGATTCTACCTTTGTCCTTGATTATGACCATTTTGACTATTTCTTGGTGGTGGTGGATCATGTCAAGGAAAGGGGTCTTTATAGATTCCCATATCTTGATTTGTGTCCTAATTAGGGGCCAACTTAATTTCTAGCTCACCATTTTAAATAAATTCCTTAATAATATGTTGTAATTGAATGTAGTGATATGCACCATGACCAACAACATGATGAAAGTTACACCAGTCATTCTCTTTCTACTAGTCTAGTGTTGGCTGATATTGAGGAAATGGCCTTGATACTAGCCATATAATTAAGTTAGCTGTAATGATATTTTGTAGTAATACTTAAATAAATTCTCCTAACTTGCTAAATATTTTAAAATTATTATGAAACATCCTTAGTGGACGTTTTATTTGCAAAGTAGGTAGTGGATTTGAGGGAGTTAATTATACATTTGGAGGAGGCATAGTCTTCTGTACCATTTGTACATGTCTTATTTTTGTCACCCCATTTCCAACCATGTTCTTAGTTTTGTGAAATCCCTTAGACTTATCCTTCATAACTATTTGAGGAGCCAGTGATTTAGTTTGATTAGATGCTTGTCCTTATGCAAATATCTTAACAAGGACCCTAGAAATAAGAGACTTCTCAATCTACACTCCTTTATCAATAATTTCTTCAAATGAGTTAGCACAAGCTAACCATAGATTATGCACAACATTAGGATGCAAATTTTTTGCAAAGATATCATCCAACTATTTATCTGGTAAATTGTGTTGAAAGTGGCCTGCCAATGCTCTCCACCTTTGTAGATATGCAACAAAACTTTCACCCTCACATTATTTAGCTTTGCATAAGTCAACAATGATCAATTCATGTTCTATGTTGTATGAAAAATGGTTAATTTTTTTTTTCAATAAGTCATTCCAATATACAACTGATCCCTTGGGTAGCTGAAGTAGATAATCAAGAGCTTGTCCCACTAAACTTCATGGAAACAATAATAATAAGTACTTTCTAACATAAGCAATGTCTTAACACAAAATGAAGAATGAATGTATGTATTTTCATGGATCTCTTTTCCCTTTGTATTTGTCAAAAATAGGTGCCTCAAAGTGAGGTGAAAAGGGGTTTTGGAGAATAGATAAGTCAAATGGATATGGTTATATCTCTTCAAATTTATACTTTTTGAATCTATTGTTCATCTCCAATCTTTAGACAATTTCCTTTAGAGAATTCCATTCTTTCATGTTTGGTGCATTTGTAGATGGGATAATATGTTGTTGGGGTGGAATGTTCCCCTAGTTTTGTTGTTTTTGGGGTGGAAGTTACCACTAATTTTATTTCTATTTGGGTGAAATGTGCCCCTAGCTTTGTTGTTGTTAGGGTGGAATGTTCCCTTGATTTTGTTGTTGTTGGGGTGGAATGTGCCCCTAATTTTGTTTCTATTGGGGTGGAATGTGCCCCTAATTTTGTATGGATCTATAGGGAGTGTATACCTTTCTATCCATGATTTTTTTTTATTTTCTACTTCAGTTGAGAATATAGGTTGTTGATTCTTGGATTGTAAAACATTCCTTGAATTTGGTTATTTTCCATTTTTTTGATTTTGGAAATGTCTATGTTTATTTACCAATCTATGGTTTGTTTGAGGGATTTCCTCAACTCAAACTAAATGTTTGGGTTTCTAAGTTTGAAAAGTAATAAGATGTTCTTAATTATTTAATAATGTATGTTCCATGTCAAATGAAACATCTTGTAAGGTCTCTTGTGACTTTAACTATTCATTTAGATTACCTTGATCCACTATCGTAATGTTCTCATCCAATATTTGTTGTGTATTATCCACCATATCTTCATGTTCTTTCAAATCCTTATTGTGAATTGAAGTGACAACTAGGGAGTTAGTTAAGTCTGAGACAAGTTGATCTACATATCATTGACTTATTATCTTGATCTTAGCTAGAAGATATAAATTTTTTGGTTTTGACTATATTTGTATTTCCTTTCTTTTTTTACAAGAAGAAAGTATGTATATTTATGAAAAATATTTCTCTTTCCATCATGGTTATCCTTTTTTAACCAAGGTATGTAATTGTTTTATAAGAAAGTCAAAAAGTAGTCTAGCACCTGATTACATCAATCTAAGAAGGGCTTCATCTTGATATTTTAGGGTTGATGTTCATTGTAATCATCTTCAAATCCTAATATTTCCAGGAAATCATAAAAAATAATGGGGTTATCTTGACCATCATAAAACTGCTCATCCTCATAAATAAGCCCCACTACAATTGAACCTTTGAGTCATGCATAAAAAGAGTTGTTCTATGTGTTTGAATAACTTTGGACCAATGTTTTATAACTAATCAAATTATGCTTTGGCTCTCTTTTTAAACAAATAACCAAGGTACCAATGAGACTATAAGGGAGGCTGGTTTGAAACCATGCACAATTTAGAATATTTGGTTCATAAAATTACTCAACCTTTGGTAAAGTTGGAATCCTATAGATCGAAAGAGAGTAAGGTAACTCAAAGACCCAAGATGAAAAATACTAAACCAAAGCCTAAATATTTGTGATACACCCATACTAAAAAATTTATTCTCAACTTTGACAAGTTGACCCTATAACTTTAGAGGAAAACTCTCCATATTTTTAAGAAGACAAAATTAGCTAAGCAACTCACTTTTTAAAGACATACACGAATCACAAGTATAAATCTAGACCAAATGGGCAACACAGTGTTGGCCTATGATTCTAGTAGGATAAAATACGTTATAGGACCCAAAGCATTAGTGATACATAAAATGACTTGAGTCCACCAAGATGATAATGTGATTTTGACTCTTAATAAATGACCTTCAATCCAAATATAAAATTGAACCCAAGTTAAAATAAGCTTAGTGCACAAATGGTGAACCCACTTTGACTCACCAACCCTTAGAACCTATAAAGTTTCAATTTTGAATGTGGATTGTAAATGAAGGATTTAAATAAATACGGTAAAATTTCTAAACTCAATTAGGTAGCATGACTGCACCAAAGTGGATGTCATGACATAATGCTTTTGATAAAAAAAATGAACAAGGAAAAGATGAATTTTCCATATGGACAGCGTAACACCTCCCTTGCTCAAGAAAATTGAGGACAATGTGTTTTGGTTAATTTAATTGAGTTAAAAAGTAGTTTAGACATAAATCAAGACCAATTAAGGTAATGAAAAAAATAAATTTCTTAAGTCTAAATTGACAAGGTATGGCAAAGTGGAGTCTACTAGACTATCAAGTTTCAAATGTTTCTAGGGGAATCAATTGCACAATGACTTTCATGGAAAATAATATAAAATAAAAGCATATATTTTGGGTTCATTTCACTTGGGTTATTGAAAAAAGGTCTAGTCCTTTATGCAACCACTACATCTTTTTTTTTGTTTAGTGTAGTGCGATGTCCAAAGTGCCACTACATCCCATGTGCAACTCCGAAGGATTCAAATGAAGTCAAAGCAAAGAGGTGAAACCCTAGGTCAAAACTTCCCTAACAAACTTGTGGGAGGTGATGAAGTCACCCTCACAAGCTAAGATTCATAACAATAAAGAAAGCATGAAAATATAAAGACTTTAGGGTCATTTTTAAGATCACCCAAACTTTAGTGAGTTTTTGGGGAGTGATTTAGGTGACATTATTTATAAGCCTTGGACTAGGATATTTGCAATAGGAATGGTAATTTTGATTCCAAGGGTTCCATATAGGGGATAAATGGAAGAGCATATATGCAACATACCTCCTTTTTCCAAATAAGATTAATCTAATCAACTATTTCAAACAATAATTCACCAGTGTGTTCAATTTTAAACCCAAATGAAATGTTTGGTGGTGTTCATTTGATCCCTTGATCTTAGTTGTAAACTTGGAAAACATTCACCACAAACACCTAAATTCTTTGTTAAACACCAAAATAAGGTTCCTAATCAATTTTTTTATGCATGTAAAGGTGCTTTAAACATGTTTACATCAAATTTTAAACTTGATCTTGTAGCAAAATTGTTAGCATGTCCTCTGGCTTTGAATCTCTTTTGAGTTTGAAACAATGGACTTTGGAAAAGTAGGTCTCACATCTATGTTTTTGTAAAAAAACATAGTGACTAACATCGGTCAATACTACCGACATCAGTTATGGGAAATCAAGATCTAACTGATGTTAGTTCTATTGATCAACACTGATTAAGTTAGGTAATCAATGTCAGTATTTCTACCAATGTAAGTTAATATGTAAAAATTGTGGCAACCAAAAATGACAAAATAAAGTTAGAAAACCAATTTTCAAGAGTTTTAAGAGCTCAAATGAATTTTTTAAAGTTTCAAAGGGATCTTATTTAGGTATAGGATGTTTCTTGTCCCACCAAGTGTGCCAAGACATAGAGAGGATTATAAAGTAATTTTTTCAACCATTATTCCATAAACCATGAAACATGCATAAAGAACTAACTAACTAAGCCTATTTATTCCTATGGGAATTAAAAAGGATAGAAAGAAATAAATGAAATAAAGAAACACCATATAACCTTCCCAAATGGATTCACCATACCCATGTGGCTCAAAATCATGTTCTCCCTTGATCAGGCATCTTTGTCTTTGTCAACAATGGTGGTAAGCTCCTCTAATGCCTCAAAAACACTCGATAAAACCTAGGCTCTTCATTGTAAAACACTAAACTAGCTTGTTAATGAAGATTTTTGAAAACAATTTAGTATTATAACTTTTAAATATTCAAGATTTGAAGATATTTGTGCATAATAACCTTTCACAAAAAATAGCTTTGAAATGATGTTCATGGCCTCTCTATTTATAGATTTTTTAGATTGGTCAAAATCAACCTAAACTGTCAATATCAAGATTGAGATGTGTGGTTGAGGATTATCCTAATATTTGTAATTAAATCCATAATTATCCTCAAGATGACATTGGAAGAAGGGGCATTAAAGAGGTATGGGAGGATTTAAATAGGCATGGCCCATAATATTGATATTTTATGCACTTATAGCTTGATGGATGCCACCCCATAGATGATGTCACTAGGTGATATAGATAATAAGAATCAATTTTCAAAAAGAAATATTCAACAACTCTCATGGAAAATCTACTTAAGCTCTTGATTTGGATTATTAGCCTTAAATAAGGTTAATTAACGTTTGTGTATTTATTTGAAAATTGACCCTCAACTAATCAAAATAGTCAGAAAGTCATATTACTGAGTTCTAATTTCACTCAGGAAGAATTAAAAGGTGATGCTAGATGTGTTGGAACTAGATTCCCATTTAGAATGTTTCTAATATAAAATAACAAAGATACATGATGTGTACCAATAAATTAGAAGAAAAGAGTGATCCAGAGCACTAAATGGCAAAATGGTCTTTTTAACTCAAAATGATTTGATCAAAGTTAGCTGACCCATAAAATGCATTGCCCTATTAGGGATACTTTGACCTAAATTGGCACTTTTAAATAACAAGTTAGAATAATTTAGTGTGTTTTATGGATTTTGACCTAAAATGTGCATTTGAGTGCTATTTGAGTAAGATTGACAATTTCAACACAAATGGTGTTAGGAACTGGATGTCTACAAATCCAACTATAGGAGTCTAATTAATAGGTCATAGAAACCCATAAAATAACAAGTCATCACTGAATACAAGGGTTCCTCTTGATGTACAAACCCTCAAAATCTATGGTTTGGAACTAAGTCAATGAAATATGCCTATAAATACATGAGATGTCAATCTAAGAACATAACATAACCCACTTATAAAAATAATAGTACCCCTAGGTTTTGTAGAAGAGGACCTCAATATTTTTGAGATTTTTATTTCAAAAAATAACCCTAAATTTTCATAAACCCTATAAAAATTGAATATAAACCTTTATACTTTGAAAATAAAAACTACAATGCCACCATAAAACAAACCAATAAAAAACCTTATTATATCTCAAAATAAAACAATGAGTCTCACTATGAATTCAAGAAAGGTGAATGACTATTGATTTAGGCTCTGATATGATGTCAAATTTTTCCAAGATCTCTCAACAAGATCGAATGCACACATAAAAGATATATAGTAGTGAGAGATATTACCAAAAATCAAAGAGAATAAATGATATTACTCATTACCTATAGATGATGAGTACAAAGGGAGAGAGGTACATACATAGGTGGGAGAGAGAAAGTGAAACCCCACATTCTAGTGAATGTGGGATTAATCTTCCCAAATGACCTAAATGGCCTCAAATACCCTAAGTAAGCATAATAAACCATATATACAAAAATCATATGATAAAAGTATTCAAAAAAAAATAATGAAACCCCACATTCCAATGAATTTGGTATTGATTTTACTAAATGACCCAAATAACCTCTAAGACCCTAAGAAAGCATAATGAACCATGTAGACAAAACACGTAGGATAAAAGACTAAACTAACAATAGATAATTTTAAATGAAATAAAGTGTAAAAATGCTTGAGATGCATAATATTCATTATCTCATGTATCTATTTATTAAATATTTTAGCCAACAGGTATGATCCATATCCATAGTTATATGTGACTATGAATGGGCCTAGCCAATCAGGCTCAAAATTTTCATTATTTTCTTAGGTAACTTTAGTTTTATTCTAGTTTTATTTTAGGACTATATCACAAAGTTCAAAGTCTCTATGTTTAATAAAAAAATTTTAGCTATGGAATAACATGTTCTTATATGCATGAATATTATTCAAATTAGTTGCACATTTTTCATCCACTAGTTCTAATTCTTGAATGCAAGAGACTTTTTATTCCTCCTCATCAATGATATCTTGAAATGAAATTTTAAAGGCAAATTTATCTTGATATGGATAATAGCTTGAGTGAAATAAACAAAGGAGTATGGTGTGGATCATCTTGGGGTTTGGGTGTTGCTATGATAGGCCCATAGGGTAGGAAATACCTGCAAATGCCAATCATGGTTAAAATTATTAACAATATTTTTAATTATTTGCATAAAGGTTTTGTTACATGGTTATATTTGGTCATTGATTTGAGGAAAATAAGTAGGGGAAAAGTGTTTATTGATATGGTATTTAACATATAGGTTTATAATGTCATTATTTTTAAAGGAGCCACCATTTCAAAAATGAGGTCAAAGGGAATGCCAAAGTGACAAACGATAGTATTTAAGATGAATTTTGAAATCGAATTACCAGTTACATAAGCTAGTGGAAAGGATTAAAAGTGATATACCTTATGATATATGGGAATAAAAATATCCATCAATCGGATGTTAATATTATACAGTCCATTCACTAAAGTGTCTAATCACTTGATGACCACTTCAGTTGTAATGGTCTCAGTGAAGTGATACCTTAAAAATCAATCTCTAAGGGACCTTTTAGCTAATATACCATTAATCTAACCTTAATTTGTATACCTCATTATATAATGTGGTTGGTATGATGTTAAGATGTAATTTACTAGTTAACACACCCCTATGACTTGGGAGAAGGTGATGAACTCTACCCCACATAATCAAAATAAAAATAAGGTTATAAGGTAAATATGAACTTTCAATCTCTATGTCAACCAAAAAGAGAGAGGACATGTGTAAAATAACCCCACATGACACTAAAAAAAGAAGTAACAACTTAAAAAAAGAATGAAAATTTGAAAATAGGCAAGTTTTTCTTATAACCCAAATGAAAATGTGAGTTCATTTTAAGCCCAAATCAATGTGTAAAACAAATAAATTGATTTAATTATAATAGAAAACACACTTTTTTTTATCAAACTCCTAAAACATAAATTATTATAAGTTTAAAAAATATGGTTTTGTGTTCACAAGGAGCTTGAAAATAAATTTGTTTATGTCTTGATTTTATTTGCCATATAATGATTTTATAGTTTAATAGAATGGTTTTTCCACTCTTACCACCAATTTTTTTGTTTCAACACAAAACACAAAAAGATCAAAATGATTTCACTATTGATAATTCTGATTTGACTATCAAGGTCGATAATTTCACAAATGTTGACCTATTTAAAAACTAAAAAATAGAATAAAATGATTTTGTTACTGAAGTCGATGATTTCTCTATAGTTAGTTACAATTTCACTGTAGTTAAATTTATTTCATTGAAGTTTCTTCCAGTTTCACTATTATGTAAAACATAGTCAAAATAATAAAATAGAAAGATGGAGGTAAGAATAAATTGAATTTAAGCCAATATAAAGTTGGAAATCAAGGTAAAAATGCATAGAAACTATTTCATGAATATATAACATGATTTCATTGAACTTATCTTTGAATTTTTGATCTTGTAGAAAACAAAGTCAGAATATAAATTGGTATATAAATGATTTCACCAAAGTTTCCTATAATTTCACAATTATGTATAAAATGAATAAAATAGGGTAAGATAATTTCGTTGCTAAAAGTAATGATTTTATTGAAGATGGATTTGAGTTCATAGTTTAGACCTACACAAAACAAAACAAAATAGAACCAATGATTTCACCATTATAAGTGACAATTTCACTAAAGTTTCTGTCAGTTTTGTAGTTCCACAGTTAAGAGTTTGCATTTACATAGAATAATTTCATGATTATGACTTGCCAAAAAAAATATTAAAATTTGGAAGAAAAAAGAGTGAATTAACTTGTATTCAAGGCTAATTATAGTAATTATTAGAATGTAAATGGTCTAGAAGAGATTTTTGGGTGCATAAAATTCTTTTTATCCCACTGGACATGCCATTATGTAGATTAGAAATTCAAGATAGGTTAGTCAATCTATTAGTGAACAAAATTAAAATGAACTTGAATAACTTAAATCTCAAGCCTAATCTCTAGGTTAAGCCATATGATAAAAATTTAAGAAATACACATTATAAGACAAAAATAACATTTATACCTCCTTAGAATATTTACTTGAAAACTAGTTTTAAGAAGTTGATCTTGGATTGTAGGCTATGGAGTCTTTAGCAATGCTTGATACTACGTGTGGTAAGCACCTTTTGTTGTTTACACTTGATTATTGGATTGGATTGTATTTGGCATGATAATTGGCTGAATATCCTTCTATGATTTGATAAAATAAGTTTACATGGAGAAGTTTATCTATAATTTTCAAAGTCCATTTTATCTATAGACTTTTTGGATATTTGTGAACCATTTATTTGAGATCAAAATCAATGGGGGATGATGAGTACTCAACCTTATGATCACACATATGGAGTGTGTAATATATTATATTTAAATAATTTTTAAGTTTGGAAGTCATGTTAGAATAAAAATTTAGTCATTGAATCTCTTAGAGTGTGTAATAGAGGTGTAATAGGAAGAGTGTGTAAGAGGGGTGTAAGAGCTTGCTTATAGTCCTTATTGGCAATTTGGTCTCCTAAGGCCAAATTCTAAACCTTATAACTGAAAACATTGATTTTTATAAAATTATGTACTTATTTAGGCATGATTATATCCATTAGATATATTTTACATCAGTTTCCTTAGACTTTTCAAGTGATTTTCATAGTTTTAGTGCCAAAAAGGCCTATTATGAGGCCATTCATATAATTATAAAGGTTAAATTAATATTAAGGAATCATAATGATATTATTTTTATATGAAAAGGTAAAAAAAGTGGGTTTTAGGAGGTTTTATGTCTTAAAATGAATAAAATCATTTTACCTCCTATATTGACCTCCTTGGCAACTCTAGAAGGGCAGTGTTGAAGTGCTCGGTAAAAAAAGAGGAGAGAGATTTAGGATCTAAAACTTTGAAAATTATTAGGGGTCCAAATAATATTTAAGTACATGAATTTTTTTTGTATATTGGTGGCCTCTTCTTTATTAACAATCCCTAAGTTTGATAGGAGGTTACTATGGCCTATTCATTTTAGAGGGGTTTATTTTGACACCTATTTATATAACTAAAAAATATATGGAGAGGAATGATTTTAAGGGTGTTTTCTAGACGTCTTTTATCTCCATTTAAATTATACAATTAATCTCTATGAGTCACTTTCACTTGGAGAGAGAAGGCCTCAGTGCTAAATTTATTATAATGAAATATGTTGTTTGGTTTTATATTCATGGTGGTCACTCTCATAGGTTTCTAACACTCCATAAATAATTTAATATCCTTTAAATCCATATAATTCATGTGATTTTTTTTTAAATTTATCTCTTTCTCATAATCTCTAAGTGACTTGCTTCTTGAGAGTTTTTTACAGTATTTGGATGATCTTTCGAAGTGTGAAGTTCATTTTGGTTTGAATATAAATATTTAACATCCTTGATCAACAATATGATAAATTTTGATCTATTTTTTATTGAATAATTGGTAACATGATCCAAATTTACATCTTGATAAATTTCATGAGGTGTCTCAAAGCACCTACAGGTAGGGTATAATGTAAACATAGATGTTTCAAAGTACGAAAATATAAAAATAGATTATGAGAGGAAAAATTGGTTCTCTTAAAATTGTGATAAATTATAATATTTCCAATGAGAATTCATGATGTGTTAAATTCAATAAGTAACAACTCAATGTAGGGATCATCTTGAGATGGCCATCTACAACTAGGAAAAATTGCCAAATGTGCTAGGGTGAAGTGGAGACATGCTAAGTTTTAGTAAAAGGGTTTGAGGTATTGGTTTCAAATTGAAGGAAGTGAAGTAACTAATAACTCTAATTTGACATTAATTTATATTCACCATCTACCATTCAAGATAATAAAACCTATTTGAGTTTGGAAATCAATATCTACAACCATGGTTCACCTACAGTCATATGCATGCCATATACTTGTGTGAGTTGAGAGAAATGAGGTTGACTTTATGATTTTTTTAAAATTTGAAAAATTAGAGGAGTGACGAGGAATTATGGAGTTTTGCTAGATTTTTAGGAGTTAAGGTTAGTCAAGGGTCAGTCTTGATCCTAGAAGATAAGAAAATGAGACCTACAGGCCTCAAGCCTATATTTCCTCATTATGGACTAAATCAACACTCCATAGGCATACCTAAGTGTTATAGACCTAACCCCATGATAAATGAAATAGACTGAGATCAACATCAAATAATCAGGGAACACCTAAGTGGTTCCATAAAAAAATGAAGGATAATGGTTTGAGTTGACAGTCTTAGGACATTGTATGTAGTCCATATAGGACTATAATGTAATTTGAATGTGTCGTAAGACATGGTCATAGGCCTGTGTAGATCATTTATATTGTTAACGAGGTATGTAATGACTTGATAGGTTTGTAAATCTAAGAGAACTCAAAAAGTGTCTTTTAATATGGCACCAAGTAGTCAAAAGGTGACCTATAGGACTTAGGCATATAGGTACACATTTTGGGACTAAGGAGAGAAAATATAAACACTAAAAAATCCTTATAAATAGTTTATTAAAATTCAAATATATGCAAACAATATAAAAACCTTTAGCGGAAACTAAATCACTTGAATAGTCAAGAAAAGAAGACAATAGACTGAGTTGATAGCCAAAAATCTCACCTATAGTATTATTGTATAGATGAGAGAAAGTAGAAGATGGTTGGATGTGTCTCAATGTGTTGGTAGAATCTATGGATAATGGAATCCACCATTTCCAAAACATTGGATTATTCAAACAATAATGTAAAGTGGAAGGACTAGTTTCAAGACCTAATGCACAATCAAACACTCTAATGAACACCTAAAAGCATACAAGACTAGGGCTGAATTTATAACTAAGTGAAGGAATGAAGATGAATGTGAAGGTATTTGAAACCTATTATTGGTTACAATAGACATTCATGGACCATTATCAAATAATTTGAGGTATGAGTGAGGACTACGTTATACAACATGTAGTTAGTTCATAATCAAAACCTTCTCAAGCACCTATAGGCCTTTTTAGGACTTGGATTATTTTTAAGTTAAGAAAGGTTGATAGAGAGGTGTATTAAGGGGATATTAAGCCTTAGTGAAATCCTCAGCTAATTTCATGAGATAGGGGAATGTTAAAAATGAAATGGATTCCATTTAAATATACTAAATATAGTTAATACCCTAAGTGCACACATATAGACTACTAGTGGTAATTCATCTAACATCAAGCTTGAGTAGTGAGACAAGGGTGTTTGGGAGATCTTGAGTTTGATTAAATATACATACAAATTATGGATCATTGAGAAGATCATTAAGAATAGAAGATGAGGAACAAAAATAAATCATGCAGTAAATAACCCTATGAAAATCACCTACAATAGGTATGTATGACTAAACTAGCCTCACATCTAATAGTAAGGAACATGGAATATATGAGAAAGGATCTTGAGTTCTATGTAAATATTTAATAAATTTCAATAACTATTTAAATATATTTATGAGGTCCTAAGAACATTTAAAACCACGTACACAATCATTTGACCTTAATAGGTCACCTATAGGTCTATTTCAAAGAGATAGTCTAATGTGCACACTTGAAGAGAAGTAAAATCAAACAAATTAAGTTTTTGAAAGGTTTTTAATCTTATATTGAAACCTTAATCGAGTTTAATATTTTTAAGGATATAAATGGTATCAAGGTAAGGTTTAAGCTCTCCAATATATTTTCAAACCCTAACAAAAATATACAAGTTATATAAGAGCATAGACAAACCTTAAGCCTAAAGAGAGAGAGGAGGTGATATGGAAGCTCAAAAGTTTACACCTCAGATAGACTAAATGTTTCATGAGGTCATGTTGAAACCAAGGGAATGATCTAATAATATTGATTAATCTAGGTTTTCCTTTCCTACACATAGTCAAATATATGCTCTAGGTCTGCTTACTCTAGGAATGTTTTACTTATTTTGAAGAAAGGTGAAGACTATAGAGGGTATAAGAATATGAAATATTTGGTGAGTGTCCTCATATTTTTTTAAACACCTAAATGTTATCACTAAGGTTTGATAACATGGTGAGAGGATCAAGACTCAGTCAGGCCTAAAACCCCATAGTCATAACCGTACAACTAACCATGAAGGAAATTATTGATTTGAGGGATCTAAAGGCATGATTAAGATTTTAAATTTGGTAAATTTTATGTTCATTAGTTTATAAAATTTTAAATTTTCTCTTTAAGGTCATATCATTAGTGTACATATGAATTGTTTTGTCTTAGACCTTGCCCACTCCTTAGGCAAGGGCACCCATGAGACCTAGAGATCCACTTAAGCTTTAAGGGTAGAAACTAAGTTGTCATACCTTATGAATGGATATTGGGGAAGTAAAACTTAATTAATAGGTTCTAAAAACAATTTAAAATAATAACACTCAGGATTCGGTCCAAGATCCATTGAGGGATAGTAAGGAGAGCCAAGCTCAAAACCCCCAAGTATAATGATAAGTACACCATAAGCACAAAAAGTGGTAAAAAACACTTAAAAATCACCTATAATAATGTGGTGGGTTGATATAAATGGGTATGAACTATTAAAAACAATGGGAATGAATTATGAGAGTTAAACTCAAACTTGGCCTCTCTCTAGCCTCAAGAATGCTAAGTAAGCCACCTTAGCAACAACTTCTAATTCTCATATTGTCTCTCATAATTTTAATGTGAGTTTAAGAATTTTGGGATAGTTTATGGGATATAATAAGAATTTTTTGAAAGTGGAATGAGGTTAGTTCGAAGGCTCATTTTTATGAACAATCTTTAAGACCCCAAAGAGGTCTTAAACCTTGCTAAAACCACAATTGTGACCAGTTTGTAGAGAAAGGGTGAAAATTCACCTCTAATGACATATTTTGATCTTGAAACATATTTTATTTTTTTAAGGACTCAAAGGAAGTTATCCAAGTGTTTTTTTATATGTCACTTATATGTATTACTCGAAACCCCTATATTTCATGTTTTTGGTGTTTTTTCAGGTGTTTTGAGAAGGGGAGAACTTCCAAATCATTTTATAAGGTAATTTTGGAATTTTAATATCCATTTAATTAAAAATAATATCATGTGAGATTCTGGAAGTGGCCAAACTAGGAACATTTTTCAAGGTAGTCCCAAACATGTTTAAAATAAACTTAGAAAGCAAGGTGTTTTCATAGTTTGCATACTTACACAAGGTCTTAGGACCCTAAAATTTGTATTGATGATGTTTTTATTACAAGGAAAGTGAAACATAACATTTTGGGTTATTTAAAACATGTTGGAACTCCAAGTATTAATATTTCTCTTTCTAGGCCTAAGATGGCTAATTAGGCCTAATTTGGGAGAGAAAATGAGCTAAAAAGTATATCTATGCTTAGAATCTGATAACCAAATTTTGTGTGGAACTATAATGGGATAGTTTATATTTTAAAATAAACTAATTTTCCCATAGTCTCTTCAATTTAATTCTAAGCAAGGATCTTTAGTTATTATAGGGATACAAGGATTTGAGAAGAAATGCATGGATTTGGTGCAAAGTTGAGTATTTATGAGTGTTTTATGTCTTTAAATGAATTTTTATAGGTTTTATAAGATATATAAATACCATACATGAAATATATTTGTATTCATGAAGATAAACACTACTTTTCCTTCTACGCCCTATTGAAAATGAGCTTTTCAAGGAGCCTAAACACTAAAACATTGTATAATGCTTCATATAAAATTTTCCAAGGATAATATACATTATACATTATAAAAATTAAGATATAAAATTTCATGTATCATTTTTTATGAGCATTAAAGTTTTTAAAAGTTCTAATGTCTCCAAAAATGCTTTCTTTCCTTCTAATGCCTAGGCTTGTTGAAGGAGTCAAACTTGCACTTTAAGGCTTCTAAAAACCCATGGATCATTGAAAGACCTCATAAATGTCCTATATGAAGTTTTAAATTAATAATAAAGTGGTTATTAAATTCATATATCCAAGGGGAAGGACCAATTTTTCAATAAAGACACATGACCAAGAATATATGATTCTTTAGCAATGATTTAGGTACTTATTTGTGTCAAAATCCACCAATAAATGAAGAATATTTACTTAATGACTTATTCATGATTTAAAAAAAGGTTAATTATAACCTCTACACTATTTATCCAAGGTTTAATGAAATATTAATCAATAAATGCTATATATTTAGGACTTAAGACCTTGATTTGTAATCCCTCTCTTTTAAATGAGGAAAATATGATAATATTGGTACTTTTTAACCTCTTAAGATAATGTAAAGAAATATTTTTAGACTATTTGATACATGTTTAGTGTGTTTTATTAGTTTGATTTGCACATGTGGTAGTCTTTCTCCCTTGGTAGGTTCTAATGTCACTTAGTTACTAGTAGATGATCTTATGGAGGTCACATATAGTGTTTTAATGTTGATTGGATGATTTTGGAGTGGAGATATTTATTGGTTAGTTATTTTAATCAGTCCTTTCATCATTACCCTCATATTTTTATCACTTAGTGAAACATTTATGTGAAACACTTTTATGTAGGAGTTCTTGGAGTTAGAAAATTGTGTGATTTGTATTGCTTACTAGCGTTATTTCAAGTCCAAATTGAGTGGATGAATTTTTACATTGGTGCATCACCATACCTTAGAGTAGGTTTATTTTTTGTACTTTCTATCCCTTTTCACACCGAGATTAGTAGGTTTAGTAAACTATAAGTGATGTACCAGGGGAGCTAGCCCCATAATCTAGAGTTTTGGTCTAGTTATAAGGTCACCCACAGCCTTTAAGCTACTCCCATGTTAGTCCAAATTTGAATTAGAACTAAACATTCTTCTTCAACATGGTGCAACTTGGGTTTCTAACACTTCTCTTTCCCATTGACTTCTTTGAGTGACATAAACTATATGAAGAAATAATTTAATTTTGATTTTAGGAAAATAGGTTATTTCAAATTCATGGAATCTTTAATTAAATGAATGATTGAGATTAATTAATTAATATTAATCAATAATTATAATAATGGTGGATTTCTTTAATGTCTCTTTTTAAATGAAGTATCCACTTAATTGTCCAATAAAAACACTTATAAATGGTTTATTTAATTCAAGATATATATGATAATATTAATGATACAACATGATCCATTAACCTAATCAGAAATGTGTCATTGCAATTTTAGGTTAAAATGGTAGTTGTGTAGGTATATTATGTCTATTGGTGATTAGCATTTAAATTTGCATGTAATTAAAAAAATTACTCTTTATTGTAGTCTAGACTAGGAAGTGATAAAAATGAAGTGTCTATGGATATACCAATGTTATTTGTAGTACATGATAACAAAAATCCATAAGATGTAATGTATAAATCATAGAAACATATGTAAATTAATATTATAGTATCAAAAAATAATCAACTACACATAGAAGGGTACTCAATATCATAGAAAAGAGGTCTAATAAGATCGAAATCAAAGCATGTTCAAATTACACACACTCTAAAGGAGGACATATTTAAATGTGCATACATAAATAAATAAACTCAATGGCAAAAGGGCCTAAATAAAGGAACATATTCAAATGTTCCAAAAGTAAGACAATAACAAGCAATAAGTATACTTAAGGAAGTGACAATTTTGATAAATGAAGTATAATAAACTAGCATAAGCATATCATACTAGTCCTTGCATATGTGTGTTAGGAAAAATGACATGTAACATAGCATATCAATTACATGGTGTAAGATGTAAGCATGAGTACAAACATGTGTAACTGCTAGTACATAATCTCAACATGATAATGTATAAATGATTATAGAAAAATATAACATGAGTAAATCATTATCAAAAAAGTATACTCCCTCAATGTAATATGCCATGTGGGAAGAGAAATGGTCCAACATATGCATGTGTAAGTATCATGGATTTGGTGTATGCTTATATGGCATTCAAGTATGAATTAAATATATGTGTATATGGAAAATAAAATATATGAAGATCAATGCTAGATTCAAGAGATTTTTAATAAGGTCAAGATCAGGTCTATCTCTGCACCTTATGGGAGTTTTATAGTCCTCTCAGCTAATAAGTATGGGTCTTGGTGACTCTACATAGACTATCTTGTACTCAACAAAATCATGGTTAAGAATTAGTATCCACTATCATGCATTGACAATATTCTATATAAGCTCTAAGGTGTAGAATAATTCATCAAGATTAACTTGAAGTTAGGTTGCCATTATATTCCATTCCATCCTAAATAAATTTGGAAGACAACATTCAATACTCATGAAGAATTGTATGAATAATTAACCTTGCCTTTCAGCCATACCAATGTACCAACCACCATCATGTGCTTGATGGATGATCTACATAGGCCATTACTAGACTCCATCATCATCATCTAATTGGATGACATTATCATATTCATTAAGACTTGGGAGGATCATATGGAGCACATATTGTGTGTCTTAGACACTTTTTTTCCAACATAAGTTACAAGCCAACATAACAAAGTTTCCATTTGGAACCACATAGATCCAATACCTAGGATACATAATTTATTGCATCAACATTAAATTATATCAAGAGAAGATCAAAGTGATATAACATTATCCTATTTTATTAAATCTCATAGAATTGAGGAGTTTTATTTGACTTGATAACTTTTACTATAGGTTTGTCCTTAGTTTCTCACACATCTCTTAGGATCTCAACCAGATCACACACACTAAAGCCAAGTTTTAATAAAATCATGTAAAGCAACATAATTTTGAGTCACTTACGAAAAAAATTTCATATAAAATATTATCACAATGCCTTATGTTCTAAAAAACTTTGAAATACACAATGATACATATCACTATACACTTAGTGTATTTCTAATGAAACATGGACATTTGATCACATACCACTCTGATATGTTTAGTGACATAATGTAATGATACTATTCCTATGAGAATGAACTATATTATATTATATAACCAATTAAACAATGGTGACACTTCATTCTTGGGAAGGATATAGTTGTTCATTTGGACCATAAACCACTTTAGTTTTTATAATCATAAAATAAGTTGTAAAATACACACCACATGAAATGGATGACTTACCTATAGTAGTTATATCTCATGATCAAGAACAAGAAAAGGAAGTAAAACAAGTCTTAATAATTCCTTAATTGACCACCAGTTCACATGATCATCATAGTGTTGGACACATGGTGATAATTTCATAATTCGGGTTCCTCTCTACTCAACTGATCATGACTTCACAATAGCTTACACTAGTCTAGAACTTGGTACATAAGTTCAAGAGCATTATTTATTTAACCAAATTATCTATAATACTGGACATCTTTGTGTTACCTCTAGCATACCTCATCAATGACTCATTTGAGAGGTGTATTATGCCAAGACCTCATGACACTTCAGCATTTCAAAGACTCTAACTGCATTATAGTTGTACTTTTACTATCCACACATGCACATAGATGTGGATAACCACCTCAATTTTTACACTCCATGTTACATTTAAAATCCCACAAATATTAAACTAGGATAATACACACCTATACCAATTCCATCTAGACCATGGTAGTATAAAAACATGGATTTCATGCCTAGATTTCTTATAATGAGATGACAACTTGACACTATGTTCATTGTAGTGGATAAACTTTCTAAGATGACTATCATGGTCATATGTTGAAAACACATTTATGTAGCTATCACTATGTAGGCATTCATTAACCATGCTTGGGTTCATTTTGGGTTACCCACATCTATCATCTTAAATCATGACCCACATTTTTTGAGACATTTTTGGAAAGCAATATGGGAATAGATTAGTATGAATACAGATCAATCGATGGCTTTTCATCCTTAGATAGATGGGAAAAATAAAGTGGTAAATCACACATATGTTCATCTTATGTGAATGTTAAATTATGCACATGATTGCACCTAGGATTAATATATCTTATACATTCAACACATCTATAACAAGGCTCTTCATAGATCTACTTGACATAGTCCATTCTAGGCATATCTTGGGTTTAAACCTTTGACACCTTTAGACATCTCCTACTATGCACCATCAAGAAATACATAACACACAAAAGAATGGGAAGTGGATAAAGATGAAATGTTTTTGAACTATATCTAGTATATTCACCAATAGGTTCAATTTATTCTCTCTCACACTTGAGCTAAGTACAAGGATTGACATGACACACATCACACACCTCATGCATTTTGAGTTGGTGATAAATCCCAATTTTAACTTTAGAAGGAGTACTTCTATCTGCACCAAAATAACAAGACTCTACACTATGACCCTTACATAGTTTTTCCATACAACTGATGAGAATGATTTCATTCTTGATCTACCTCAATAAAAGTGCATGAACCGAGTCTTCAATTTGGAAATTATCAAGTCGCACACTTTTCCACTTTTTGAGATAGAAATGATAAAACATCTTTCTAATTTGGATCCTAAGCACTTGTATCCTATAGAGAAGGACCAGATCATCAAAGTGATATATATGAACAACCTCCATGGAACACATAATTTTTTTAAGTGGTCAAGGTTATGAAATATGTTGTTCAATCCAAGTGGTTCACTTCACAATAGCTTCAGGTCTAGTTTTTTCAACTATGCATAGATGCAATGGAGACCATTTCTCTTTAAAGAAGGGTGAATTATTTATATGTAGCTCTTGCTTAGTTGAGCTTACCCTTAATTTATTTTATTATGAGTGACACACATATCTCAATATATATTTCACACTACTTTTTTGATGTTTTCCCATAATCATATGAATAATTTTTAAACTATATCATAAATTTTTGTGCATTGACCCCTACACACTACACACTAACTATTATGCACATTGTAGCTTGTAAACCTACACACCATACAAGTTCCATGTCAGCTCACTAACTTCTACCATCTTTTTAGTTACAACCCTTTACACCTTGTATTCTTTTTAAGGGGTTCACCAAGTATCTTCCAAATTGTAAGATGGACTTATGAAAGCATATTCTTGGTAGATAAAAACCAAAGAAACCATATTCTTGGTAACTAATAAAGGTTATAACCACTCTTTTATTATAAAAGTATAAGTTTCTAACATGCATATCTACCCTAAGGTTGATTCTCCACATAGTCATAATACAGATAACATGTTCTATATATCTACTCTATAAAACATGTATTGTAACACATTGTATATATATTTTGTATTATCTATTAATGAATAGAAGTTTCATTTCCTAAAAATAATAATTCCACTCCATTGAATGGGTTTAGTTGTGTCTTTCTGAATTAGCTTTGCCCATTCACTTTGCACAACCCAAACTTGGTTATCCCCCTATTTATTGGTCCCAAGCCCTATGGTTTAGATCAACTTGGCACATGTATCATAAGAATAAATTTTCATGAAGAGGTGGTATATTTATAAATTGTATCATGTTGATTTGGTATGTTTTTACTAGGTATATTTTCTTTAGATAAATTTTCCTTCATTGATAGTAACCATGGTTTTCTATTTTTGGCATTATATTATGTCAAAAATGGACTAATATACAATACAATAGAGCATTATTTAGAGCCAATTTTGACATTCCATTGAATATTTCTAACATAAAAAAAAGATGTAGTAGCTTTATTCACATGTTCCATACCATATCCCATAGATGTAAAAAAAATTCTAGGTATATATATTGATTTCACAAGTTGGGTCAGCTATGATATTTTGATGTTGCTTTGAATCTATGTATGGTTAAATGATTTTATGCTTTTAAGAATTATGTTTAATTGCTTCATATGAATTCACATGTGTAACATTATCCTTTTAATGCATGTCTCGACATTTTTTTAGTTGTTCCTTTTATATCATTTTTTTAAAGCTTCTTATTCTTTTACATTAACAAAATGAATATGCATCTTTGAAATATGTGCATTATTATTGCAAATATATCCCAAGCCTTGATGATCATTATGATCAAAAGTGGAGATAGGATAAGTTACATTTTATCCATGTTTTCCCAATCTTTGACCATGATAACCAAAGTGTTGTAGATATTTCTTTTCAAAACTATATTGTTTTGAAAGATGAATATATTTATTGAGAGGCAGATTTGGATCCTTTTCTTGTTCTAATTATTGAATTTATAGCTATTTTTCTCTTGAATTATCATTTGGTACCCATATGTTTTTTTTAATTCATGGTTGAAGATAGGTAATAATAATGTGAGTGGGTTTATTTATTGATGTATCTATTATATGATCACTACTATTAAGTGTGATTTTTATTTTGTAATTTAAGGAAAAATCAAATTTTGTATGATCACATGCATTATATGATGTACAAAATAGTATTTTGACATTCTAAAAGGATGTATATGTGGTAGTTGGATCAACTTATTTCTAATCATGTTCATTATAATCTCATTTGGACACTTATTGGCCTTTTGTTCACTTTTTGAATCATTGATTATAAATGAAATGTATTTTATATGTTTATTTTGATATGAAACATTGTTGGGTATAACATTTATAGATGAGGATGCAAACACATGATTAACACTAGAATATTTTAGATTATATAGGCATTGTTTCCTATTGTAGATACCCTTGGTCCCTATGACACTTGAATATTTTGATAGGGGTAATTTTTTTTAATAAAAAACCAATTGAGTATGAATTACTTACAAGCACCTCATGATGATTAGTTGAGTTCAACATCAGGTATGCATGAGCTATCAATATTCCATATAATTTACTCAATTGAATGAGTCTTTCACTCCTTATTAGAGGCATTGATTATGTTAGGCCTATCAGAGGACTCCTCAATATAAAAAATGTGTCTAAAATACTTCTTAAAGTCCTAATTAACCATGATAGAACTTATTCCAGACTAGAGGCATTCAAATCAAGGATAATCCAATATCTTCTTATGGGTCTAAGTTTCCATCTCAAGGTTATAAACATATTTAAAATATCATAAAAGGTTATTTATAATGAATAAATAGGTAAAAAGGATTATTATGATGAATAATGAAATCATGAACACATTGAAAAGGTCCCAAGAAGTGTACTTGAGGATATAAAAGGTCTAAATATTGTATAGGGCATCATTAAAGTCATTTTTAAGATAATGTGCTTTCTTAATACCTCATAAAGGTAATTATAATGTTTTAAAAAATTTCCATGATCAATTATAGTTTGTAATAATAGTCAAAAAGGTGTTAATATCACCTATTTAAAGTCAGTTATTTTCCTCCACTTTTCCTTTTGGTGGCTTTTAATGTCCTCAAACATGGAGAAATGAACTTAACCATCTATAAACTATTATTATCACAATCAATATCATGGATGTTTAATTTATCCAATCATGTTTTATATGTTTGATGAAGGATTATTCAAATCCAAGCCACTATATTCAAGGTTTCACCATGTTTTCAAAGACTAGAACTTCAAAGAGGAGGTTTTCATTATGGTTTGCAGGTTTCTTCATAGTCCCAAGAAATAGAACACTATGGTTTGGGGGAGTATGTGATATCATAGAATCATATATAGATAATAAAATTGATACAAGGTCCATTAATGGAATAAATGGAAAATTTAATCTAGAGTAACATGAAAGCATGCCATGGATAAGGCTATCATGAGGTTGTAGTCCAAGAAAATAGCAAGTTTTAGTGTTAAATACATAAGTTGTATGGGTTTATCAAGATTCATGTATGGATAATATATTATACACCTTACTAAATCACTTACCATATGTATCAATACTTCTTAATGCCTTAACATGTAGAACAGGTCACAGGGATCCCTCAAACATGGAGATTTTCAAAAGATTATAGGTTTTTCAAGGTTTTCTATGACATTAAAAGCCCACCATGAGATTTAATACTCTAAATAACATTAATATATGGTATATATCATCATAATAAAACCTAAATATGCCTTAAATAAATACCACATAGGTTTAAAACCTCAAAATGAGGCTAGATTTAAACAAAATATCCTTCATAGACACCTATAAACTATTTTCTAGGACATGCTACTTTTGATTAAGATTTGAATGTGGCCATACATCCATTATGAGATAAATAAATGGGTATTTAATAACGCTTTATATTTTTTTTAGGATCAAAAAAGTGAAAGGGTTATGAATCATCATTAAGAAGCCAAAATAAGCTTTTAGGTAGCGCGATAGGAGCATAGTTTGAGGTTTAAACTCATCTATCATGATGCATGTAAACATATGGGTATTGGATGATGTTTGGAGATATATTTAGAATCATTTAAATCCAAATAACCTTATTTTTAACTTTGAAACATGTGTAACCATTAGAAACATCACATGTAGTCTTAAAACCCTATACAATCTTAAGAGCCCGTGAACTATTATCTTGGTGTTTTGATGCTTATTCAAGTGAAATGGATAGTTTTTGAAGGTCTAGAGTGATTTAAATATTATTATATATCCTTTCATAATAATTTTTATGCCCATAATATTTAATATTAGGTTTATAATAGGGTTTTGATCTTGAAAAGGAGTTATACTAGATTGTAACCAAAAAATGAGGTTTTAAATGAATTTTGAGATATTTTTCTTGATGAATAAAATTTAATAAATATAAATAACTACCCATACATTCAAGACTATTTATACATAATTTTAGGCCATAGAATACATTATTAAGTTTCAACAGGGTTTTAAGCTTGAAATGGCCCCTATAGGCCTGCAAACACAAGAGTGGTGTTTTTAAGGAATTTTGGGTGTTTATTTTGAGGGGAAGAGATATAAATAATCCTAAATACTACTAATAGTACTCTTCATGTCTTCCAAGCAAGGTATATACTCTTGAGATACTTTCTCAAAGTGTTTATGAGGTTTCCATCTTTGACAGATATGTGCAAGTTTGCATAAAATTAAAAGGTGTTCAATGTGATTCAAAGAGTTTACCCCTCAAGAGAGGTACCATAAACAAGTAGAGAGTCATCCTCCTACATCTCATGCCATATATAAGTAGGTTTAGGTCATAAGAGGATAGTATTTATCAAATCAATGTTCTTAATGAAGGTTTAAACTTGGGAAAAGACCCACACTATTGTAGAAAAGGTTTATTGTCTAAGTCATTAACTATGTTAGGTGCTTATCTAGATATCCAAGTTAGTTCTAGACTAGTTATAACTAGGCCCCAACATAGAATAAACTAGTGGCACTCAATATTTGTCACTCTACTATGATAACATCAATTCACATAATGTGTAAGCCTTATTCTCTCACCTAAAGCACAATAAATAAATAAATAGGACCCACATTAGGCTAATCATGCCATGACATAACTCATACTTCAAGGGGATTAGTCTTTGAAATAATAGCATTAGAAATGCCATTGGTAAAATATGTTCTTGATGGAGTTTCTCTATTTCTAGGTGAAAAAACTATTAGTGAAACTTGTTTTGGTCATAGGAGTGAAAACCTATATTAAGCTAGTTCTAGGATCTCAAGGGTACAAGATTTTATCTTACTATTCTTAACACCATTCAGTGATAATATGGATCAATGGAATTACTTTATTTCAAAGTTTCATGCTTAGGCTATCTCTTTAGACACATATATCATCACTTGACATGGGTCCCTTCCTACAGTTAGAGTATTTCTATATAATATGCTAAAATCATCACTTACATAGAGATGTCATTAATGAGCTAGACTAAAAGCTTGTTGGAACTTAGAATTCATCTAATAAATATAAGAATTAACACTATTAATAACATTATGTAATTAATGAACACTATCATAACCATATACAATATATCAATACTCATTGAAGTGCAATCCCATTCTTCATTGAACATTATTTATATATCTAGAGTACACAAAAAGTAAAAGAGATCAAATGTTCATCTACATATACTAAAATAATAGAGTCTCACAAGAAATCTTGGGTACTATAATGGGGAGCCTCAATGTCATCCATATAATTCTTAAATTTTAGTGGTGGTCACTTTACTATGTCTAGAACCAATTCTGGAGAGCTTCGTTATCTCAAAGTCACATCATCTTGTATACTAGTTCAAGCTTGGATTTATATCAATACATAACATCTTCATGTTAGGGTGGATGGTACAAATTGGGTGATAACCTAGATCCTGGGTTGATCATTTCATTAGTTCCATCACCTTGTACCCTTTTTACTCTAGTCATGATGTGAAACTGCTTATGTAGATGCCTTAGAAAACTTAGGTGCCAAGTAAGTACCTACCAACTATCATAAGATCTATGAACATTTTTCTAGTTAGCATAAAAGATGCTAAAATAGAAATCATTCTAAATGATTGACTCATGTTGAGATATCTACTAAGTTGGCATGGATCTATACTTATCCAAAAAGGGGGCCCAACAGACACATATTTGTATATCGAGGGAAGCTTTTTTAATGCATTTTGAGATGTGTATCTTCTCATAAATTATCTTAAATTAAGCTTAAGGATATCCATTTCCTCCAAATCCTTACCAAAAATGTTATAAGAAAGTTCATGGTTTTTAATAATATTACTCATAGACTAATAAAAAGAGTAGGTTATTTTAAGCTCAAAGAGAGAATAGGTTCCTCATAGGTTCTCATGTTGTTAATGGTAAGATAGAGATATCCACATGTTCCTCATGTTCCATGAATGACCTTGTTTTCTAAAGTGAAGACATAAACATCAAGGCCTCAAAAAACTTTCCAATCATAATTAAAGAGATGAATAGTCATAATGATACCAAGGTTGTGTATGGAAGCTTAGAACAAATCAAAACCTTTAGGGTGCTTGAGAAAGAAATGTGAACCTTAGATTTAATTAATCATAAATCCAATTCTTAAAAGCATGGTTTTGTGAAAGTAAGGTTCCTAAAACAATAAATATTGATTGTCATAATTAATTAAGTATTTAATAACTTATGATGGACCCTATAGACCTGAAACTAGGTTGTAACGTTCACCTTAGGTGGTGAAAATAACACTGTAGGTTCTTCATGAAAGGTAAATACCTACCAATTCAAGTTTAGAGAGGATTTAAGAATTATAAGCCTCACATTAAGTTATTTATGTGATCAATAATTTAATGTCATCAAGATTCCTTCACACTAATTCATGGGCATGTGAAAATGATTCTTCATGTATGTTAAAGTAAGATTAGGAAATTATGATATATACAAGATCCAATACCAAGGATATTACAGATAGACCTTTAGGTCTAGTTGCAAACTAAAGCTTACAAATCATATAGTTAAACCTTTAAAACCTATTTTAAGTGATAATAGTCTCCAAAATTTCAAGACAAGATTATAATTTTCATGACTTCTACATGAATTTTAGTCTTGCAACCATTCCCAATAGATCAATCATGGAGATATGAGTTATTCAAGGATATTTATGATAAAATTATAGGTAGAGGTTGTAGTAATTAAAGAAAAAATATGGAATTATAGATATACATACCTATTAGATGGTCCAAAATTATGACACAAATATCTATTATGTTTGATTTGATCTCTAAGATCTGCTTAATAGATCTCATGTCTAATAGAAGGGGTTTGTAAAACTCTCAATCAATAGTTACAGGTCTAAAAGTAGGTTCCATAAGGTTTTTATGTTTTAATACCTTTACAAATAGATAGAGTCTCCATGGTTACCTTGACATTTTCTTTAAGTTAGGGTCTTGTGAGAGGAATGATAAATTTCATGGATTATCAAAATCAAAGGTATGGTCTGCTTGTAAAACATGCAAAGATTATATCAAGGAAAATTTTGAGAATATGAGGAATTGATTTTGTTGATCCAGATTGGAGATCAATATTAAAGGTTTATCAAGAAGCTTATATATCAAGATTAATTATTGAAATATTCTAAGGTCTTAAAGATAAAATATTATTAATCATGGGGTCAAATTGTAAACAAAGTAAAGGCATCTATCATGCATGCTATGGTTTACAAGACCTAATAAATGGACCTCATGTTGGATAAAGGAAGATTCAAGAACATGTTAAGATGGGCTTTAGTTTTGAGATTAATATATAATGTTATGATTCATCTCTTGACACTATAAATTGATTATAATCATGTAACTATATTCAATAAATCTAGTATAGAAAGGCATGATTCTTTAAGGCCTCTACCAGATCAAGTTTTAGGGAATTATTTACTAAATCATGATAGTTTATGAGTCTTGGATGTGGTGTCTCATCTATCTCAAGTGAATATAAGTTTTATAGACAAATAAATATTATAAATAAGGCAACACTAGAAAAATTATGGCATTGAATTGTAAAGTAAAGAAGGTTTTAGACATGGTGGAACGTCTTCATAATTCATGAATCATCTCAACATGTGTGAATCATTGCTCCTATAACTCATAAAAATAAAAAACCTCTATGAAGGAGTTTTCAATCAAGTTATTCATAATTATTATGGATAGTGTACAAAGTGACCTTCAAATTTGGTCTCCTCAAGATAATAGGCTTATGAAATAGATCATTATTAGGTTACAAGTCATATTGAGATAAAATAAGTTAATCCACAATCCAAGGTGAAGAATTTAAGTTGAAGATCTATCAAACAAGATGAAAGATCTAAAATGTCTCTTGATAAGGTGGGATACCACTTGAAAATAGAATATTTTAGGAATCCTAGGATACTAAGACACAACCATAACTCCTTATATCTCCAATTTGTATTCCTAGACTTCAACTTGACAATATCCATGTTATATTCCATGTAATAAACCTAAGTTGTAGGAAGGTTTGTGGTGATTTAAATTAAATAAGTTCATTACAAAAACATCATGAGTGGTGAAGAGTAAATTCAAGAATATGAAGAATAATTTGTAATCCTATAAAAAGAAGATGAAAATATTTCAAGCATCAAGCATAGTTTGAACCCTCCAAAGTAAATTACAAGACAAGAAAAATAAGACTTCTTGATGGATCATAATTGAAGAAAATTATTTTCTTGATAAATATTAAATGTCAAAGGCTTATTATGGATCTTATGAGACCAACCTTGATGTTTGGAAGGGATGCTTGTAGACATGTAGAAAAATCATATAGGTTTCAAGGGATGAAAGAGTAAGGTAGGACTATCAAGCATATAAATATATATGTATGGCTTCTTCAAGAAATCCAATAGGTAGATATGATGGTGATATAGGTTATTCATCTCTCTAAAATATCTCTTTATAGGATATAAGGTTGATTTCAATAATTCAAGTTTTATCATGTCTTAATCATGGGAGGTAAATTGAATAGGTCTCCAAACATTAGGTCAAGCCTTCGATGACTCCAAATGGAGTAAGTTGTCATAAAGAGAGTGAATGAGTTATGAAGGCAACTAAAAAACCAATCTTATAAACATGTAACTCTTCCATGAAGTGCTCATCAAAGAAAGTCAACCCTAAAGGCTAAAAATGTAAAATAAATTCTTCTTTCAAGTCAAACATGGAGTATGTTTTGACATGTAGGTGTGGAGAGTGGTGTGAGTGAAAGCAATCAATGTTGAATATTCTCATGTGGAAAATCCTTGTAGTAGCATAATCATAAATCTTCAAGCACTCCAAAGGAAAAAAAATAGTAGTAATTAAGGGATTATCCTCCACTCTTATTTCCATATTTCATGAGAGGTCACTGATATGGCAAGAAATTGTGTTGAGGGAGGCCTAATGAGCCTCATTTTTACTTATTCCTCTCATGAATGGGCTAGAACCATGTTGTAATAGATGCATTGATGTAGCATAATAGTGATTCCTCTCCTCTATTATTTTATTTTCTTATAAAAGGTTTGGAAATTATTGATTTTTAATCCCTCCTCTTGGGTACAATAAGAATCTACTTATTTGAAGACTTCTAATTATGGATTAAGCCTTAAAATATCAATAAATCACTGAATCTACCTCTCTTTCTTTGTTATCTCACTATGTAATTCATAATTTTGTTTGTATTTTATGTTTATTAGTATCTTTTTCTTAGTTTGAATTCAAATTTATATGTTCATTAGTCTCTTTTGCCTCATTTATAAGGAAATAGTAGACAATAGAACCCTCATTCAAGTTGGTTCTTTCATTATACCTCTTTTATAACATGTATGTTAGATTTTGTAACTAAAATAAATACTGTATGTTAGAGGTCATTATTGTGATAATAGATCAAGTGGAGGACATATTCAAACTAGGTGCATCACCTTATTTTTATTTTTTAGCTTCCTTTCTTCTCTGTTTTCATGACAAAATCATAGTTATAATTTAGATTGGGCTATTTTAGTGTATGTTAAGAGCTACAACCTGATCTTAAATGAGTTGAATTATAGTTTGAGAAAGAGATAGACTTATCTAGAGATTAATTACTATAATATGTCAGCCATAATCTAGGAGCGTTTCCATAATGTTTCTTGAAATAGGTACTAGGACCTATCAAGGTGCACTTAAAGTTGACAATAAGTATGCAATATGATTTTTTAATGATGTGACCTACGAACTAAAATAATATGATTTTAACTTGTTCACAGTGCTGATTTTATATTTAAGTGATTGATAAACATAGAACCTAAGTAATTTGGATTAAATATGCATTCATTCACACATAATATCTATTATATGTGGGAGGTGGAGGGGTTTGAGAAAAGATAAATACAATATAATGGGCCACCTTACCACTTGGGGTAGTGAAAACATGGATCTATTTAGAGGGAAAGTTAGGTGTCACCCTCCTTAGACGTAGGAGGAGTAAGAGTATTTTTTTTTATCTATTTTTATTTTTTTATGGAATTAGATGAGAATAAGATGATAAAGACATATAAATACCAGGGAACAATATAACATCATAGGAAAAATTAGAAAAAAATAATTACTACATTTTGAAACCCTAGAAGGTTGAAACCCTAAGATAAATATATGGTTATGTAAGAAGATTATAAGTTCAGTTCACCAAATTTTTAACCATTTTAAATGAGATTATGAGGGTTAAATGTTAGAATAACATAATCACAAGGATGGATAAAAATCTTCTAGAGAAGACCAATTGAAACTATTCTAGATATTACAATATAATGATTATATTAAATTACTAAATATAATAATTATAATGCCAATTGATATTATGATAATTTTAACATGAATAATGGAAAATAATTAACTTGTGTGAATAATTTTAGGCTGATATAAGTTGTGTATAAGTGTAATTAGGTAGATGAATCTCAACATCTAGTCATCAAATTATGGAAATATTATTTCTAGAGGCTTGGACACTTACATTAGCTTGTGTAAACTTGAATTAATGGTTCTATACATATATATACACAACTATCCTATAAAAAATATTAAATTCATTTTCAATTGATCACTTTCACCTTTCTAAGTTTTCTATCACCTTTTTTTTTTATGTATTTGGATCACACACATAGGTTCTAATGCAAGTTCATCTATATACAAGTTTCAATTTTATTTGATTTTGTCTTTAAGATGTCTAGGAGGTCATGTTTGGTCAATAATAATCTTTTTATAGGCTTCCTTTATCATTTTTATGTCATTTAGAGGTATTTAAATGTTTTCCCATAAAAATTTTAATTCAAATATTTGGATTTATATCTAAGTGTCTCTAAGGTTTTCTTAGCTCATAATGGGTTGTAATGGCATGATATTATTTTTAGTGGTAAATTTGGATCCTATAAAGTGTTATTAATATTTTTAAAGTCTTAAATCATGTTTAAACCATATATAAACAAAGTAATCTCAAGTTAGAGATCAACTTTAAAAACTTAGCAAACTCCGTTATGGAGCCCGAGGGCGCGCGACTTCAAATTTTATATCCAGCGATTAGTGCGGCAGTGGTTACCATTATGGATGGAGCTTTTTTTGTATGTGGGGGGAGGGTTTAGAATGAACCTAAAGTGACTTCGTCAGTGGGTGGGAGCTCTATTCTGACCCTGCGCTATGCTAATGGATCCATTGCTCCTGGTTCAGGTTTTGGTTCCGAGGGAAGGACTTTTACGGATGTGGCTGCCTTTGAAGCTGGACTACATGATGCTCTACCTCATGCTTCAAATGGGCCATCCCATGTTACACCTGTAAGAGATTTAAAACCTATTAGGGTAACTCTAGATCCTAAATCAGTTAAAGAAATTATCCAAAAGGAAAAATAGTTTTCCTCTTCTGCTGCTATTTTTCATTTCCATGGCTTTTGGCCTTCTCCTGCAGATCTACAGGGGTGGATTACTTAGACCTAGATGCCACTTATTAAAAATAGTGTCCAAATCCTCCCATGCACTAAAGGATTTTTTATAATACTATTCCACTGCCCTGAGGATAGGAAGACTATATTGTGCCATTATAACTTCTACTAGCAGGGCAGATATCCTCTCATGGCCAAATTGTGGCATAAGGATTTTGATCCCCTCACAAAATCCTTTAACAAGTTCCCTATTTGGGTGAGGCTCCCTTATCTTCCAATACATTTGTGGCATAAATCAATTTTTGAAACCATTGGAAATGCTATATGGGATTTTTTATTCATGAATGAAGGTATTACATATTTTCACCATTTGACGTGCGCTCATTTTTTGGTAGATCTAGATATTTCTAAGGGCCTTCCTGAGGCAATCTGCCTAGAATCCCCAAGGGGTACATGGACACAAATGTTGGATTTTGAAGGGATCCCTTTTTAGTGTAGGAAGTGCCACCTGATGGGTCATATTGCTGATCGATGTGCTGATGGGAAATCCAAATCCAGATGACCACCTTCTTGGTGGGCTGAGGATTCCTCTAAACATCATAGTGTTAAACAACCCGTGGAAGCTCTAACTGATTCTAATTTTGAGACTGAGGAAAGTATTCACTCTGAGTCAGAGGTCGAGGGGGATTCTTTGGTGAAACATCCTCATACTGAGGTTGTGGTTTATGATCTTTTTGAGCAAGAGGGGGAGGTGGTGGTCTCTTCCCCTACTTCAGAGGATGCTCCAAAGAGCCAGACTTTGTCTGGGTTTTACAAGGAATTTGATGTAGCTTCTATGCCCACTGGGATCCAAGGATCATTATCTTCTAAAGTTTGGGCTGCTGAAGTAGCAAAGTTAGAGGATGGATGGACAGCTGTCAAGAGGAAGAAGTCTAAACCTTTGGTCCCCCCTCTAGATATGAATCTTTGGTCGTGTAACCAAAAAAAACCTCAATTAAGGATTACCTAATGTTCCCTTTTGTTGAATGGTTTTATGGGGTTAGTAATCTGAACTAGGAGGGTGTTTACGTTGCCTTTCTAGTTTGTTAACTTTCAGATCAGTGTTTAGACAACAATTTTTTCTGGTAATATCTATTGGTAACATGTCCCTGAGAAACCTAGTTTTGTTATTTTTCTGGTTTTTGGTTCTTTTAAAAACCTGGCTATGCTTCATGGTTTATCTTTCACCTTGTTGTATAGGGTTTCGGGGCCCCTTCAAAACATGTTTTTACCTTAATCTAAAACAAAGTAATCTCAAGTTTAGAAGAGTTAGGATCTAGTTTTCTAAGGTTAAAAATTTTGAGAAAGAAGTGGAACTAGATGATGTTCAAAGAGAATATGATATTATATGTATATAAGTTAAATAAATGAAAAATAATAATGTGATATAATGAATAATAATATCAAGGGGTTTTAATATAAGATAAAATAAACTTAAATGGCAATGCAGATTAAAAAAATAGATTTTGATAGACTGTATGATAGTGTTTGGTGTGAAGATCAATGAAGAAATAAATTTATTATATGTATGTGTTAATTTTAATATTTAATTAATTAATGGTGAATTTATTAATTTTATTTTCATAATTTTAGTGTTTTGGTACAGTGTTTTATACCTGATATAAGTATGATATTTAACACTATGTTCTGACAGTCCTAAAAATTGGTTCTTTATTAGTCATTCAAGCTATTTCATGTAAGTGAAAATAATTTATTAGGTGGTGAAACTGTATTATAGTCACATTAAACTAAAAATTTGGGTTTTTAATCATATTTATGCATTATTATAGTATTTTTGAAGTTGTAGGCATGTAGAAGACAAAACAAGGTTGATACAATGAAGAAAAGGTGCTATTCTTCTATATTTAGAAAATTTTCCAAGCCTAAAAATAGTTTTTCAAGGATTGTGAGAGTTTTAAAAGTTTATAATTATATAAAAATTTATTAAATTTTAAATTTCCATTATAATTATCTCTTGGGTTTGTTATAGCATGTTAAACCTTCAACTAGGGTTTGAGTTACAGAAACATTCACAAGTAAAAAACAAACCATGGTGAATATATGAAAAATTTTAGAATTTTTTAATAGTATATATATATATATATATATATATATATATATATATATATATATATATATATATATATATTTCATATTTTTAAGATCCATATAGAGATATATACATGAAAAACTCATATTACAGATTTGTAAGTAAAACAAAACCCACTTTTAACATCACTAAAAGGTGCATAACTTTAAATTGAATCAACCAAATGGTATAAATTTTGTTATGTAGGTGTTTGAGGAGGTATAAAAATGTTTATAATTGTTTTATTTTTATTAATACATGTAAATAAATTTATTTCAAAGACATTGTCTATAGGTCTTAAGCAAGTGCAAGAACAAATTAGTTTCTATTTGTTTACAAAAATCAAGCAGTTGTCAGAGAAAGAATGTATTGATTGGGTTAGATGAGATAAATGTAATCCATACAACTCATTTTTAATCATATTATTTTAATATAATGATAAAATATTCAATTGAGGAAGGTAAGAGTATGATATATGTAGAAGAGTAAGGTAAAAAATGTAAAATTCTTTCATTTGTGAAAATTAAATAGATGATAGTGTGATAATATATTATTTGAAGTTGAATAATATTAATGTGAGTACAAAATAAATTAAATAACTAATAAGTATTTTTATGTTATATTCTAAATTTAATCCTCAATCCTAGACATAATAAGAAGACCTAGTTGAAAAAAAGTGATATTAGAGATATAAAGAGAAAGAATTTTACTTTGTATCATTTTGGTATCAAATCTTAGAAAAATATATTGGGAAGAGTGTGTGAAATAAATAAATATATGAGTGAGTAATTTTTAAGGTGATTTGATAAAAGAGAAATTGAAAAAGGTTATATATTCCTATGACCCATTGAGGCTTAAGAAGGTAAGAACAAGAGCACATTAAGGTTTAAGAGGGAGGAATCCAAGATGAAATGGACTTATAGGTGAAATCTAAGGTGAAATAGACTTAGAGGTGTCAAAATACCAAGTATATAATTTGCATTAACAATAAGTATAAGAATATAAAACTAAATGGAAGGACTGATGAGAGAAAATAACGAAATGAAGAAAAGGAATCATGTAACAAAATAAGATGACATTTAGAAAGAGATAGATGAGATGAAACATGAATTATCAAGTTTAAGGCAAAATTTGGATGTATGAAATCAATAATAATGAGGCTTATTCATAAAAAAATAAGAATATGGTCAAGTGCCTAATCGAACAAAATAAAAAAAGAAAAGGAGGCAATAAGAATTTATAAGTTTGAAAAGGATGATAAGGGTGCTAGAAGAGAAACACAAGGAAGAAATTGAAGAGCCAATAAAGTCTCAATATTTTCATTATAATAATACATATAAATTTATGGTTTTACGTATGAATATTATTGAATATAATTCCCAATTTTAAACCACAAAAATTAAAAGAATAAAGAACAAAAATTAACTTTAAATCACAAAAGTTGGTTTTAAAGGAAAAGTTGCCATGTGAGAAGCTAAAACAAGTTTTGGGAGGTAGAAATAAGAATATAAAGCGGTACGTGAATGAAAAGAAGAATTTTGTCTTTGAATACAAAAGGTAATTAGGTTATCATATGGATAACCTAAAATAGAATTTAAAAATAACAAAGAGGAAGAAAATAACTTTGAGCAGCCCATATAGAAATAATAATATGGTTAACATATGGAAAAATAAACCCTCATGAAATAGGATATTAGTATGACTAAGTTAAAGGTATAAAATAGCTATTATGAATTTTAAGTGAAATAATATGATAAAAAAGAGAAGATATTAAATGAGGAAAGTTGAAATGAAATATTTAAGGTAGATGAAAGACATGAACAAAGTTCTCAAAGGCATTATAAGAAGATTGCAAGACAAGCTATAAAATAAAAAAAGATGGATAGGTTTATGTGTAAAAAGGAAAAAATGGAGTCATGGGTAGATTTATAAAAAAATAAATGAGATATATATGCATATAATAATTCAAGAATATAAAGATACAAGTATGTATAGTCAAGGTTTCAAGAGAAGAAAAGAGTGATGATGAAGAACATTGTATTGAAGAGCAAATTCAAGAGAACCATGAAAGAAAATAAATTTCAGGTCAACATCAAGGCCATAGGATAAAGAATTTATGGTTGAACAAACCATGAAAGAGAATAGGTCACCACATCAGGTTATAATAAAGAGGTATAATGAATCTATTGATTATGACCTAAAAATATGGAAGGAGTATCAAGATAGTTTTGGAAGGAACATGAAAAGGCTCTAGAAAAGAGAGAAGATGTGGAGAATCATTTGATATTTGAAGATATGATTGATTTTCCTAAATAGGAGTTGATTTATAAAGAGGATGTTATTTTTATAGGTATGGAGATAAAAATTCAATAAATAATCCCTTTCCATATAAAGAACAAAATAATTAAGACATAAGAGTTCAAGATAGAACAAATAAAGTAGGAGAATAACTAAACTCTCCATGAAGAATATAATTGGGATAAGAAATCATGTTTGATGGAGAAAAATATCAGTCCAAGAATAGGTCAAAGAAATAAATTGAGATCTGAAATGGATGAAAAAGGTAAATCAAGTTACATGGAGAGAAAAATACAAAGCGAGAAGCTACAAGAAGAAAAACCAAAAAGGTAAATGAAAGGTGAGTACATTCATTTCTTGGTAATTATATTTTGTGTATTGGAATGGTGTTATTAAATATTTTAAGCCAATTAATACTACATGAAAACATTACCAAATGAATAAATCATTATGGAGTATATTATCATGCCTTAACAAAGTCAAGAGGAAGAGGTTGTTAAACAAGATAATGAATAATGATTTAAAATAGGTCTTTGGGGATAAATTATGACAAAAAGGATGTAGAGACAGCAGTAGTGGAGGACAAAGTAGCACTATTAATGACCCAAGTTTCACCCTATGGAGTATATTTTTCACTTCTTATTTAAACATAGACTAACATCAAATTGTTCTATAGGTTATGGGTTACCTATTGGTAGGCCAAACCTCTTGATTATGAGGCTATCTCTTCTGATGTATCAACATTGAATTCTTTTCCTAAAACCTATTTTATGTTGTGGGTGAAGATATTTAGAAAGACAACTTAAAAGGAAAACCTATATTAGTGATGGTGATGCACCAATTCTTCAATGATCCTCTATTAACCTTGTCCTTAAGAACATTGGTGGATCAAATAGAAATATCTTATCAACTATACCTTTTTAATACAATCCTAAACATGAGTGTTTTAGATGAAGGTTAGATAAAAGTTTTTTAACTTAAAGGTAAAGGAATGGATGTTTATATAAGACACTATAAACTAACTCACTCTTCAACAAAACTTCTATCTATTAACACTTCAGATGACTTGTAGAGGATGAAAACATAGCATTATGTGAAGGAGAGGACATGAAAAATAAGATGAATATCATAATTTGCTACAAGTCAAAAATCAAAATACACACTAACAACAATGAAGAGGTTTACAATAATATTTTCTCATTAATTCAAGGTGTAAGATATAATTTCAACATTTTTTTTTAATACTAGCTTGAGGGATGCCCAAATTAAGCCTTACAAACTCAATAAATATAAGTACATGAAGAGATAAAGGAGAGTGGCATATAAGTTTTTTATAGAATTAAATAGACCATAACTACCCTACATGATAGTTATAATAGTTATTTATCATTAAAGTGATTTTAAAGGGTGATTAAGATGGTCAAAGCATATTTTTAGTAAAATTTGACCCATGAAAGGTCTATGTACACTATATTAATTGAATTAATTCTCCTTTATATATTAAAAAAATTGAATAGTCATAAAAACCATTTTTAATAAATCATAAACTAACTTCCTCTCTTTTTGGGTTGGCCATATCCATATAACTACCAAAAAACCTTCATAAATTATCTTAACTATGGATCTTGATGTATTTAGGGGTAATAATGGATGTCTCTAGATAGTATATTAACTCCACAAATAGTCCTTATATTCCTAGGAGTTCCTTCATCTACAACTTAGTCTTATTTGATCAATTAGGCCATTTTAATAGGTCTCATAGACTAGATAATTATAATAAAGTTGTAAAGATACTTCCATGCATGTTTTTGAGCTTTTAATTATTTGAGGAAGTGAACAAGTCCTAGAATTTCTCCTCTAATGATTTTCAACTTCTTAAAATACTTTGTATCTCTCTTTCTACTCTTTTACCCCAAAACACTATTTTTTGGTAGGTCCATACACCATTCATAAAAAGTACATGTTCATGGCACCTTTTGAGTCTACTAGATGATCTAGGTGCTAATTAAGTGATTTCAATCTATTTAGATGCTTGTTCCATCAAATTTTACTAATCAATTCTAAATTAGGGTTTTAGAGAGGTTTAATAATGCTTAGGACTCTTAACAATGATTCATAAAGTTTAAGAATTAAATATTTTAACTGATTCCATAAAAAAATAGTAGACTAATACCTTCACCTCTCCCAAAGTGCCTAGCCTCCCATGCAAAATCTTCATATAATTGTGAGCATGTGAATTCACCTCTCAAGGAAGAAATAGGTTTTCTAAGAAGTGTTTGGTGTCTTAAGGCATAAATTTATAGTCATATCATCTTTCTTGTAGCTCAAATCTAACATACACCCCTCTAACAACCTGATGATGTTTTCCATGAAGATTGGATGTGCCCTCATGACCCCACTTTATCTTATGTTTCCCCTTGCAGATGACGTTATTCAATGATACTAATGAAAAATCATATGTATATGTAGGGTTATTATAATTTTGACCTCATTGTGAAGTGAAAATATCTTATCCACTATATTTAACATGAATAACATGCTTGAAGTTACATAGATTTATGGTATTAGATTGAATAAGCCATTTTCCCTTTATTTGCATGCATATAGTCTCTTGTTTAAACACCCAGACCTATCAACCTATATAAATATTCATGAATAACCCTTTGGATCCTTATTTTAAGGTTTTTTATGGAGTTTAGGACCCCTTATTCCTTTTTCAATTCATTATATATGTAAATCCCAATCATTTTTGTGCTTATAGTCTCAAATTATCCTTCTCAAGCCTAGTTCATACATCATGACCTATACACATGCTAACCAATAGTCTATTGTGATGATAAAGAGAGTTATGAAGACCATAAACATCATTTCATGGCTTAAACACTTCATTTGGATACACTTTGAGGTATCATTCCTTCATCGAGTGTTTTTTAGGGTTTTGTAAGGGTTTTAGAGGTGTAAGACTCTTAGAAATGATTTGTAACATATGTATCCCTAAATAAAAACATATTAACATGGATTTAAATTAAACTAAATCCTTAAAATTATCTAACTAGATTGAGTTCCCATGCAAAAAATGTGTCAAGATATGTACATAGTGAAAAAGTGCTTCAACTGACTATCTAGACTATGTAAGAAAATGGAAGGTTTAAGAGCCAAATTGATAACATTTTTACATGCCCCTCACTCAAAAACATCCATTAATAAATTTATTTATTCTCTAAATCATTATTATGACCATAATATGTAAATAAAACTAGGATCAATCTCAACATGATAATAGGGTTTCTTACTAGGTTTGAAGTTTGTATGCATCTGTTAGCCCTCAAGGGCATATTTTACTTAAAAAATAAAATTAATAAATCCAATAGAGTTTATAAATACTTAATATTACATTTTATACACTCATAAACCTCTTCATGAGGTTTAACTCCTATCTTACACACAAAACTTCTAAATAGTCCAGTTGGTCTCTTCAATGATTGTCAACATATTGAGGTATGTCTGAGATGAAAAAATGGATGTTTGCACTAGTTGTGTGACATTGAGGAAAACATGAATGGATTAATATAGTCATGTATACCATTTTTATCAATTTTTGTAACCTAAATCCACCTATATAGGTTTCAAAACCATAAAAATCTTGAAAATTAGCTATGTTGTTGACTATGACTGGTAGTTTTCCTTGGTTTTCAACTATCTAAGCTATGTTCTAACCTTTTAATTTTTGTAACAAGATGTATGAGTGGTATATAAGTGTTAAAAAAATTTATGAATCATCTATAAATGGATATCATTCCTATCAACATGCCCACAGTCATATTCTCTTCAATCCAAACAAGTGCTCTCAAGGATAAGCAAACTGTAACTAACTCCTTTTTTTATTATGTTTTATGTATTTGACTATGTGTAGGTATGTTGGATGTATCTATTAGGTCTATTTATATTATCACCACATCCTTAAAAAAATATTAATCCTTTAAATTTATTTTTATAGTCTTCATATAGTTTTCACATCTCTCTCACTCACCTTTGTTTCTTATTCAGGTCACATGTAGATGACACTTTGGAGTTATTGAGTTAGGTTATTAATCCTTATGACTATAAAAAAATTAATAAGTGACTTAGATGATCCTAATCCTATAATTTTATATTTATATTTAATGAGATATAATTAGAGATAAATCACTATCTTAGCTTAGTTGTACATTTATTTGATATTAGTTTGATAAAAAAGAAGACCTACAGGTTGGGGCTTATAGGCCAATTTTTTACTATATAGACCACCAAGCCATATCATTAAACCCTTGACGTTGCTGATAATATCAACCAATATTTTGTTTCCATTATCATTTTCTCAATGATCCATAAATTATATATCAAGTATGTGGTCACCTTTAACTCACCTACCTCATAAAGTGTTATGGCAATCATATGACTATAGATGGAGGTTTTTGTGGTTGGTGCAGAATAAGGTGAAAATTGGATTCTAGAAGATCGTGATAAGGTCATAATCATGATTCATGATTCTTTTCATACCTAATGAGAGTATAAAACTTAACTCTATAGACCTTAACTCTTCAAACCTTCTCAAATATTGTAGATAGACTGATTGTATTGTGACATTGGTTATAAGTGAGGATCTACTCCTTTAGTAGAGTTTAAGGATTTATAATTAATCTCCATAATCATGGTGATCCTTAACCACATAAAAGATATAAAAACATTAGATTCATGATATTAATATGGATAAATAGTGATATGATGATAATGGAATATGGAAACTGATAATGGAGATGGAGTGATAAGCATATACAATGGTGAATGGCAGTGACAAAGATTGTGAAAATGGAAGGAAACATAAGATAAATGGAAGGACTCATGAATCCAATATAAATATAATATTGAATAATCTTAGGAAATTTTGAGTATATTCCATACAAGACACAGTAGTTGGCAGACTCTTTATGAAGCATACACAGTGAAATAAGGAAACCTAAGATTCATCAAAGTAACTTAGCATATGCTATGTTGCCTTAACATATGCTAAACTAAGATTGTGAGGATGTTTGAAGATTTATTGGTGATTCATAGGCTATGGATATTTAATGAAACTTTTATACACCTTCAAGAAAGAAACATGATCTTTAATATAACATCTTAGGTGCTTGATAATTTGAATCACCCATCAAACCATACACTTTACTCAAAGTTGCCTATAGACTGCATATTTGGTAGCTAATGTCCTATTAAACTCTATTTACTCACACATATGGATCAAAATATTGGGGAAACCATGAGAGGTCTATTCAAAACCTTGGGAAATAGGGAAAAAACACTAGTTTAGATGTGAATAGTGAATAGAACCCTTAAGTTCTTTTCCTTTGTTCATAAAGTTGAGAAAACTAAACCAAAAAATAACACCTAAAAATGGAAGGTCATAAGGTTTAGTTTCTTTGGTCAAGATATTATATCTCCTTTCTATCTCTACCATATAAACTCAACACAAACCTGAGGTACTCTTGTTATCTACCAATGAACTAAATATGGAAAACACATTAGTTTTTATCTTTTTAATCCTTCAAACATTCTAATCTCTTCACCATGTGTCTATAACAATACCTCCTTAGATATCCAAGACTACTCTTTAGAAAATTCATATAATATGGATCCATATTACTTCAAAACAATGTTAAAACCTATAAAATATCCTTCATTTATTTTTGTTTCATATTCAAACCAGCTCTTTATGGTAATATGAAGGAACATATAAGTCAAAATGCATCTCAAAGTAAGGAACATGTCTTGGAGAGAAAAAAGGGGGCATATTTCGCATGTGGGATCTCTTTTGATGGAAAAACAACCTTTTAGGCTTGTAGAAGATACATTTTCAAAGCATAAATCATTTGAATAAGAGATATAAGGACCACGGGGGGTAATTTAAAGATGTTAGTGATGATTTAAATTCTTATAAGGTCAATAATTTGTGCTGCTAAGACTATAACCTTATTTTAAAACATATACATGGTCTCACAAGAATAAATTCTAATAAATATCAAATATCACAAAATACTACCATATAGCTTTATCAAAGGTTTTAATTAATCCTCTATGTATTTTCATCACCATATCAATATTTATAGTCCACATACCTTGTATATATTGAAAACATCAAAGAATCTCACAATGAGTCATCAACTTCCATCTTTAACCATCATTTGCTTAAGGAACTCTAGATAATAATACCACTTCAATCCATTATCAAAGACATCTAAATATACACACACATCATGAGGACACTTAAATTAAGTTGAAACTAAAACATGACCATGACAAGACATAAGACTCATACCCCTTTCACTTGACAACCAATGAACATTCTTTTGAGTTTCTTTAATTCCTCAAAATCCATGACAAGTATGAGGTTTTCATAATATACCAAAGGTCCAAATACTCAAGTTGACACATTTCTAGGCCTAATGATAGAAAGTGGTCAACATTTCTGGTCACTCAACTAGTTTGACCAACATACTGGTGAAAAGAATATAGAATCTCCTTGCTTATAACTCATAATTATATAAAAATTAACTACTATCTAAAACTATAAAACCTTGTAGACTTGAACAGAAGGAAAAAAAACAAGATAAAAAACAAGAAACAACCAAAATAAAACAATAGATAAAAACAATGTGTAGTAAAACTTAGAGGAAGGAAACTACTATTATGTATAGTAGGATAGGTTCTCCTAATCAAAATACTTGAGAAACATCCCATGGATAGGAATAAGAATTTATTCACCACTCCAATTGTACAATTGGAAAGCATTAATTTCCTTAAAACTAGTAATTACATATGGACCACTCCAAATACTACCAAATTTGGAATGTTTACCTATTTTGGCAAGGTCTTCATCCCGCTTGAGTATAATATCACCTTGTTGAAAGGTCTTAGATGAATCTCTTTTTTCAAAAGATATTTTGACTTGTTCTTGGTTAGACCAAATAGAGTGCATAACATTGTCCCTTGTTTATTACAAATCTCTCAACTCATTCATTCTTTTCTCCATTATATCATACTCCATAAGTTCCAGATGATGTTCAAGTTCTAAGGCTGTCAGTTCCAATGAAATGGGAAGCTTTTATTCTCTAACATAAATTATGAGTTAATGAGTGTGACAAATAACCTTATTTATACTAATTCTATCTACCCACTAGTCATTATTTAACTTAGTATGAATCCTCTTTGACGGTCTTCTATTGTGTTGAGGTCAACATACCCTTAATTCTAAAAAATGGGGACCCTTGGGATAAATTTTCCATATTTATACCTCAAAATTGAAAATTAACTTGATTAGAGTGTCATTAACATGTTTGTATATTATTTGTATTTGAAGATCATCCACACCTTGACATGGTTGGATTATTTCTTCATGGCTCTGGTTTAACCTTATCTCAATTTTCTAATGTTTGTTTTTATAATTTTATTTTATAGGTCTAATGGGGTCTATTTGGAATGTAAAATATATATCCTTCATAATTTTAATGGTTTTATCTCAATTTGGCATTTTACGAGCCTTTGTTTTGATAAAAGCTAAATAAAATTCATGTTTGAGCATCATGAAACCCTTGGTTAAGAAAACCTAGCTTAAGCCCTTTGAACCAAATTCAAAATTGGTAGGAATAGATCATGTGAGAAAAATTAAAAAATGATATGGAATTAATATAATTTTTATACTAAGGCTTGGTCATGTTTTAAAACACAATCTAACCTTAGTCTAAAAATTATATGTTTGTTCCCTTTATGTCTCAAGTCCCTTATTCCCTTTATCTTAAGCATGGTCTAACTTTATCATTACAAGGTCTTTTTATTATGTTCCTAAGATTGGTATGAATAATACATGGTCCTTTCTTATAACTTAGAATAAAATCTTAGTCATAAAGTCTCATTCATGTATATTAACATAAACAAGACTTTAGTCTTAAGATTTTATCCTATGTTCCATATACCTTAAAGTCCTAACATAAATATTGTGCTTGTTTATATGATAAAAAACATGTGTTTACTCAAGAAATCATAATTAGATAGTGCAAGATGGGCTTGATAAGTCTAAAATTCTAATCCATGAGACCAATCTCACTCAACCCCACAAATCAAGATCGATGATCCACATTCACTCAGATGGCCAAGATCCAATGACACAAGATAAATATTAGGACTAAAAGGGTCTTTATTTATTATATAAACATAGTGTAATTTACCCTAAGGTTTTATTTGTATTTATTAACATAATAAAACCTTAGGATAAAACCTTTTGCTATGATTTTTATTATTTGAAGGGTCCTTTTATCATGTTTCAAGTTTAGGATTTATACTTACCTACCGTCGGGTCATTTTTATCATATTAATAACTTATATTAAAGACCTTAGAATAAAATTTATTCATATGAATAAAAACATTAGTCTAAGACTTTGGTCCAAATTTTATATTCTTGGGCTTACTCAATCTCCTTTTTATACAGGAACTAATCATGTTCAACTGACCAGATCATGATCAATGACTTGTGTTTGATCAGATTAAGTTAATCTAATAAAGTGAGATCAAAGTTGAAAATTCAATTTATGGACCCCAGTTTAAACATTGAGCATCTTGTCCAAGATATACCATATGCATTCAAATATATAAATATAGATCAATAGAGCATATCAAGCCAAGAATATTCAATGGACCTTTGAGTTAATGTGCGACAACCACATGGTGAAAGTGAATTAAATGGTAGGAATAATAAGGTGTGGAGATTAGAAGGCTCATAAGACTACCAAATGGCACAACCTCAGAGCCTAGTACACATTAAAGCCCAATCACCTTTTAAATATTAATAATCAATGTTAATTTATACCTATATGATCTAATAGTGTGAGATCACCATATAATTTTTAATAGAGATTATGAGCCTAGTGGGATTGCCAAGTGGCATGACCTTGAATCCTAGTATGAATAGTGGCCAATGGCATTTAAATCTCAAGATCAAGATTAATGGATTGTGTTGATCTATGTAGAGTAATCTAGTAGTGTGAGATAGAAGAAATATTTTAAAAATAAATGGTGAGTTTTAAAATTATTAATGGGTAGTATGCCATAAAAATTACACATAGATGCCATGAAAATTCCACATGGGTAAAAGGTGATAAACCTAAATATCTTATGGGATCATAGGATCTGAACAAAAACTAAGTTACGAATCTCACCTAAGTGTAAATAGACATCACCATTAAATATCTAAAAATACCTATAGAAAAACCATAATGTGTATAAAATCCCTAATTCAACCATAAATTGATCATAATCAATCCTAGGAGAGTCAATTTGTCATCTGATCAAGAACAATTTGATCTAGAGTCAAACTATAGACCACTAGTGAGAAATTTAAACAAACTCATAGCCATGGCAGCTCAAAAATAACATAGATAAGATGTGGATCTCTATTTCACTTTAGACATATAGGGGAGAATACTCAAAGACACATAGTTTGATGCTATGGCTTTGAACACAGGGGACAACAATTGGTCCAAGATATTATGGATAATTCAAGAGAAACTAGTCATTTCTAGAGAAGATGATAAGAATGCATCCATCATAAGGAGATATTATGATATAGTGTTCATCCAAATGATGAGTATTCATTTTTATATATCAAATCTAGAGGTAATGTATTGCATCGATGTTCTTTTCCCTATTTTTAAAAATTGTAAAATTTATCAGGTCATGATAGTTCATGAATGTAGCTTTAGGAAAGTTGTTTATATTTCTCCTATTAAATTTATAAATTACTATAAGTTTCCTAAAACCCATATAGACATACCCAAAATAAATTAATGGTCCAAGAAGGATGACATGAAGACCATCATTACCCCATGGTTGTATTCTAAAAATTAGGTAGACTCCAATCTTAGTGGTAATGTCCAAATTAGCCAATTTAATCTTGGAATTAGGATGACCATGACATTAATGAATAAATTATGTAGAAACCTCTCCACCACCTATGTAAATAAACTTCAGGTCCCCTTTATCTATTTTATGGTCAAGAAACAACTCACCCCTCCTCTAGGTGAGATTATTGATACTTGTTTAAGTATAAAGTTCAATACAATCAAGAAGAATACTAAGGGTTAGTTTTATATTATATATTCTTTTATTTCCTCCATTAAGATTACTAATCTTAGAGAATGGTCACTTGATGGAATATAAACAGTCTCCCACTACTACTTAAAGTTACATATTTTCAAGTATAGGGACCATATTTAATTCATTTATGATTGTGTCTATCCATCTTTAGATGAGTTCATCATAGGGATCCGAATTATGAGGGTCAACACCCTAATAAAAATTACTATTGAAGCCATGGGAGATATATGGATCTATCTTGATTACAAAATCATCAATATTGAAGGATCCCTGAACCAACCCCTCAAGCTACCAATTCATGTGCCAATCAAGTTAGTAGAGCAAGAAGTGGCCTATCAGATATACAATGGGATAAACATTTTATAAAAAACTAAGAGGAAGGTATTTATTCATATCCTATCCATAACCATTGTAAGGATTATGTTTTAATAATGTGATAATAAAGAGGTTGACTCAAGACATAAAACCTAGTTCAATTTGTAACTTGATGAGATAAAACGCTAGGACCCCTGTAAAAGGGTTGAGAAACATTTAAAGGAAAATGGGGATAAATATGACTTATGAGAATCAATATGTACCTTATGACCCCATGTACACTAGGGAATCCTCATTTCATGAAGTCTTGGGGAGATTTAAGAAAATTTAATATCAAACTAGAGGCTAGATTACTAAGAAAGTAGAAGCCAAGTGATGATATATGGTAGATGGGGCCTAGATAGTACCATTTTATATGAAGATCATCTTATATAATCCCTCTAGAATAGAAAAAAATAGAAACACAAAATATTTGGGGACTGATTAAGTAGACACTAGTGGAGAAGAGACCTGATGAGGTACCATCATCCTCAACCTAGCTTGAGGAACCTAGATCATAGGTTGAATAAATTGACATTATAGCATTAGATCCTAAAAAAATTGTGGAAAATTCCATGAAGATACTATCTAGTGCCTATGAATCAAATGAAAAAGAAGGTCAAGTTGAAGAGATAGAAAAAGATAAAGGGAAAGAAGTAGCATTTCACTTAGTCCCTATTACTATCCCACTAAAGACAAAATTTGAGATAACTATAGTTCTAGTAGGAGGCAAGAAGCTTAAGTTAACCTTCACTCATCCTTTGATTGAGGTCCAAATTTTTAGTGATTAAAACCCAATTTATGGTCTAACTATTCTTGAATGGTTTATATATGGCAATTAGTAGAAGATTCCTACAATGCACCATTGTAGGACCATTACAAAATCTATCAACATCTCTGTGCATGATGATCTTAATCCATGGATTATGAATTTACAAAAATAATAAGAGAATAGGATGTCTTCCCCTAGGGAGTCAAGTGTAATATGGATAGAGATCCTAGCTCCAAAGATAATAAAGTCTTAATTTGGTGTTAAATTTGATCGAACAACTACCAATCTATAGAGAGTGACTGAGAAAAGAGGTATGGTGGGAGGAGAATAGTTCACCTTTTAGAAGGTGGAACCATTTTTTGGGTTATCTCCAGTAGGGGCCAAAATCTTGTTGAGGCCCCCATGTTTGAAGAGAATGTTCTTGAGATGACTCAGGCTCAGTTCGAGTAGTTACAAACAATGAACAAAGGTATATTAAAAAAATTAAAAACTTGGAGGAAATTATTGTTTTGATAATACCAGAAGATAGATTCCAATAATTTAAAAGAACCATGAAGGATTTATTTAGCTCCTTGAAGATAGTCAAGATTAGGTAGAGTGTAGTGAACAAGAAAATTAATATGGATACAGGATAAGTTGGCCAATGAAAGGCATCAATCTGTCATGTGAAAGACTTGATCAAAGCCTTGATAAAAAATCAAGTCCCTAGATTTAGGACTATCATTATATCCCATTTAAATATGGCTATCGCTATTTTGGTGGACAAAATCCAAGCCCTAAGCAATTGGTCCAAATAATTGGGAGATATTGCTAAGGACCTCAAGGAGTAGGAGGATAAGATGATGCACATGTTAGACATAATAATGAAGGAACACACCACATTCATCCCATTGGTCCTAATAATATATGAGGATTTTTATCATATGCCAACCCAATTAATTAAAAAAGTAAGGAACCAAGGATAGGGCAAGATAGGGGGTGATAATAAAAGGATCACGAGCCTACCCCTATCATCATAAGAAGAAATGGGAGAATCTACGGGCATAAATAAAGATTCAGAGAAATATTAGAGGGACCTCAAAAACATAGATATTTAAGGAAAGGAGTTATTTATGAGACCCATTATTGACCTCTTGATCATCAATGAGAAACATTATAGATTGGCAATCCTCTAATGAAGGAAAGAGGTTGTATCAACAAAAGGATCCCAAAGTCAAGAAAGTTGAATTAGGAACACTCTATTTGTAAAGTCATTGTAATATATTGAATATAGAATATTCTTTTTATAAATTCATGTGTAAATTGTAGATTATATTTCCAATAGGTTAGTTCATTAGGAAAAGTCTAGTGTATTCTATAACTTTGTAAAGGACACCTATCTTGACACTTGTACTTTTATAACTGGACCTAACTAACTGACATACTTCCTTACATTATATAAAATCATTATTTTAAATTGTAAAAAGGGGGATGCTTTGAGATAAAATTACTTTGTAAATTTGGAGCAATTAATATAAGTAAGGAATTTTTATAGGGGACTTGATCAACCCATTTTTTCCTCCTTTACCTCCTATTTTACTTGACCATTCACCTTAGATTTCTCCTATTTGGATAAATCAGAGTTCACTAAGACATACCTCCATAGGTGTGCTTGGAAAATATTTGGTCTATGATGGTATGAACATAGACCAAATTTTTCATTTCCATATAAGACCTAAAATACTCATGAGCGATTTGGTCTCAGATTCATTCCACCTAAAGAGTCAATCAATTCACCTCCTATTACCATCATTGACAAGGAAGTGCCATCCTCACCAACCCCTTCACCATCGAGATCTAGGGATCTCAAAATCATTCCCCCTAACTTTTTTTCATAAACATGATTAGATTAGGACCCTTGACTTATCAAAAGTATGAGGAGATTGTAACCAGTCCTTTGACTCATCTTAAGATGGTATAAGATGACTCTCATATCATTAATATTGTTAGGTGTTAGGAATGACAATTCCCTTCTTGCCTACTTGGTAAAGAAAATTCCTCTATCCACAAATATCTCCCTACTAATGCTTTAACCATGTTGAATGAATCCACCATGGATGTCATCTTGGGTACTCAGGATAAGCCATGCATTATCAAAATCAGACAATCACTAGACTCCTCAGAGCAACAAGATTTCCCCTCCTTCATGAAAGACCATATCATATCATTTGATTAGTATTATAATTACATGCTAGGAATTGACCCTTACATAACCACCCATAATATCATTACTACCTATGATTCCAAGCTTGTCAAGTAGAGGCTTCATCGAATGCACCCTCACATATCCCTTCTTGTCAAAAAAGATCTTCAATGATTCTTATTCGTAAATTTCATCTAACACATTGATTATCCCTAATGGGTCTCGAATGTCATCCTTATCACTAAAGTAATAGGGGGACTTCACATTTGCATGGATTTCCATGATTTTAACCTTTCTTTCCTAAAGGATGAATTCCTTTTACCAAGCATTGACCAACTTGTTGATCTTATAGTTAGCCATGAGATGTTATCTCTTATAGATGGTTTATCAGGCTATAATCAAAGCTTGATTTCCCTTGAATACCAACATAACATTCTTTTATCACCCCATGTGGAACCTTATATTATAGGGTCATGCCTTTTGGTCTGAAAAACATTGGTGTAACCTACCGACATGTTATGACTTACATCTTCCATGACCTTATTCAAAAAACTATATAGGATTATGTAGATGAACTTCTTGGGAAATATAAATGTCCTAAAGATCATTTATAAATTCTCAAGGTTATTTTCAAACACGTATTCATTACCATGTTTACCTTAACCCCAATAAATGTATTTTTGGGGTATTTCTAGGAAATCTCTTTAGATTTATCATCTCTCTATGAGGAATTGAAGTCTATCCCACCAAAGTCAAAGAGATCCTTAACATGCCTCCTCTGACCAAACCTCAAGAAACTCTACAATTTGCAAGGGAAGCTCCAATCCATTCATCATTTAATCTTTCAACTATCTAAAAGATGTTAACCCTTCCATCACCTTCTTAAGAAACATATTTTAAGTGGAATAAAGACTATCAAAAGTCCTTTGACTCACTTAAATAATACCTTCTTTCTCCACCCATTATCATTCTTCCTAAAGAGGATCAACCTTTCTACCTTTATATTTCCACCCCTAACCACTCCTTAGGGTCAATGTTTGTGTATACCCATACCAAAAGAATTTACCTTGCCTTGGTCGTCATGGCTTTCAAACTCTACTACTACCTTCTTAGCCAGAAGACCTATGTCATAAAAAACACTAACCCACTCAAGTATATGCATTCCAAGCTATACTAAAACTAGTGTATGGCTAAATGGATCATGATTTTATCTAATTTTGATCTTGATTTCCTCTAGTAAAAGTCAATTAAAGGGTAAGTCATCACTGATCAATTGGCCAAAGCACCTCTAGCAGATAACCAACCTTCTCTTCTTGAGTTTTCCAATGAGTCCATCATGATTGTTTCTCAAGAGGATGTCACCTATCAAATGACCATGTTATTAGATAAATAAAATTGAAAATATGGTAGGGGTGATTGTATCATTCTCATTCCCCTTGATGGTGAACCCCTTCCTTTATCTTTCAAGCTTGATTTCTATTGTACCAATAACATGGTTGAGTACAAAGCCCTAGTGATAGGTCTCCAAACTGATTTAGCCTTAGGAGTCAGGATGATCATTATTTTTGGTGACTCCTAACTCATGGTCAATCAAATAAATGGCTCTTATCAATGTAAAAATTATGTCTTGTAAAAGTATAAACAACTATTTGATATACTCTTAGCATCATTAAAACATTACCTTATCTAAGCCACTCTGTGATCTATGAATAAATTTGTTGATACAATAACTTCCCTTATTTCTCAAATCCCATCCATACCTTCTAATTGTAGACTTTTTGTCACTATCCATCATCTTGCCAAGCCTTATTATACTAAATTAGACCTTCTTTCCACCTATAGTGTGAAAGAGGCCCCATATGATATTTGGTATAAGTAAATCTTTGACTATCTCAATCTAGGCATAATTCTCTCCAATATATATAGGAATGGTCTAATAACATTTATTCAGAGTACCTCTCATTATACCATAGTAGGGGGAATTGTTTACAAGTGTGGCTTTTATGGTCTCATTTTTTATTGCCTATGTAGTCATGAAAATTTTCATGCTATCAGAGAAACACATGATGGTATTTGTGGGGGACACTTTAATGGCCTAGTTGTTGCTAAACATATCCTTTGCCTTGGTTACTATTACCCCACCCTTAACCAGGATTATTGTGATTATGTGAAAAAGTGTGTTAAATGTTAACAACATGCCAATTTACATCACACACCTAGTCATAACCTCCAAGTATTCAAGGCTTTTTGGCCCTTCTCATAATAGGGATTAGATATTATTGGTGAAATTAATCCCCATTCTTTACAATGACATCATTCTATCATCACTACAACTAAATATTTCACTAACTAGGTGGAGGCTATTCCTCTCATTTTAACCAAAGTTGAAAAGGTTTTTAGTTTTATTAACCATAACATTATCTATCATTTTGATGTTCCTCATAAGATAATAATTGATAATGGTAAATCTTTTAAAATTCAAAAAGTCCAAGGTCTTTGTGATGCATTCAACATTAACTTAAGTTTCTCCTCACCTTATTATCCATAAGCTAATGGATAGGCTGAAGCTTCTAATAAAACCCTAAATAAATTCTAATTAAAATGGTTAATGCATCTAGTTGGGATTGAAATTTACATATCCCTTTCGCCTTATGGGCATATCATATTATCATTCAAACCCCTTTGGGTGCTTCCTATTTTTCTCTTGTCTTTGGAGTAGAGGTTGTATTGCCTCATAAAGTATAAATTACGTCTCTTCACATATCCCTATAAGATATCATTTATGAGGGTGATTATCATCAAGAATGTTTATCCCAACTCAAGCTACTTGATGATTGTTATTTGGCCGTGCTTAACTATCTTCATGTCTACCAAGAATAAATCAAGTGCACCTATAATAAAAACCTAAGAGAGATAAAATTCAACATCAAAGATCTCATCTTAAAGGAGAGTCATCATGTAATTAATGTGGATAAAAGCAAGCAGTGAAGGTTTGCTTTCAATTAGCTTAGACCTTATATCATTATGCACAAGTATGGATCAGAAACTTATTGGTTATCCTCTCTTGAAGGGAAACCAAAACTTGAGCCTATCAATGATTCACATATACTGATCAAACTCACCTACTATCTAAATTAATCTCATCCCTTGTTTACAATAATTTCACCTTCATCACCTCAGTTTGAGGATAATTGATTAAAACACAAAATCATGTGATTATCCATCACTGTTATATCCTTAATCCTAAATATGGGTACCATCGATCTACCCATGAAATGATTCTCATGTATACTTTTCATCCCTAATAGGATGGAATCCCATTCTCATTGTCTCTTAAATAATCCTCTCACCCACTATTTTAACCTTCTTATGCTTTAGTTTTGCCTTAATAAAGGTAAGCCTTCAAGCCTATATAAGAAAGTCTATGTGTAAACAACAACAAAAACAAAATCATATATCCTATGGGTCATTCCTAGCATTTTTAGACTACTCCCTTAAAGGATAGCTACCAAAACTAATCAAGATTGCTTCATGTAAGGTAGACTAATCCTTTGAAGGATAGTTATCAAAAAGCCTAACACAAGTCTCAAAAATCTTATACCATTCCCTTGAAGGATGGCTAAGTAAAAGTATTTTTCAAAAGAAATAAATTTATAAAAGGTTTCTCATATTGATTAGCTTCCATAAAACCTCTCAAATCAATAACAAAAATATCAAAAGACCCATTATTTAGAAGTCACAATCAACTTTCATGAATAGACTTCCTGCATTGATCAATCTACACCATATATGACATAGATTTATTTATACTAGCAATTTGGTAACCTACAGAATATGCAATCTAACCTCACATGAAGGTTCCTTTATCATCCATCTCCCCTTTATACCCTATATAAAACAAGGGATTTTGAGCTTACTCGACACTATGTGATCAAGACACATTTTAACTAACCAACGAACGTTGATGCAAAGCATGTGAAGGGCTTATGTTCATAAGCCAATCTAGCTTCATTTTGTTTTGGTCCTCACCAATGAAACATAATTATGTCTCCTTATTTCTCATACCTACTTGTTGCTACATTCATTAAGATGTTTGTCTTTTGATTGTCTTATCGTTTCTTGTCTTTTCTCACATATAGTTTTGTTATCCAAACTTAATCTATGTGTTTTTAGGATTAATAAATCATTAAACATATTAAATAAAAATAAAAGTAAAAATTATGATTCATCTAATTATGTGCTTTTCATTAAACAACATTTAAATAAATTTTTTATGTTTTGTTTAGTGATTTTATTTTACTTTATTTTTTTAAGTGTTATTAATCATATAAACATTTTAATGAATTAACCATCTCATACATCAATCATCATTTCACCCTTATAACCAATCACATCAACTAATCATAACCATTTTTCACATCTATAAAATTTAAATAATTTATTTTACAAATAAATGAGTCATCCATATATGTTATCCATCACATGTCTATCTAGATAAGAAATCACAAATTCATTAATTTAAAACATCCACACTTATAACAAAGCATACATCTAATCATGAGATAAGTGATAATCATAACATCATCATCATGTTTAATAACATCACAAGAAACATCATGAACATAAAATAAATCATCCATAAACCATAAACAATATCCACGAAACCATAATCACATCATGAGACCATAATAAAAATAATCATATATAATCATAATTTCCATGTCTCTCAAAGGATATGTACATCTCTCTACATCAGCTTGTAAGATAGTATCAAAATCATAGAGCACATCAAAATAGACATATCATAAGAGTCTAAGGTGGAGGGGAACTATTACTTATTGGATCCTATCCATCTCTAAGATCTATATGTGTACCTATAGATGCTACCCACTACCTTGATGTAGCACTTCTATCTCCCCCAATAACTGTTTCTCCATACTCAACATATTGGGGCTAATCTAGAAGCTATCTAAATACTAGTGCCTTGTAGCATATAAGCTCCTTGACCATGAAAACATAACTCACCACATGGATCATCCTCAATGGTACTAAAAGTGTAGGTTCCTACCCTCCTACCTATATAAGGGTATCCCTCTCCTATGTAACCAAGGATACTTTGCACTCATGATATATCCCTCTCCTGTATAAGGTTAGCCACTAGCCCTATACCTTATCTCTCTCTATAGTCATTTATACTAGAGCTACCTATGCTAAAAATAGTGACACTCTCACTTGATCTCTCTCCATGATGAGTGCCTACCTATTAGGGCCATCCAAATCCATCTAGTCCCCACCCCCTCCACCATGTCTACATTAGGAGACTATTATACACCATCTCCCCCAAACACTGCCATTACATAATGACCTTAAAACCATATAAGGTAATCTAACATCACACCTATATCATAAATATCTACCACCTCTATTAACAACTTATTGTCATTTTCTATTTCCTTCGGCTCTAGAGGAAGCAATGGTGCCTTGGCATCCTCTCTCTTATACCTCATAAAATCACCTTAGACACTTTGAACTAACCCAAACTATCTCCTCACCCTATCAAATAAGATAAGATTTACCTAGTGCTCCCATCTTCCATAAATTCATCTATAAATCTATAGTGATAAGTCTACCTATCATAGCTCACTCATGCTAGGAATCTAGTATATGACCTCTAGATAACCTACCCATTAACTAGTGCCTCCAACTTATCCTTGTACCACTCTAGATCTCATGCCACTCCCCCTAGTGTTATAAACATGTATTCACCTCTCCATCTCATGAATACCAATATAAAATCCCTTTTGTCCCATGTCTTCCATGGTAATTTACTTGGTCAGAGCACCCTAATGTTCTCATATGCCTAACATTGCAACATAATGCTAATACTAATGCCATATCTCTTGTGTACCTTATATCCATAGATTTCCTAATAAATATGTACTAATAAAATTAGGACCCATGTGAACACTATCCAATCCATCATCATTTCTATAAGGACACCTAACAAAAGAAAGGGGAATCAACCACTACTAGTGTTTGGCAGTGCTTAGCAAGTCATGGCTATCATCATCATCATCATAACAAGTTGTTTCCCTCCCCCATACATGTGGTACAAAATTTCATAATGGAATCCTCTTGTGTGCCACCTTGCATAAATAAATTCCTCTCCAAAAAACTAATCCATATATGCATCTCTCTCTTTGCTATCAATATGCTCTATTAGCTCACCCTATATCGGTAGCCTTAAAATCTAGTGTATATCCTCTGGTAAAATAGTAATTTCCCTATTCAAAAACAAAAAAGTGTTGGTAGTATGATCTCATCTCTCAATGAGGGCTACTAACAACACCACATCTCTTAGTATGTGTTGATAAAATATCATGCCTCTTAGGCCCACTACTATCATGTGCTCCCACTCCTAGTCCATCATAGCCTTGTGTACCTCATCTAGGAGTTAAGGCACTCAGTCTTACATTTGTAGCTATTCCCTCACCTATACGGTCAAGCATATACCTTAATTTACCTTACCCATCTAATATAGTCTATGCCCTTTACCTATTAATCCTACCCTAAACTTTATTCCTAACCCTTTTATAACCCCTCATTTTATTCCTAACCCAACCCTTAACCCATTTCTAATCCTTCTTTACCCCATTTCCAAACCTTATACCAACTATAGATGGTTGAGTATTGACCGTGATAGTTATTTTTGGAACCATGTTTGATCAACCCATGACTACTCATGGTTTAGGTTGTAGACTACCAAAGGTCCACACATTTATCATTTGAAAGTTACGTATCAAAAGATGATGATCATTATGTCAAGACTACTAATGACCCCAAAACCCTAAGTCTAGCCAAAAACCACTAAAGATCTCAATACAAACCAAATTTTTTGGTCTAAAACTAATCTATTTCTACCCAATCTTCATTCCTAAAAATAATTCGACCCCTCTACCTAATTATCCCTCTCTATACCCTCAAAACTCAAATTTCACCCACCCAAAAAATAACAAGAAAAATAACAAATGTAACATAATTTAATGCCTCCCTTACCTAATTCCATGTTTGATGCTATGATGGATCCCTTGGTATCACTACCACCACTTAGCCTCAAGCTCTACCTCTATGATGCTATATCTTCACATCCACTCTGTCCCACATAATGTCTATATCTCTCCTCTATACCTAGGTCAACCTCCACCTCACTAGTCAAACCTTAGTTTTCCCACCTTACTTAGCTAATCAAGACAAACTTGCTATTGTTTTTTTACACAATCACAATGGAAGCACTTTGGGTCAAGTTGAAAATGTCCAAAAAGAAACTTAATTTGACCTTTTATGATAACTTTTTTAGGGATTCCTTGTGACCATTGATAGTCTTTGTAACTACCAATGGTCAACCTTAACCATTGATGGTCATTAATTCTAGGGTTTTTTCACCTCACCCTTTCTTTTTCCCCAAGGACCACCTAGCCCAACTTTCCCTTTACCCACCTAGCTTACCTTTTGGTCATTCAATCCACTTGTATGCCTCCATTTATGATGATCACACCATGATACCTTTAAAATCACGTTTTTTTAATGAACCTTACCATGATTCATGATGTCACACTCAACCTTGACCATTTTTAAACATTGGCCTTTCAGATGCCTCCAATTTTGCCCTTTGGTGATTTCAGCACCTATGACTTTGTGTTCTTAAGATCACCCAATTTTTGGACCCTTGATACCATAATGACCTTTACTCAAATGAATTGAATTTATGAGTGTACCCATATCTGCTATGCCTAAATGTGGTGTCCTAGTTCATTTATCACTTTTCCACACTTGCACCAACCTATTTTACCCATTTTCATTTGTCAAACCTACACCTAACTCTATTTTCACCTCATCGCATCCCAATTTGAGGGGGAACACCTCCTCTGATACTTGGGGCATCTATCCAACTAGCCATTACGCTTGTTTATTTTATTTTTTAGCTTGAGGATATAAACTGTGTAATAAAAAAGGGGAAAACTATAGAAACTCAAAAACCATCTAATGCATTTCTAGTCATCAAAACACTACTTATCCCCTTTAACACCCTTAGGTTAGGATTACTTATTAAAATCCTTATATTTACCCCTTTGGATAAATTAATTAGGTTAAGTAATTCAATAAAACCTATTTATAACTCACCTAGTCAAACCCACTTCTAGTTGGTTGACACCTAGCCTAGAGACCATTTCTACCCTAGCAATTAATAAACTTGACCTCTTAGACTTGTTATTCATGCATCCCAATGCTCCCATTATTAACCTTAGACCATTTAATAGGGAATTAACTGCTAGTCATTAGTGTAATTAGTTAAATTTAGCTAATTTTGACTATGTCCTCTCAACCACTAGCGGTCAACCCTTGACCAACAATGATTGACCTAGACTGCCGATGATTATTTAAACTATGTCTTAGGAGTGCATGATCAAAGGAGTCAATTTAAACTCAATTTCAACTCATTCATTAATAATTAGCTATTTAATTTTAGTATACTATTTTCATGATCAATGTATGTTAGACTATTTGTTAAATTATTTGTTAAACTCTTTCATTTTAACTCTCCTGTGCTCTATATTAAGATATGAAGAGGAGGTTGAATTCATTCTAATGTGAAATATTTTTACTCCTAGGAAAATCCAAAATCTTCCTAGTAAACTAAGAACTAGGCATAGACTTAGGGTGATTTTGGAACTCACTATCTTGAGCTAAGGTACCATTACTCTACTAACATCACTCTAAGATCCATAATAGATTTCAACCCATGTCAACATTACACAAACTAGAAACACCTAAAATCTAAGTATATATGTTTCTTTATCAAGATTAAATAACTATCTTTATTTATTTCAGTGCTTAGGTCATTCCTATTCTCTACACTTCATTCCTTATGTTGGAGTTTTGTAACTCCAAACACTTCATCTCCTACCCAAAACCACCCATAGCCTATTTCAATCACCCAAACACCCAACTCCAAAAATAGATACCTATGAGCATTACTTTCTATCTCATAACTGAAATTCAACCCAAACACCACTCCTATAACCTCTCCTATAACTCTCCCCAATAGATTTATTTTCCAAAACCAAATTCTACAATAACTACTGATGGTCTTACCTAACCATCAATGATCAACAACAATTGACAGTCACACCTAACTGCTGATGGTCACCTAACCATTGACAGTCATACCCAATTGTTGATGGTCACTATGTGTCCATTTTAACAATAATAATCTTATTTGACCCATCATCTTGTACCCAAATCTCAGTTTATGAGTTTCTATTTTATCACAAAATTTCAACTTATTTTCTAAATCAAGTTTGAAGAATTTAGCATTAGTATTCAATCATTTATTGATATTTTAATCAAAATCACTTGTTTCTTTTCAATAATTTTTTGTATTTGATTTTAATACCTTCTATTAGTTCATGTAAGAATCTATTTATAGTTTATCAGAACTTAAGTGTTTAAAAGTGTGGATTGACAGTCTCCAAGGAAGTTTATGAATCTTGGATCTATCTCATGCTAGGTAGTCCACCCTACTATCTCACTAATACACCATTTTCTATATTGATTTTTTATCTATAGGTCATATTCCCTAAATAAAGAGGAGTATCAACAATCATCTAGATTCACACACACACAACACACTAGTTTTTAATACTAGACCCCTCTTAAGTTTTTCCTTGCTCTCTTCTTAGAAAATAAAGCAAAAAAAATAGTGAAACATCAGGCATCCACTGCATATGTGTTTCAAACGTAGGTAAGGGAACACAACATAATATTGAGAGGGATGAAAATGATCCACAAACAATGCCTACATATACCAATGTATACATAAAGTGTGACCTGTAAGGGATCTCAATTTTGTGTAAAGGTGTGAAGGGAGGAAATTAATGAGAGAGACAAATATCCATAGATAAGGATCAACAACATTAAATACACACAAAATATAGAGTATGAAATAAAAATAGTCCAATTCACATTAATTTCAAGGCCTAAGCTAATATTACAAACTTGAATGGGCTGATATTTGTTATACCAAGGAGAGAGTTCCACATACAATAAAAATAAGTGATTTTATAAGGTTGAGCAATCTATTATGTAATAAATTCACTTGGGGTGGAAGATATAAACTTGAATTTAAAAGTTGGAACTCTGGGCTCTAGGTTGATCAGGAAGATCAACTCACCATGCAAAAGTCACTAAGATCCAATATTATTAAATTCTATATGACAATTTGAATCTAGAAGTGGTTTATAGGATTCTTATGGATCCACATATGTGCTTGGGAATAGATAATGCTTAGGTATTTAGGTGAGACATGTGGTCATGATCTACCATCTAATAATTGATTTTGATTTTAACTTATTTTAACATGGCTTCATTTAATGCCCAAATGTATCCAACTTCCACATGTATTTGATTACTCTTCATTGATCCATCTAAATTCACTTTCTAATGTGGAAGCTATATAGGATTCTTTAGATCTCTATTGTGTCATTCTTGCACATACAATAAGGAAAACTTGTGCATGCCTATATTTGTGCCCATGTCCATGATAGGATACATGTACTAAGTTATATGCAAGTTGTGTATGGGGAGGCTACTTTAAAGGGAATGCATACCTTTATTTTAATATTAAGTGCACATTGGACCATGTGCATGCCTTTGATGCATGTTGCACAAATGTGTGTAAGGGATTCATTTAGGAGCTACGAGTCTATATAAGAGAAAAAATGTGGATTAGAATTAAACCTAAAAATAATGAAGTCAAAAGTGTAATTCTCTATGTTTAGGAATGAGACTTTATCATTTGAGTGTGATAACCTTCCTGGAGTGGAGTGTGTAAGAAAATGTATACTTGAGGTACATACTCATAAATTTTAACTAGTTTCATATGCACCTTACCTATTCAAATTTAAGACTTGAGATGTTATACATAAAGACACACATGGGAATTTACTATGGAATGCCAAGCACTAAAGTATAGTATCATAGAGATGTTAGAGAGTTATGAACCTATCAAGGAGTAATTTTAAAGTCTAGAGTGTGGTCTATAAATTATGGAATCACAACTATAAATATATTTTTAAGCATGGGACCTCATATTTTGGACTTAATAAGTCCCCCAAAAAAGAGTGTGTAGATAGAATAAAAATCTCACGTGCATGTGCATAATTAGGGTATACACTCTAAGAACTTCATTTATTAATACTACTTAAAGTTTGGGGACCTTGCACATATGAATTTCAAGTATTTAATTATATGTTTAGAATAAGGGTGCATAAATATTTATATAGGGTGAGTAGTGAGGTTTTGATCTTAGATACCCATAGACACTTGGTTGAGGTATAGATCCACTCTGATTGTTAATTTCAACCACTTATGAGAATTATTTGTGCATGAGTTTGTTTTTAAGAGACCTATTACTATGCAATTATGAAAACCCTTTATATAACATCTCATGAAATTAACATATGTTGGTGTGACATCTAGGGTCAACATGACCCACTATTGTTTGAATATACTTATTTAAGGTCCATTAAGCCTTATACATCCATGACAATGGTTTCAATCTACACAAGTCTAAGGTTATCTTAAACAAAGTCCATAATTATGAAAAAAAAAGTTTGAACATTAATTTTGATCTATCTTAAAACTTGGGTTTTCATAATTGACTTTATGATTTGTTTCAACTAATGAAACTAACATATCTTACCCTAGTGTTCCTATGTTTTTATTATGTTTGTAGCAGTATTGTAAAGGATTTGAAAATTATTCATTATCAAGCCCCACTTTATTTATTTAATATCAGGATAGGTGGTATTCTTACATTACTTGGAGCCTTCAACCTTTATAAAAGTTTTTAAGTCTCTAAAGTCCCTGAGCTTAGAGACATCAATAGGTGGAATTCCTATGTTACGTGAATCAATTTAATTTTAAAGAAAATTAAGTGTTAAAATTATTTGAGATTTGATAACATGCCATGTGGCATAAATATGTGAACCTAGAACCATGGAATTTTGAATAAATTTAATCATTTAATTATTGTGAGGCTTTAAGCTCTAAAAAATAGACAAGTGGTATAATTTCATTAACTCTAAACCCCAAAAGATTAAACATAGTATAATGGTCTTGAGGTCCCATAGTCTAATGGTCCTAAGGTTTTAAGATCTAAGAAATTAGAAGCTAGCACATTTTCATTAACTCAGAGCTTCAGAGAAGGAATACCAAGTTAATGGCTTACAGTTTCTGTGGATCTAAAATCTATGAGTATTCAAGGCTCTAAAGCTTCAAGATCATGCCACATGTTGACATCTCATTAACTTAGAGAATTCAAGGTATGTACATAGTTTAAAAGGTTCAAACAGTCAAGTGCTTAAGTCTCAAAGTTCCCACAATCTTGATATTACTCAACATGTCACAATCACATTAACTCATGACCCTAGAACATATAAATCAAGGTTATTTATCTAAAATCTTGAGTAAGCAAGAAATAAACAAGCTTCTCAATCTAGGAGATGTATGTATAAAGTAACAATATAGAAATTTGACATCAAAACAAAGAACTTGGTAAGTGATAACTTTACATTTGTCTCAAATAGGATGACTGGACATATAAAATTGATGAAAAGTTTCCACATGGCAAATGACCAAACCCACCAAAGCTAACTAGTGAATTTAAATATAAATCGGAATGAAATCAAAACAATTTATTTGCATTTAAGTCACACAAATGAAGCATTCAAGGCATAAAATTTGGATTATATATGAAAAATCTAAGCAAAAATAAATCCACTTTGCCATCAATCTATGAGTGAACATTGCAATTTCAAGATTTCTTGTGACCCAAAATCCCTAACTTCTTAATCAAACTTGTAAGAGAATTTAGACCAATTTATGAAAGGATTACATAGTTTAGATTACTGAAATGTCTTCTTATTCACACCAACATGTGTTTAAGTCCCTTATTCATATTCATTTGCTGGAAATATCAAATACATAGATACCTTATTTGAAAAAAGTTCCCTCCATTTCAAGTTTCCAAATTACTCAACACTTCAAAATTTAATATAATTTGTGGAACCATTCTCTATACAAGATTATTTATCCTAAGATGATAAGTAATACGTCGATGACCTACTACTAGTCAAAACCATGGGGATTAATCAAGTAGTGACAAAACTAAAGGTAATGCCTTATATTGACTTGTTTCATGATTTATTCATTAATGGCACTTGATATAGAGACTATATACACCTAATAAAAAGAAAGAATGAACTTAAATATGTTTATATAATGGTATTATAAAGTTAATTTAGGCTTTTAACACCTAAATTATCTTATAACCAAGTCTCAAACAATGTATGGATCAAACACAACACCATAGAGGGAAAATTAAAATAATGGCTAGTGAAATGTGAGATATTGAATCCCAAGGGTGCCATATATTCTAACTACATCATAAAATTTAGGTCTAAGATTAGGATATCCATGGACCTTTTAAATATAATATATGGTTTTCCCTACATTACTTATGTAAAAATGGGGAGGGTCCCATTCCTAGACATTCTCCTAAATTCATACAAGATTATTGCCTTAGGAGATATTATAAGTCTTAGAATGAAGGTTTAGATGTTTGGGAATGAGCAAAGGTTAGATAATGGAAAATTTTATATGATGTCATATTTATTAGATGTAGTACTAGGCCCAAGTCATAAAACACATGGAGAACTATGGTAACCACCATCAAAGTATGTGGATAATAAGATATATGAAGACTATTCTTTCATGTTTGTCTATAGATTCAAAAATGAGATCAAAAGGATTTGTGAGGAAATATACCATCAAGTATATCAGGTCATTCATTGCACTTAGATGCCTAGACTATTTGAAAAATCAAGAATAAGCATAGATAAATGGGGTGATTACTAATATTACCCTAATTATATAATTATCAAGATTGAATGAACTAGGGCACCTCCTCTATTCTCACCATGACATGCCATAAATAAAATTATATAAAAAGAGGTGGCTCATCAAGTCTATAACATCATAGATGAGGATCTTGGCATTAAAAATTAGGCCTATTAATTCAAGACTCCTCTAAGTATTGGGTAGCTAAAGTTTGTGGTAAGGGCCCATTTCAACCAAGTTGGGAAGGTAAGATCCAATTAAAATCTAAGGGTGGCCCAATTCAAAGGAATGGAACCCTATAAAGAGAATCATGAAATATCTTAAACTCATCAAGGAGAATAAAGGGGTGACCCTCACATATATTCACCAAGAATATGATCACAATGTTATCTTCATGATTACATTAGATGACAAAGAGGTATCAACTCTAATGAAGGATAATTAGATGTCCATGATAGTAAGCTAGGACATTTAGTATGACTCAGACATCACCAAAGAATAAGCAAATGAGATGGTGGAACAAGCCTAAAAAACATGGAGTCATCAGTGGCCTCTAGCTCAACCTTAGGACTCAGCAGGCCAAGTCCAACCTCCCTTTCCTACAGTAAAAGAGACAAATCTACAAAAGGGAGAGTCTAGTGGCCAAAGGGAGGCAAAACCCCAAATCAAAAAATAAATCCATAGATTTATCCTAGGTCCCCATCTAACTTCCACACATTTATCTAAAACTACCATAATTTTAGGTACAACCACTATAGTGGATAAGACTACAACTCCTTCAAACTGGTAGAAGAGTACATTATCTATGGTACCTTTTACTTCACTTACAATGGTAACTTAATTAAGTCTCTTAGAGTTTCTATAATCTTATTTATTATCTATTTCATTTGATACTTCTTTTGAATCTCAAGTAAGTACACCAACTTCCTTCCCATCAACACTTCCTTCCACTAATTTTGTTCCACTCCCCATTTTTTCACCACCACTGATAGTAATAATTTATGCTCTTGTGGCTCCTTCTATTATTTCATCATACCTTTCACCTCTTATTTCACATATATCCATTTATCAAAGGAGATATAAAGTCCTTCCAATCTCTTCCAAAGCTCAACAACTAGAAGAAATACTGACATTTGGTCTAGCTATTATTGAATAATCTTATTTATGAGGAGAAATAAGAATAAGAGGAGCATAGATATGTGATATGCCTAGTGGAGTATTTGAAAAATGAAGAGGAAGAAGATGTAGAAATGATGAAGAGATTAGAGCTTAAATTGGGTGAGGATAAAGTTCCATATGATGAAGAGGTAAATTTAGAAAAGGCCAAAGCATTGAGGTGGGGAATGATTCAAGAAGAAGAAGCTCTAGCTATAGCCCTAGACTAGTAAATCCTCACTAAAGAACAAAGGCAAAATATAAATTAGGTAGTTTATTCTCTTATTTCTTCTATCACTATTATGAATAGTTCAATTGTAGATTTACCTCTAACCATTCTAGGGTCATCATCATCTAGTTCAGTTGATTCTTCCATTATTTCAACATTAACATAAATAAAGGCTCCAAAGAAAGGAGTTCATTTTGAAAATTTGGTTTCAATTTTAATTTTTGATCTTTGAAATCCACTAGTTCCTCAAAAACCTTTAGCTCAATGGAGCTACCAATGCCACAATCCTCACCTATATTGTCAACTACCATGATGATCGAAAAAACACTAATCTATACTAGATATGTGGCTAAGGTCACCCACAAAAAGAAGCCTCATTGTGGGATAAAATTATTTATCCACCCTTACAATTCCTAATTCAAATAAGTGTTTTATTAACATCTCTCATAATAACTCCTTTGAATACTCATCCACCCTCTATCTTTGAAGACCCAAGTCCTACAAAAGAAGAAGGGAACTTATAATTCCCCAATGGCTTAAAGATATGCAAGACAAAAGGGATGAGTGATAGAATCAGGTCATCAACTAAATTACCTATAGTCTCCACGTAGTTTGACAAATAAAGTGGCATCATCTAGAGGGTAAGGAAGAAGGTAGTCATTATAGATACAAGGGAAGAAATTATGTTTGAGCAAAGAGAAAATTTGTTTCCCTTGGATAATAAATCCAAAAGGAATCCCAATGATTCAACTAAGTACACAATATTTTTGTGCTTTTGTGGATTCAGTTGGGGAGGCAATGAAAGAGATGTATAAAAGCAAGGAGGCATAATAGAGATAATTATAGAGATAATTATTCATGCCCCTCATGTACAGATTGTAGCCACCATGATCTAGAATATTTTTTACATAGTATTTAAGTTTATAGAGGGGAAAACCAATCATAAAGGACAAAGGTGATTAAACTATGGCACCAACTAAAAGAATATGAGAAAAATATCACTTTTTTGATTCAATATTTTAGGAGTACTACATTCAACCAAGTAAACCTAATGTCTAGCCAATATGTATCATGGGACATGAACCATGTAATTTATAAAATGGTTGTTTCCCTTAATTGGCATGCATGGATGAGTGCATTAATAAGACATTTTATGAATCATGAAAATGAGGCCTTGGAAACTTTTAAGGATATGGGGGTCACTAATGTGATAACCTTTGTTGGAGACTTAGTCAATAGGCCAAATTTTGAGATAGTCCTTAAAGCAATGGAAAATATATTTAAGGGGAAGTTGAAGGACCAATTTATAAAACTAATGATGAGATTTTATAGCTAATAAGTTTTTACAAGTATAGAGTGATAAAGGTAGAGGCCCTTGGATCTAAGTTTAAGAGCTCAAAAGTAGGACATACAAGGCTGATGGATAAATCCATAAAAATTTTCAAACATTCCTTGATCAATTTTGACATTATTAACAAAGAGTTCTAAGCAACGCATGCATTATTCAAGGAACTCAAAGCTAAAAAAGGAGGTTCAAGGTTAATCCCAAGCATGCTCAATTATTAGTACTACCACATTAACATAAGCTTCCCATTTTTTGGATATGTAGTCATGAAAACTCTAGGTTGGCCATTTTTTATACCTCAAAGAACTACAATGGACACTTTAATTTCAATAGTTGTCACTCAATCATATTCATCTTCTGGTAGTGCCACATCAACACCCCTATAAATATAAATATGTATTTACATATTTTGTCTAAGTTAGAACATTGGTTCCTAATTTTATTTTCATATATATATATATATATATATATATATATATATATATATATATATATATATATATATAGCTTGCTTAGTCTAGGAATTTTATTTTGGGAAAACACTTTGTACATGCATGTTTTATATGATGATTAGCATGTAGTGCTATTTATATAGATGTAATTTTATAATTCAATTGGAGGATGAGGCCTTCCCCTCCCCAAGCCTATATATGTTTGTATCTTCCCTATCCAAAAGGAGGAGAATTTTGGCTATTAAGATTATTAGGAAATTCTATGGATTGTTATATAGTTATTCTTGATATGTAAATCTGATTCTTCTCCATACCTTTGAATATTATAAAGAGTTATATCAATCTAGTATCTTAGTTGTACATAAGTTATATTTTAAATATAGTTATTCATATTATTTTATTTCTAATTTTAATGCCTTTTTGTGTATTAATCATAATCACCCCTTGTAGATGTGAAAACACAATCTTAAAAATGTGACAACATTTGATTTTATATGCTTAAGTTTATTGTATTATTGTTCCTTATACTCTTAAATAAGTTTTATTATTGATTTGATTATATTATCTTGAAACAAACATTAGTTCTTGATTTATTATCAAACCCATAGTTCAAAATCCAACTTATAAAGATTTCATCTTGTTTGGTCCACATGCCTTCTTATCTACCTTCCTTTCCCATTTTTTTGAGTTTATTTTAGTTATACTCACCTCAAGTTAAATCCATCATCAATCCACCCATCTCAAGTGGATTTAGACTCACTTAATATATAAACCATCCAAGGTTAACAAGTAATTCACTTCATTCTATTCCACTAATAGGTTATTTATAAAACCCAATACCCTAAAATGTGTGCCTTGGAGTGAATATTCATTCATAGATACTAAAACATTAGAGGATACCTCATAAGGTTCTATAATGTGCATATAGGAATTTATCTAGTGTTAAAATGAGGGTTTAAACCCTCATTTTATTGAAGAATACCACTTGAGTTTCATTAGATATTCCATGGAGGGTGAGTAGGTCTAACTTTGTCACTGATATGTTGGTTTCACCTTTGCAAATCCATATAATACCTAGGTTAGAAAAGGGCACCTTAAGGAAATATCAGACCCAATAATTTTCCCATCCCAAAATAGGTCTACCCCCTATAATCACTATGGTCCTAGCTTGGTTAGTTTTATCTACTATTACTATTACTAGTGCTACCCATGACTTAATAAATGTCTTCCCTCCTTCTCCCCTTCTAGAGGAAGGATTTCTAAGTAACACCTAATGTATTTTAAGATAACTCTAACGATAATTATTATGGTTAATGAGGACATGGAATGTAATATTTTCCCCTTCAGACTATAAGATTATACTTATGATTGATTTCTTAACCTCCCAAAGGATTCAATTACTTCTTGGGCCTAATACACAAGCACCTTTTTAGCTCAATTTAGATAGATTACTAGTCTTAATATTGTATACCAACATTCTAATAGTATGAGGAGAGGTCCTAATGAACCCATAAAAGCCTTTAATGATAGATTCCAAAAAATGTTTAGTTAAGTAAATGTTGCATATAAACCCATCACTATGCTAACCCTTGAGATATATAATATTGCCTTGGATCCTAAAAACTTAGTGATTTTGAATAAATAATTAGGTTTCATTGACCTTATAATGACATATGTTGAATCCATCAGTATTGATAGGAAAATAAACCCCCAATTACAGAGCCTATCTAGACACAATATCTACCAAAATTATCCAATGTTAAATTCAATTTCAAATGCTAACTAGAACATTATGGATTATAAAAATATCAAGCACACATATAGTTTCCATTGTCCCATACTACACCAAATCAAAGCCTAAGTTTTTTGAATAACCCTATTCATACATCCCATCAACACCAAATCTAGACTTCAATTCTAGTCAAGTAATGAATTTTTGAGCATGTAGAAAAGAATGAAGAGTACTAGTGAATAAAATATAAATCAAGGATTTGGATTCCAAAGATATAACATGAATTTCAATAGGCCTATAAATAATTTAGAACAATAACCACCTAAGGTGAATAAAAAATATCTTAGAAGCAAAACTACCCAATTGGTGTTAGGTTTACAATATAACACAACATAGAGAATTAGATTGCATAGAGTTTTGCACTAATTTTGAATTCTTTCAAAAATAAATGTAAATACAAGAGAGTTTGGTGAACCAACAAGAGACATATTCCTTTAATGCATTAGGGCACCCCAATATAACAATAGTATTTGAGACCTATGACATACCATTCCAAGTGGAAGATGATAATGAACTAGAGGATAATATAGATGAGATCCATGAATTCCAATATTCTAGAGGAATAATTATAATCTGAGGAATAAGCATCTTATTACTACCTCCACTCATCTAAATAATAATGCTATTACTCCTCTATATCTAAAGGCAAATAAAAATCCACCTCCTCTAAAGGGAAGTGATCAACTCCAAAGGATAAAATCATAAAGTAGATCCAGGTAAAACATTATTGAGGATATGAAGAAGATTAAGGATAATATCACCCTACATGAAATAGATCAGATCACTAAATAGAGGGATTTATTACTCAAAGCCTTAACTAAAAGGTCATCTAATAACAATTCCAAAGGTACTCATGCCAATGTGATAGTATATAAATAAAAACTTGAAATATCACCATTTTTGTTGACTATCATAATGTTTGGAAAAAATGTACACAACTATTTAGTTGACTTGGGTGCTTCAACCAATGTGATGTTGATAAATATGTGTAATAAGTTTGGTTTGACCCTATATAATTCAAAAAGAGTGGTCCCAAAGTTGGAAAAATATTTTTTCCCTTGTGTTAGAGAGTTGACTAATGTTCACATACAACTTGCATCTAAGCCATGTGTACACCAATACATATATATTCTAGTCATTGAAATTATAAAAGATTATGGTTTGATATTGAGTCATGATTGATCAAAGACACTAAATGGGTATATGGCCACATATTTATCACACATGTGACTACCGTAGAAAAGAATGGCCAATTAGATCTGAGTAGATATAGAATTGAAGATAAAGTACCTAATGACTGAGTACAATGACAAGAATGATAAGGTTGATTTTGTATCTCTAGATGCTAGAGCATACACATTTAATACCAAGTAATAAATTAATGAACAATAATTTTAAGGTCCTTCTCAGTTATGGACACTTCATTTTGACAGAGCTATATCAAAATAAGGTTCAGGTATTGGTGTGGCCTTGATTGATCCAAATGGGAAGTAATATCTAGCTACCTATATACTGTAGTTACCCTACACTAATAATAGAGATGAGTATGAAGATCTAATATTTGACCTATAATTTGTGCTAAATCATTATGTTAAGAAATTGAAAATATTTAGTGATTTAGAACTAGTTGTTAACTAGATTAGAAATAAGTATCAATGCAAACTCACCTAATTGAAGAAGTACAAACACTAAGCATGGGACATGATAGAGTATTTTTAAGTGTTAAACATAAAGGCTATACCAATGGGATATAACTAGACATTATATTCACTAGTAACTTTAGTTTCTAGTTTGACATGCTCGAAGAATCCAAGATGTAGAGATTATCTATGGAACTGGTTCTTTGCCCCTCTATTATATATAATGTTGAAAACTTATAGGTATTTGAGGATGATTAATAGATTATCCAATTCATGAGTAGTCATGATACTTTTGAATCTCAACTGATAGATGAAAAAGATGTCTATCCCATATATTTTGAAGATCTAGGAGAGGATGATGTGTTATAGCTAAAGAAGAATTTCATCCCTTGGGGATGGTTTCTCTAGAGCAAGATTTTGATGTATATCTGCAAACTCAAAAGTATAAGGAACTTAAAAAAACATAATATAATTTCATCAAGGATAATTTGGGCACTAAAAATTATCATTAGTATGTGAACATTAGTTTGAGTGGAATTGAATGTGAAATAAAAGTTGAAAATCCTACTGATAGAATACAAAGATGTGATCACCTAGACATATAAAGATTTAAAAGTCTTTGACCTTAGAGTCATCACACATACCATTTCACTTAAGCTAAAACACAAGACTTTCAAGAAAATAAAAAGGCTATTAAATCCAATATTATAGCCTCTAATTAAAATAGAGGTAAATAAACTACTTGATGCCAATATTGTCTTTTCAATAAGGTATTCTACCTAGGTAGCTGACCTAGTACCAGTAAAAAAGAAGAATGGAGAAATTAGGCTTTGTGTTGACTTTATAAACCTAAATCAAGATTTAAAAAAAGATAATTATCCTTTTCCCTTCTTTTATGAGTTAATTTATATGGTTAGTGGATCTGAGATGATGTCCTTTTTAGATGCATTCTCATGCTACAATTAGGTGCTAGTGGAAGAACAAGACAAAATGAAGACTATCTTTACCACCAAGTGGGGAAAATTTTCATACAAAAGTATGATTTTTGGCCTAATAAATGATGATCAAACTTATAAATAGCAATGGAATTCAAATTTTAGGGACTTATTGGAAAATACATCATGATCTATATGAATGACTTGATAATGTATTCTAAACATAGAGTTGATCATGCTAATCATCCATAAAGAATATTTGATAGATATAGAATATATGGAGTCTCCCTTAATCAAAAGAAGATCATATTCAAATTCATTAAATGTAAAATATTAGGCCATGTCATCAAACCATTGATCCAAAATGGGTTTAGTCTATTTATAAATTGATGCCTCCTAATAACAAGAAAGAATTGAAGTCTTTATTTGGAAAGATAAACTTTGTAAGGAAATTCATTTCTAGATTTGTAGATATTTTAAAACCATTGAATGCTATGTTGAATCAATATTCTAATATAGAGTGAATAAAAAATACTAAGAGATATTTTCAAGACATCAATACTTCCATTGTTCAAGCTCTAGTTTTGATCAATGCATACTTCAATAAATATTTTTATCTATATTCATTCGATTCATAACATACTATCATTATTGTACTTACATATAAGGTAGATGAAAATAAACATACCATTGCCTTCATGATCACTAATCTAAAGGATATAGAGTTGAAATAATCTATGATATAAACAAATATATATGCATTGATCAAAGCTATGCAAAAGTTCAAGCATTATATTCTAATAAAAAACATACACCATTATTCTAGACATGACTGTCAAGCTGACACTCAACTAGAATAAGTTGGGGGAAAGAAGAGGAAAGTGGATGGAAAATATATAAGAGTTTGATCTTGAAATTAGACTCAATAAGATGGTGAGAGGCCAAGGAATCATATAGATCATGACTGAGACTAATCCACACATTTGTATTGAATAAATAAATGAGGCTTAAGTAGCTAGTGGTGCATGGTACACTCAAATAATCCATTAATTACTCATATGTACACTTCCCCTTGAGATAAATAAAGAGCACATGTGAGTCATTAGGGTTAAATAAAATCATTATATGATAAAGAAGGGATTTATATACCAAAAAACTATGAGGGAATCTATTTAAGGTGTGTTTCAACAGAAGAAGTTATAGATATCTTGGACACCATTATAATATAGATAGTGAACATTACTCAGGAAATGATTTAGCTCATAAAATATTGAGGATGGGATATTAATAGCCTACCATATTCAAAGATACCCACAACTATGTCAGAAATTTCCATGAATACTAGGTATTGGGGAAAAGAGAAGTGAATGCTACCATGCCTTTATTAGCTAGTCATTAAGGGACACCCTTTTGCTCAATGGGGTATTGAATTCATTAGGGTGATAAACCCAAACTCTTTAATAGGGTAATTTTTTTTCTTAATAGTTACTATATATTGCACTATATGGATAAAAGATGTGGTCACCTATAACAATGGATGTCCTTAGGTTTTTGGAAGAGAATATATTGACTAGGTTTGATACTCCAATTTCTCTAGTTTGTGATAATGGTCTAGCTTTCCAGTTCATTGAATTTATAGAGTGGGATTACCAAAACCAAATCACCATCAAGTTCTCTTAGAGATACTATCCATAAGGGATGGAAGTAGCTGAATATACCAATAAAAATCTAATGGATGCCATCAAGAAGTCAACATAATATAAAATAAGAGAATGACATCTTTTTTTGAAGTATGCACTATGGGTAGATTGAACTAAACACAAATAAGCTCTCAAGGCTTCACATTTTTTTATAGTGTATGGGAAATAACCAGTTTCCCCATAACTCTTAAAATCTCCATTTTTCAATTCATGCAAGAATACATGGGGGAAGATAAAATAATACAATCTAGATTACTTAACATAGTCCAGATGGAAGATGCAATAACTGAAGCATTGTATAGATTTAATAAAAACCAAGACATAGTCAAGATGTGGTTTGAAAAGAGGTCCAAGATCAAAGCCATCATGATTTTATACCTAGTGATTTTATGGGATAAAACACATCAGAAGAAAGGACAATATGATAGGTTCACTCCTTTATGGATTGGACCATAAAAAATATCTAAGATACTGGGTAATAATGCCTTCTATTTGAAGTACCTTCAAGGTAACAACCTCAAATTTATAGTCAATGGATAGTTTTTGAAACATTATTTCATTGATGCTCCAACTAGAGATGATTCATAATGAATATAAGTGGAAATGTAGATGTAGGAGTAGAATATGCTTCCTGCTTTCCTAGATTAATGTTTCTTGATTTCTACATTTGATTTTAGTATATTAGTTTTTATGCTTTCTAGATTAGTTTTTTAAATTATTGAAGAGACCAACTGGTTTCTTATGCTATAAGTGATAAGAACTTACCCACAACAAGGGGATAATATAAAAGGAAACACAATTGGTTTTCATAAGGGTTTATTCTAACAATGCTTGATCTTTTGGGATTGAGGTATGTCCTCTGATTGAATTAGGTTCTACCTAGAATGAATGAGTATTCTAGACCTTTGGGATTAAATTTGATATACTTATGCAAATTTTAGAAAGACTTTTGATTCCAAAGATCAACTGCACTATTACATGCTAAAACTTAGATGGGAGATAATAAATATAGACATATATGCACATTGATAGGGACATATTGATTTAAATAAGTTTTATTATACATGAATCTAGATAATAATGGTTCCTAACCCTACTTCTATTTGTGTTTAAAAAAAAAGGATCATCATACAAATTGATAGAAGATGGGTAACTCAAGTAATCTCTATCAGGGCTATGGATGCCTATATGGTAGTAGAACAAGTCTTTGAGTGGAATTAGAGGTATTTATGTTAGGGATATAGATACTTGGATTGTATTAGAGTAATTCAAAGGATTTACTTATTATTTGGTTACAAAATCTTGAGTCAAGATGAAACCTATAATGTTTATCCATGACTTTGTCAAATTTATCACTATAAGGAGAAATTAAATCCATAGAATCACACACAAATCAAAAGAGTACAAAGGGTTATGATGTTGCATGAGGAAATAAGAGTCTTTTTTCAAGGAAAGTGTTATACCCAACATCCCCATTATTTCCATAGGAAATGGGAGCCTACTTTTTGTAGATTATTGTCTTGATTTTGAGCCCCATCTTCTATATGTTTATGCAAATTTTGGGGAAAGATCATGATTTGGACTCTTATACTTTGGCAAGATGACATTGATATTGTGTTTTTATAGACTAAATATTTTGTTCTATCAAGTTCTTTAATTTGAAATAATTATTTTAGACTTATGTTTTCACGGACTAACCTTCTTTGAGAGGCTTTATCAAGATTTATGTTTTTAGGATTTTATCTTTGGAACCTTTTGTTCTACATGAATTTATATTTGGGTTTATTGTGTTAGATATTTTGTCTACTGGAATTTTATTTTCATATAATTTTACCCATAAAAATTATACCAAAATAATTTGCTCGAATCAGAGGTATTCTTGTAGATATATTTTTCTCAATAGAATTGCCTTTTGGTCCCTTTGAACCTACCCTTTGAGCTTTGTGTAACTTACCCTTTGAACTTTTTGATATTGATCTTTGGAATTTATGATGTAGATCATTTGGGAATTTTTTCATGGAAAAATTCCCTATGAAGTAGACCCTTCAAATTGTTTCCAAAGTACCCTTCAACATTTTGAAATTTCCTTTCAAAACTTTTGAAATGCCTCTTTTTGCATTACCAACCTACCATTTGGTCTTTATGAAACATGTACTTTGGCCTTATTATTGTAGCCATTTTTCTTGACATAATTCCTTTAATTTTTTTGAAATTTCCCTTTAGCCCCTTTGTACCTATCTTTCATGACTTTTGTCTTACACCTTTTCCTTTTTGAACCTTTCCTTTAGACATTTTATTCGATACACTTTCCCCAAGATAATTGAATTCATTTGAATATTTTATCTGAGAGAATTGGGTCTTTAGGATAATTTTTTGTGGAAATTTTATCTAAAATAATTCCCTTTATGGAATTAATTTGGGACTTTTGAAATTATCCTTTGCCTCTGACTTATCCTTCAAAAGTTTTGTCAAGAACACACATGCCCTTTGGACTTTATGAACATACCCTTTGGCCTTTTAAACATTCCCTTTAGGAATTTTGTGATTACCCTTTGGAAATTTTGTAAGGGCCCTTTCCCATTGAAACTTACCTAAGAAGTAGACCCTTTGGGCATTTTTGCCCCAAAGTAGACCCTTCAACCCTTTTGAACATGCCCTTTGAGACTTTTATCTCGTAATTTTTTTTTCCCTATGAGCCTATCCTTTAGGAATTTTATCCCACACTAATTATTTTATTATTTGTGTTTCAAATATTTGATTTGATGAAAAAAGCCCAAAACAATTACCCTAAGGGCACATACCATTCAGACTTCCTAAATTGACCCTTCAAACATTTTGAAAAAGATCCTTCAACATTTTAAAAGTGGCCACTTACCCTTTGGGACTTTATCTTGGACCCTTTTCCTTTTGAGACTTACCCTTTAGGAATTTTTTCCTTTGACCAATTCCTTCAAACATTTTGTATAAACATCATGCCCTTCAAACCTTTTGATACCATCCTTTCAAGAAATCCTTCAGACATTTTATCAGAGATAATTGAGTCTTTAGAGGAATTGTTGTAAACATTTTGTCTAAAACAATTCTCTTGATGGAATTCCTATGGAATTTATGTCTTAGACATTTTATCTAACAAAAATAACCCTTCAAAAGAATTATTGTGGACATTTTGTCTGAAATAATTCCCCCACAATAATTACCCTAAAACAAATACAAGAATTTCAAGTGGAATCTTTGATTAGAGAAAATTTCATTATTTTTTGAGCTTAATTTGATATTTTAGCCTAGGCCCAAATCATATTTTATTAATACTAAAACCTTAGGCTAAAATATTCATGCAGGGGCCTTTATACATATTTTCTAAAAGTATTATGCTAAGTCATTTTTTACTTATGTTTGCAAGAGTAGGGAATCCTAAAGAAATAACATGTGTCAAGTTGACAAGATTAAATTTTATCATCACATGAACATCATTTTATGGTTGTGAGGAAATCATTTGATGGTCACTCAAATGTCAAAATTAACATTGGTAACTATCAAACTTACGAGATTAAATTTGACAGTCATGTGGATGTCATTGATGTTCAGGAGGATGCCATTTGATGATTATGCAAATGTTAAATTTAAACTCATAAATTACATGTTTGGATTCAAATAAATATCCTACAGTGCACATCTACTTGGGCCCATTTTATTGAACAATGTGAGAGAAAGTTGAAATGTCAAAGCCCCATGAGAGTGACAAGTGTCACCATTATGGGAGCCCAATGCATATATATAACAACCCATGGGAAGAATTAGGGAGCCTAGTACAATGAGCTTAGAATCCTTGAGTGGATACCTAGTGGTATACACATGAAGCAAAATAAAATAGGGAATGATAAGTGTCAAGCACACAAGTTTATAATTAGCCAAAAGCATTAAAATATAATGAACCATGTTAAACTAGTACATAAGGATCGGTGATGTAAGTCCTAGATGGACTTTTCAAATATCTTGGGCTCAATCAAGTGTTGACACCTGTCACATTTTGAAAGCTAGCAATAGATAAAACACATATATATTTAGACTATGCTATATCTATCAATAGACATTGGGTCTCATAGTTAAGTTAGAATATGAACACGCATGTCTTAATTTGAATGAAAAATATAAAAGTGAAGATACAAACTCTATAAAAGGTATGGGTGAGCATGCAATGCATAATAAATATTAGTCATGGGTAACAATAGTGCCACCAGTTATTAAACAATGGTAAAGTGATTTTGGTACTTCATGCATATGTCTGAGTTTCATTTCAAGGTGGATAATCTAAATTATCAATACGTTGTTCTCACACCTATAAAAAGAGGCATGTATAGTTTTGATAAATGACACATATTTTGAAGTTTGCATATAGTTTGAGCTATAACTTTAAAAATTGCCTTTGTATTTATACACATGCACATGTTGTATATTTTTGGAAAAGGCTGATTTAAATTTATAACTACAAGTAGACTCTTATACAGTTTTAGACCATACTTATAACTACATATTCTAACTATCACATGTAATGACCTTGCATGAAATTGAAGGATGATGTGACCCCTTCCCCATATATATATATACATATACATATACATATATACATATATATATACATATATACACATACATACATACATACATACATACATACATATATATATATATATATATACACACATATATACATATATACATATATACATATATATATATATACATATATATATATACACACACACATATATATATATACATATACATATACACACACACACACACACACACACACACACACACACACACACACACATATATAATCTAATTTGGATTTTGGTCAATTTTTTTTGAATACAGGAGCAACATCAATTTTGATCATCAATGAATGTGTTTGTGTATTTTCTTTCCAATTTATATGTAATTAGTTATTACTTTAATTGGTTGTATATTTCAATAATCTTTAGTGAGAAAAATCTATGAATAGATTATTGATTATTTTAGTTGATAGACTAATTTTTAGATGTGCAAAAATTGTTAAAGGATTGGTAAATATATTGGTTAATACAGTCGGGCTCAAATTGATTCATAATTCTAATTGTGCATGAGTGCTTTCTTGGATATAGTTTTATATGTGTGTGCAATGCCTCAGATAATTCACTAGATTGAGCCATAATCTCCTAATTAAGGGTGTATAATAACTACCCTAAAATGAGTAAATTTTTTTGAGGCTTGTGAAATTTTTACATCTTTATCTCCTTATACTTCTTAGCCGTGTCTGAATTTGTGTGGAAATTATTCCTAATAATAGGCAAAGGTTTTGAGAGTACTTTTCATTTTAGAAACCAATGAGGAAATTAGTTCCTAAAAACCATAGAAGCTTTCTCTTATGCCTTACCCTTCCCTCTTTTTGAGTTTGTTTTGAGATCTACCCACACTATATTAGTAACAAATTTCTCATTTGAATCACACAGGGATTCACTACCCCTATTAGGAACCACACCTCCATCTAAAAACCTTGTACATAACTTACATTCCCTACCCAATATTCCATCAATAGGTTGAAATAAAATACATACCTACAACTCATTCCCTAGGGTGGAGTTTACATCCATTGAGATCTTACAACATTAGAGGCTACCTCCTTATGATTATGGTGTGCATAAAACCTGTACCAATAGTTAAATGGTGCTAGAAAGAGGGACAAAACTTCTGATAGTAGTAGTTATCCTTTATGTAGAGTTTCATTGAAGTCATCTAAGAGAGTGGTCAGATATAATTCCTAGGTTGGTTTATTAGTTTCACCCTTGTTAAATCATAGGAGACTTAGAACTGTGCCAACAACCCTAGTTCAAAACAATCCCTCTCTAGTAGGAAACCCCTTACTTGTTAGGAACCCTTTACCTATTAATAAATTAATGACTCAAAAACAACCTTAGTTATTTTGATATACTATCATCATCTCAGGAGATGTGCACGATTTTCGTTAAAACCCCAAAAAGTTCTTACCATCTTTTTCTCTTTCAGGAACAAGGACAACAAAGGAGCATATTAAATTAGTTAAATCTACTTTATGATTAATGAATGTCATAGATGAAGATTTTGCATGTAGATTATTCCCTTTTACTTTGATGGATGCTACTTATGATTGGTATTTAAATCTAATGTAAAAATCCATCACTTCTTAGGATGAGTGTCAAGAAATTTTTATTGCATAGTTTAGACAGGTCACCAATCTTGGTTAGGTATACTAACACTTCACCAATATAAAGAGGGAACCTAATGAGCCCATCTATGCTTTCAATGAAAGATGTCATAAGATGTATAACTGGTTGACCCCAAGATATAAACTAGAGGCAACATTAGCATTGGAAATGTACAATAATGCCTTGGAACCTATCACTACTATGTTCTTTAGAAGAGAAATTATGACTAACACTTTGGCATTAGCATTCAAAGAGGCTATCACCATAGATACGTAGATCAATCCCTATATGCCTAAGCACCTAATGTCAATAATGGTTTAATAAGACTAAATTTAGTTCTTTATGCAAGGTAAAATGCCCTAGCATTCAATTATAACCAATTGTACACACTACCTCCACTGACACAATCAACATAACTAAATTTTAGCTACTTGAGAAAGTATGTGATAGGGAATGGTCATCAATAAAACCATCAAGTGGTTACACTTCCACTACCATTTTACAAGTTATAGATTCTATAAAGGTAGAACTTGATTTTATTCAGAAGATGCTTCAAAAGTTGAGTAATGATTTCTTAAATATGCAAAGGAAGATGGGTAATGCAAATGGCCTAATTTCTAATCAAAATACTAGATTCTAGAGGTACACTAGACCATTCATTAAGCCTGAATAACCTAAAAAAATTCTAGAGGTTAACATAGTAGAGATGAACCTTCCCAATTGGTTTAGAATTCACAATAATTCTAAGCATGGTGAGATCAACTATGTTGAATTTTTCATAGCATTCAGAATATTTCAAAAATAGGTGGTTAGATAAGATTAGATGCATAATCTACTTGAGCATCATCTAGAACCTAGCTCTTCCAGCACTACCATGTTCTTTAAAACTCATGAGTTTACCTTCCTAGGTGAAGATGATAATGAGCCAGAGGACAACATGGATGAAGTTCATGCTTTCCAATAGTTCTAGAGAGGTGCATATAATCTAAGGAATAATTAGCCACTCACAATATCATTTCTTCCAAATACTACAATGATTCTTCCTAATCCTAAATAAGATAATAATGCACCCCTTGAAATGGGAAAAATTGGTAGTAGAGTAAGGAAGAACCAAGTAAAGGAGGATATAATATTGTTGAGGATATGAGGAAGATCAAGGTGAATATAAATCTTCATGAGTTAGTATAGATCACTAAACAAGAGGAGTTGATATTTAAGTCCATTATAGGGAAGGCCCATATGGAAAAGGTGAAAGTATTCATAGATAAATCAAAATCATCTAACACCAATGTCATCTACAACTATCATTCCTACATACATATTTGGCATTTGGTAAGAACATTCATAACTATTTAGTTGATTCGAGAGCATCTACAACTATCATGCCTACATCCATATGTCAAAATCTTGGTCTCACACTAATCCATTAAAATAAGATAGTTTCATAATTAGATAAGATAGTGGTCCCAGTAGTTAGATAATTAAATAATGTGTGCATTAAAATAACATCTAAAACATGAGTCTAAATTACCATTGATATTATAGTGGTGGACATACCTAAAGGATAGGCTCTACTACTAAGCAAGGATTTGTCCAAAACACTTAATCGATATCTCTCTATAGACTTTTCTCATATATAGCTACGATGGAGTGTATTTGAAAATCAAATAAAAATTTATAGAGAGCCAATAATTAAGTATCCCATTACAAAGTATAATGTCAAGAATGAAGAGGTAAAGTATGAGTCACTCAACCTTAGTATTTATACTTTTACTATGTAAAATCAACTACAAAAGTCATAACCTAAAGTTTATAATCAGTTATAGACTCTACACTTTAATGAATCTATATCCAAACAAGGATTAGGCATGGGAATCAATCTAATTGATCCATAAGGTAAAAAATTGTTGGCAACATATAGGGTGTAATTTTTATGCACTAATAATAGAGTTGAGTATGAGGCTTTAGTTTTCAGACTATAATTTGTACTCAAGAATAATGTCAAGTAGATATTAGTATTTGGTGACTTAGAGATGGTGGTAAACTATATCAAGAATAAATATCAATGAACGATATCATATTTAAAGAGATACAAACATAAATCATGGGACCTAATTGAAAGCTTTAAAGCTTTCAACATAGTAGCACTTCCTAGAGAGAAAAATTAGATTATTGATTCATTAACTATTGTTATTTCTAATCTAGATCTACTATAGGAATCTAATTTAAATAAGTTCTTAATTGAATTGGTACCTTTCCCCTCTATTCTAGATAACATAGAAAATTTCTAGGTCTTTGATGATGACCAATAGATTATCCAAATTTTAACCAATTCAAGGGAATTTGAATCCCAAATAATTGATGATAAGGATATTAATCACCTATGCCAAGAGGAATCAAATAAAGGGGGAATTATTTAACTCAAATACAATTGATTTCCAGTTATCTTGGTCTCCTTAGAAAGACCATTCGACATAGATCCTTAGTCCTAGTAGTTGATATAGCCAAAGGTCAATGAATCAAATTTGAAAAGAAAAAAATCTAGGAGATGAGCACAACTCACACTATGTTATTATTGGTCTCAGCTTCACCCTAGAAGAAAGGAAATGAGTGAAGGAATTAATTTCTTGATATAGGTATGTCATTGCCTAGACATATGAAGATATGAAAGTTTATGATCCTTAGGTCATCACTCATAAAATTCCCTTGAAGCCAGATCATAAACCATTTAGACATAGGTAGAGACTAGTCAATCTTATTCTAGAACCTCTCATTTAGATAGAAGTGGAGAAGCTTTTGAATGCAAAAATCATCTTCCCAATCTGACATTATACCTAGGTGGCCAATTTAGTCCTCGTAAGAAAGAATAATGGTGAGATCAGATTATGTGCGGGCTTCAAAAATCTAAACAAGGCTTCTAAAAAATATAATTATCCTTTACCTTCTCTATATGAGGTGATACAAATAGTAAGTGGTTCTAAAATGATGTCCTTCTTGGATGTATTTTTAGGCTATAATTAGGTACTGGTTTAATTTAAGGACAAAATGAAGATGACGTTTAACATGAAGTGGGGAACTTATGTGTATAAGAGGATGCCTTTTGGCCTGATAAATGTAGGAATGACCTTTCAATGTGATATGGGTCACACTTTCAAGGGAATGATAGGAAAATGCATAATGATATACATGGATGATCTTACAATATTTTCAAAGAACTGAAAAGACCATATAAGTCACCTACAGTCTATATTCAAAAGATACAGATGGTTTGATATTTCACTAAACCCAAAGAGTATTATATTTAGAGTGACTAAACATAAGATTTTGGGGTACATTATCACCGAGGATGGGATCACCATTGACCCAGAAAAAATTAAAGTGATTTTAAATATTTATCCACCAAATAGCAAGGAGGATCTCAAATCATTCTTTGAAAAGATTAATTTCATAAGGAAGTTCATCTCAGGATTTGTAGAGATTGTTAGAACCTTGAATGCCATGTTCAAGTAGGATGCCAAAATATAATGGTTAGCTAAATATTTAAAGTCCTTCCAAGAGATTAAGGATGTAATATCACAAGTTCTAGTGTTGATTAACCTAGATTTTATAAAAGATTTATACCTATACTCATTTGCTTTAGAGCATATGATTACCGATTTCATCATGTAGAAGAAGTATGAGATAGAGTATCCAATTATGTTTATGAGAATGAATCTAAAGGATGAAAAAATCAAGTACTCTATGATTGACAAACATATTTTTGTCCTTATAAAAGTAGTGAATAAGTTTTAGCTCTACATCTTGAGGAAAAAAGTCATTGCCATTGTATTTGATCCTAATTTCAAGTTCACCTTGTCATAGAATGAGATAGGAGAATGATGAGGTAAATGGATGGCCAAGCTACAAGAATTTTACATAGATATCAAGCCTAAAAATATAATTTGAGGTAAAGGCATTATTCAGCTTATTATTGAACTAGATCCACACATCATAGTTGAATAGGTATGTGAAGCTCAACTATCTAAAGGAGAATGGTATATTGATATAATAAAATATTTACTTATAGGAACTTGTCCCCTTAAACTCAATAGAGTGAGGAAGATAGATTTTAGGCTCAAATCTACTCATTACATGATTAAGAAGGGAGTCCTCTACAAGAGAAATTATGAAGGTATTTATCTCAAGTGTGTATATGTAGAGGAAGCTAAATAAATCTTAGAGAACTTGTATCAAAAAATAGGTAGTGGTCATCTATTTGGGAATAACATTGCCCATAAGGTCTTAAGAATGGGATACTATTGGCCAAAAATTTTCAAAGATGCTCATGTTCATATGAGAACATGCCATGAATGCTAAGCTCTAGCCAAGAGAGAAGTACATGCAATAATGCCTTTACAACCAGTTATTGAAAGAAGGCCATTTTCCCAGTGGGTCTTTGAATTCATTAGTATCATCAACCCAAATTCATTATTAGTCCATAATTTCTTGCTTACTACTATAGATTATTACACTAGATGGACTGAAGTCATAGCCACAAAGAATTGTAGAGCACAAGATGTGATTCACTTCTTAGAGGAACACATAACAAACATATTTAGCACACCTATTTCTCTAGTTTGTGACAATGGATTAGCTTTCATATCAGTATAATTTACTAAATGGAAACATGACAACTAGATCATTATCAAGTTAGCCTCTAACCATTACCCTTAGGGAAATGGACTACTATATCAATGAATAAAAATCTAATCGATGCAATTAATAAATCAGATGGAGATAGGCCTAAAGACTAGCATAATTTATTAACATATGATCTTTGGGTAGACCAGATCAGATACAATCAAGTCCTTAAAGCTTGACCCTACCTGTTAGTGTATGGATGAAATCCTATGTATCTAATTATGCTAAAGTTACCCACTTATTTGTTTATGTAAGACTAAATAGAATTGAGTGATAAATCAGAATCAAGGTTTTCAGACATAATAAAAATGGAAGATGCAAGGACTAAGGCCTTAAAAGCATTTAAAAAACACTACGATGTGGTCAAGAGGTGGTTTGATAAGAGATCAAAGGTTAAAACATTTAGGATTTTAGATTTAGTGCTACTTTGGGATAAATACCATGAAAAGAAAGGACAACATGAAAATTTTACCCCATTATGAATTGGACCATACCAAATTTTAGAGATCATGTGAAATAATGCATTTCATCTGAAGGACCTCCAAGGTAATGAGCTTAGATATCTAGTCAATGAATAGTTCCTAAAGCATTACTTCAGTGTTGTACCATCTACTAATGTTACTGAATAATGAGGGAAAGATGAATGTAGTTGTAAGATTAGATTATATTTCATGCTTTCATAGATTAGTTTCCTACTTTCTAGATTAATATTTACTACTTTAAATATTTTGATTTCATATATTATATTTCATATTTTCTAGATTAGATTTTAGTGCTTTCTTAGATTAGTTGTTTACTTTCTCTGATGATCAAAATTATGTTTGCTTTGACTATAACCAAGTTAAAATCCAAACCAACTGACCTTATGACTTGTGGAAAAGGGGGAAATTAAAATCTTGATATTTTGGGGCTAGTTTTAGGTGTATTTATGTGTTTTTGAGTCTTTAGGATGAAGGTAGATAATCATGAATTATTTTGAATGGTGTCATAATTGAATAATTTTACCAGGCATGTGGAAGTTGCTCTTAGAGTACTTCATACAAATCTATAAAGTTTTCTTATTTTATTGGATTAAATGCACTTATCACATTAAATACCTATTGGAAGTGATAATTTTGGGTATAGGTGTAGCTGGTAGGGATGTTTTAGTAATGATTTATTTTATAATTATACCATCTCACTAGGGTTCTATCTCTTCTCTTTCCAATCAAGAACAAAAGAAGAGCAAAAGAAGAACAAAATAAGAAAGAACCTATAGATTCAAAAGAGCAAAAGAAAATCAAAATTAAAAGGATCACATGATGAAATAAGGTCAATGTACCATGCATCATGATCAAAATAAAATAATGGAATGAGAAGAGAAGGAGCTCAAGGTATCTTTAGCAGGTCTATAGATGCCTGACTGGCAATAGAACAATGCTTGGCCTTCCATTATTTTTTCATATTTAATAGATACTAGAATGAAACCTACAACCCTATCAAATCCTTTGAAAAAATCATCATAGCAGGGGTTAAATCAACTACACGTTTAAAACACATATATCCAAGACAATTATAAAGTAAATATGTTGTGTGAATTAACTTAGGAGTCTCTTTCATATTTCTTATTTAAGTATTCTTCTGTGACACACTTCATGATTGATTTAGGATTACAAACTAGAGTTTTGAGTTCTTGAATACTCAGGAGTAATCCCCTTGTTATTCACCATTTGTTGTACCCAATATCCCCCTTCTTTCCATAGGAAATGGGGACCCACTTTTTGTAGATTATTGTCTTGATTTTGAGCCCCCTCTTCTATATGTTTATGCAAATTATAGGAAAAGATCATGATTTGGCCTCTTATACTTTGGAAAGATGGCATTGATATTGTGTTTTTATAGACTAAATCTTTTTTTCTATCAGGTTTGTTACTTTGAGCTAATTGTTATGGACTTATATTTTCATAGACTAACCTTCTTCGAGTGTCTTTGTCAGGATTTGTGTTTTTAGGATTTTCTCTTTGGAACCTTTTATTCTACATGAATTGGTCTTTGGGTTTATTATGTTAGACATTTTGTTTGATAGAATTTTATTTTTGTAGCATTTTCCTTGCAATAATTTTACCGAAACAATTTTCTTGAATCAAACTTATTATAGCAAACAATTTTACTAATACACTTTTCTTGATAGAATTAGCTTTTGGCCTGCTTGAACCTACCCTTTAGGCTTTGTGTAACTTACCCTTTAGCTTTTTTGAGATTGTTCTTTGGCATTTATGAAGTATATCCTTCAGTAATTTTGTCATGGACAAATGCCCTATGAAGTAGACCCTTTAGATTATTGCCGAAGTACCCTTCAACATTTTAAAATTACCCTTTAGAACTTTTGAAATGCCCCTTTTTGCCTTGACAGCCTACCATTCAAGATTTGTGAAACATGCCCTTTGGTCTTATTGTTGTGGCGATTTTACCTAATAGAATTACTTTGGGACTTTTTCAATTGCCCTTTAGCTTCTCCACACCTATCATTCAGGAATTTTTTCCTACACCTTTGCCTTTTTGAACCTTTCCTTTGGACATCTTGTCCAAGACACTTTCCTCAAGCCAATTGAATTCCTTTAGACATCTTGTCTAAGAGAATTGGGTCTTTGAGAGAATTGTTTTAGACATTTTATTCAAAATAATTCCCCTGATAAAATTCCTTTGGGACTTTTGAAATGACCCTTTACCTTCAACTTACCCTTCAAAAGTTTTATCAAAGACACACATGACCTTTAGCCTTTTGAAAGTTCCCTTTGGGACTATTGTCGTTACCCTTTACATCTTTTTTAAGGGCCCTTTTCCATAGAAAATTACCCTATGAAGTTGACCCTATAGGCATTTTTTCCACAAATTAGACCCTTTGGACCTTTTAAACATGCCCTTCGAGACTTTTATCTTGAATTTTTTTTCCCTACAAGCCTATCCTTTAGGACTTTTATCCCACACCAATTCCTTTGGGATTTGTGTTTTGGTTATTTTATTTGATGCAAAAATATCAAATCAATTCCCCTCAAGGGAACATGACCTTTGGTGACCCTTTAGACATTTTAAAAATGGCGTTTCAAAAATTATAAAGTGGTCACTTACCCTTCAGGAGTTTATCCTAAACCCTTTTCCTTCTAAGACTTACCCTTTAGGAAAATTATCCTAGCCCCTTTTGCCCTTTAGCTAATTACTTTAGGAATTTTTTCCTAGGGTTTTTGTCCTTCCACTAATTCTTTAGGACATTTTGTCTAAAACATCATGCCATTTGGCCCTTTTGATACCATCCCTTCAAGCATTCCTTCAAACATTTTATTCAACATAATTGAGTCTTTGGAATAATTTTAGTGGATATTTTATTTGAAATAATTCCCTTAATGGAATTCCTATAGACTTTGTGTCTTAAATATTTTTTCTGACAAAAAGAACCCTTTGGGGGAATTTTTGTGGATATTTTATTTGAAATAATTCCCCCACACAAAAAGCCCACAACAATTTTCTTGTGACAATTCCCCCACAACAATTTCCCCAAAATAAATACCAAACTACCTAGTGGAACCTTTTATTAAATAGAATTTCATTATGTTTTGATCTTAATTTGATATTTTAGCCCATATCCAAAGTGTATTTTATTAATACTAAAACCTTAGGCTAAAATATTCATGCAGGGTCCTTTCTACATATTTTCTAAAAGTATTATGCAAAGTCATTTTTTGCTTATGTTTTAAGGAGTAGGGAATCCTGAAGAAATGACATGTGTCAAGTTGATGAGATTAAGTTTTACATTCATGTAGACATCATTTGACAGTTGTAAGGACATCATTTGATGATAAAAAAATGTCAAAATTAACATTGGTAATGTGTCAAACTTATGAGATTAAATTACAGTCGCATGGATGTCATTGATAGTCATGGGGATGTCATTTAATGGTCACATGAGCATCAAATTTAACCTCATAAATTACCCATTTGGATTCAAATCAAGATCTTGTGATGTGCATCTGTTTGAGCCCATTTAATCAAAGGACATGAGAGTGAGTTGAAATGTCAAAGCTCTATAAGAGTGTCAAGTATCACCATCATGGGAGCATAATGCACATCTATAATGATCTATAAGAATAAGTAGGGAGCCCAGTGTATATAACTCAAAATCCTTGAATGGATACCAAGTTGCATACATATGAAGTAGAATAAAATAATTAATGATAAGTGTCAAGTACACAAGATGACAATGAGCCAAAATCACTAAAATATAATGAAACACATTAAACTAGTACATAAGGATCAATGGTGCAAGTCCTAGATGGAATTTTAAAAGATCTTGGGCTCAATCAAGTGTTGACCTGTGTCACATTTCAAAATCTAGCAATGATAAAACACACAAATCTTTGGACTATGTTATATATATCAATAGACATTGTGTATCATAGTTAATATAAAGTATGAACATGCATGCATTAATCTAAATAATGAATATAAAAGTGAAAATCTAGAATCTATAAAAGGAATGAATGAGCATGTGATGCATAGTTTAGATTAGTCACTACTAATAATAGTTCCACTAGTTCTAAAATATTGGTACAGGGATTTTGGTACTTCATGCATATTTTTGAGTTTCATTTGAAGGTGGCTAATCTAAAATATCAACATGTTATTCTCAAAACCTATAAAAAGAGTCATGTGTAGTTTTAATAAATGATCCATATTTTGAAGTTTGTATATAGTTCAAGCTATAATTGTAAAAATTTCTTATGTCTTTATACACATGCACATGTTGCATAGTTTTGGAAAATGATAATTTAAATTGATAACTACAAGTAGAATCTTATACAATTTTAGACCATAGTTAGAACTACATGTTCTGACTATCACATGTGACAACCTTGCATGAACTTGGAGGATGAGGTGACCCCTTCCCCAAGTCTATATAAACAATTATAATCCAACTTGGATTTTGGTCAGAGAATTTTGAATACAAGAGTAACATTAGTTTTGATCATCAACAAATCTGTTTGTGTATTTTATTTTCAATTTCTATGTAACTAGTTGTTACTTTCATTGGTTGTATATATTCAATATTCTTTAGTGTGCAAAAGCTATGAATGGATTCTTGATTATTTTGATTGATATACTAATATATAGATGTGCAAATACTATTGAAATATTGGTAAATATAATGGTTAAGATAGTTAGGTTCAAATTGATTAATAATGTTGATTATGCATGAGTTATTTCTTGGATGTAATTTCTATGTGTGTGCAATAGCTACCTTACAAATAGAAACCTTTATCTAAGGCTTGTGAATTTATTGCATCTTTATCTCCTTAGAATTCTTAGCCATATCTGACTATGTGTGTATAGTTATTGTTATCAACAAGCATAGGTTCTGAGAATACTTGTCCTTTTAGAAACCAACCAAGAAAGTAGTTCCTAAAAACCACATAAGATTTTTTTTACCTTACCTTTCCCCCTTTTTGAGTTTGTTTTGAGATCTACCCACTATATATTATCAACCAACCACCCATCCAACTCGCATAGAGATTCACTACCCCTATTAGGAAGCCCACCTTCATCTAAAAACCTTATCAATAACTTGCATACCCTACCCGCTATTTCATCAACAAGTTGAAATAAAATGCATACCTATGACTCAGGCCTTGGAGTAGAGTTTATCTCCATTGAGATCCTAAAACATTAGAGGCTACCTTGTTAAGGTTGTGGTGTGTATAAAACCTACACTAATATAAAGGCTTACATATTTTTTTCTTGTTAGGAGTAAAATTCTATTATGGTGCATTTCTGAGATTTTGGGTTCTCAAATACTCTAGAGTATTTTCCCCACTAAATTACCATTTCTTGTGCCCTAACACACACACCCCATTTTCTAAATTTTATTGAGGATATACTATTGTTTGAATATCCTTATTCAAGGTCCTCTAATCCTTATACACCCATGAAATTCATTTAAATATTATTAACTCTAAGGTTATTCTAAAGTTACAAAGTTCATAGTTATGAAATTCAAAACTCGAACACTAATTTTGATCTATCTTAAAACTTGGGTTTTCATAATTGACTTTATGATTTGTTTGGACTAATAAATCTAATATATCTTGTCTTAATGTTCTTATGTTTTTTTTATGTTTGTAAGACTATTGGAAAATATTTGTAAATTTTTCATTATCAAGCCTTAATTTATTCATCTTAGATCAGGATAGGTGGCATTCCTATGTTACCCAAAGCCTTTAGCCTTTACAAAAAAATTTAAGTCTCTAAAGTCCCTAAGCTCCAAGAAATTGATAGGTGGAATTCCTATGTTACCCAAATCCCTTTATATTTTAAGAAAATTATAAGTGTTTGAATTATTTGAGCTCTAAGAACATTCCATACAATGAAAATAGGTGAAAATGAAACTGCATAAGTTCAAAATGAAGTTAATCATTCAATGATTTTGAGGCGCCAAGATCTTAAAACTAGACAAGTGGTATAGTTTTGTTAACTAAGAACCCCAGAAGGATTAAACATAGTATAATACTCCAAAGGTCATATATTCTAATGGTCTTAACATTTTTAACTTTTATAAATTGACAACTGACACATTTTTTGTTAACCTGAAGCTTCAAATAAGGAATATCAAGTTAATGGCTTAATGGTCTGATGGCTCCCAAGTATCCAAGTATCTAAGGCTTTGAGATCATGACACATGTAGACATATCACAAAATTGGAGCATTCATAGGGATATACATAGTTTAAAAGGTTCAAATAATAGAGGCCTTGAGTCTTTGAGTTCCTATAGTCCTGATATTACTCCATGTGGTCTAGAACATACAAATCAAGGTTAAAAAATGTAAAAGGCTGATTAAGTGAGAAACATATAAGTTTTAAAATATAGGATATGCATGGAAAAAGTCTGTATAAATAAAATTTAAAACAAATAAAATAACTTGATAAGTGAAAAATTAACACTTGTCTTAAATAGGATGATTAGACATACAAGATTGATGAAACATTGCCACATGACAAACAAACAAACCTACCAAAGCTATCTGGAAAATTTAAATCCAAATGGGAATGAAACAAAAAGCCATTTGTCACATTAAATTAAAACTAATTGAGTATTAAAGGAATATAATTAGGAAAATATATGAAAAATCTAAGCAAAAATAAAGCCAATTTCTCCATCAATCTTCAAGTGAACATTATAAATTTGAGATTTCCTATGACCTAAAATCCTTAGCTTCTTCAAAAAACTTGAAAGAACATTTAGACCAATTAATTAAGTAATTGCATATCTTAGATTAAAAAAATATATTCTTCAAAACAAATAAATTTTTAGGCCCCTTCTACATTTTCTTGTGCTGGAAATATTGAATACACAGAAACCTTATTCGACAAAAGTACCCTCGATTTCAAGTTTCAAAATTACTCAGCACTCTAGAATGTATTGGATTCTATGGAAATATATTATATACAAGACCATTTATCAAAGGATTAGAATCAATATTTTGATGACCTTATACCAATAAATACCATGGGGCTTCATTGAAAAATGACAAAGCCAAAATTAATTCCCTATATTGACTTGTTCTGTGATTTATTCTTTAATAATACTTGCTCTTGAGATTGTATACACCTTAGAAAAAGGAAAAAATTAATTGAATATATTTCTTTAAGATTATTAAAAATGTACCTTATACTCCTAGTACCTAAGGTAGTTTATAACCAAGTCTTAGCTAATGTATAGATCGAGCACAACATCATAGAGGGAAAACTAAAACAATGGCCAGTGAAAGACTAAATATTGAATCCCAAGGGGCCTATCTCTTCCAAATACATTGCTAAATTTAGGATTAGGATATCCATGTAATTTTTAAAAATACTACATGGTTTTCCCAATATTACTTATGTATAATTGGAGTGGGTCCCATTACTAAATATTCCAATAACTTCAAACAACATATTTTCCTTGGGAGAGATTATAAGACTTAGATTGAAGTATTATATGTTCATGAAAGAACAAAATCTATCTAATGGAAATTTATATATGATTTCATATTTATTGGATGTAATTTTTATCATAGTTCATAGAATGGATGGATAACTATGGTAACCATCATTACAGTATGTGGATAATAAGATCTATGAAAACTATTCTTTCATGTTTATCTACAGATTTAGAAATGAAATCATAATGATTTATGAGGAAATCTACCCTTAAATATACTAGGTCATTCATGGAACTCAAATTCCTAGGTTATTTGAGAGCTTAAAAATAATCATAGGCAAATGGGGGGATTATTAGTATTGCCCTGATTGCATAATTATCAAGATTGAAGGAACTAGGGCACCATCACATAATTATAGAAAAAGTGATAAATATAGAAAAGGGAGAGTATAATAAAAAAAATGAGGGAAACCCCCAAATCAAAAAATAAATTCTTAAATGTCTTCTAGGTCCCCAACTAACTTCCATGCATATAACTATGGTTACCATAATTTTGGATACAACCACTATAATGGATAAGACTGTACCTCCTCTAGACCCACAAAAAAGCACATTATTTATGGCATCTTTTCCTCCACTTAAAATGGTCACTCAATTAATTCTATTGGAGTTTTTATAATCTTATTTATTTTTCATTTCATCTCTTCCTCCTCCTATAACATATCAAGTGCACCAGTTTATTTCCCATCCAAACTTTCACTATTGTTGTTTCGCTCTCCATTCCTTCACCACCATAAAATGTAATAATTTTTGCTATTATGGCTCATTTATTTGTCTCATCATCCATTTCACCTCCTATTTACCACATAACCACTTATTAAAAGGAAGCCAAAGTCTTATCCTCCTCTAAGGCTCAATAATTAGAAGAAAGACTAACATTTGGTCTAGCTACTATAGAATAATCCCTTGATGAGGAGAAAGAAAAAATAATGCATGGAAATATGATACACTTAGTGTAGCATTTGATAAATGAAGAGGAAGAATATGTAGAAATGATGAAGGGATCAGATATCTAATTGGGTGAGGAAAGAGTTTCTAGATGATGAAGATGTAGATTTATAAAGGCTAAAACATTGAGTTTGGGAAGGCTTCAAGAATAAGAAACTCTAGATGGAATCTTAGACCATTAAGTCCTCATTGAATAAAAAAGAAAAAAATAAATGAGGTATTTTCTTATCTTATTTATTCTATCACTATTGTAAATACTTCATCTAGAGATTTACCTCTAGCCATTCTATGATCATCATCATCTAGTTCAATTGATTCTTCAATTATTGTCATAAACACAAATAAAGGCTCCAAAGAAAGGAGTTCATTTTGAGAATATAGTTTCAATTTTTAATCATAGAAATTTACCAATCCCTCAAAAACCTTTGGATTAATTAGAGCTAACCATGCGACAATCCTCACCTATACAATCAGTCACCATGACAATTGAAAAAACATTGGGCTTGACTAGATATGCGGTTGACTTCACCCCATAAAGAGAAGCCTCATCATGGGATATAATTATTTATCCACCATTACAATTCCCAATTAAAATAAGTGATTCATTAGGATCTCCAAAAATAAATCCTCCTCTAATGACTCCTCCACCCTCTACCTCTAAATACCTAAGTCCTATTGAAGAATAAGGATAACTTATTATTCTATAATGGGTTGAAGAGATGCAAGCAAAAGGGATGAAAGACATAATTTGTTCACCATTGAATTACCAACAGTCTCCATTGAGTTTGAAAAATAGAGTGGCACCATTCAGAGGGTGAGTAAGAGGAAATTAGGTAATATTGATACAAGGGAAGAAATTGAGTTTGAGCAAAGAGAAAATTTGTTTCCCTTGGGTAAGAAAGCCAAAAGGAATCCCAATGATCCAACTAAGTACACAATTTTTTTTCTTTTATGGATTCAACTAGGGAGGCAATGAAATAAATGTATAAAATCAAGGAGATAAAACATATATGAAATTATCAATAAGTTATTCATTCCCTTTATGAAATTATCGATAGGTTATAGAGTGTAACCACTAAGTTGTACAATATTTTGAATAGCATTTGAGTTTCCAGAGGGGAGAGACAATTAGAAAGGATCGATGCTTAAACTATGGAATCAACTAAAAGAATATGAGAAAAGGCTCACTCTTTTGATTCAATATTCTAAGAGTAGTGCATTCAACCAACTAAACCTAATGTCTAACTAAGATGTAACATGGGTCCTAAATTATATAATTTTAAAAAGGGATGTTTCCCTTAATTTACATACATAGATGAAGGCATTAATGGGGCATTTCATGAATTATTAAAATGAGACCTTGGAAATTTTGAAGGATATGAGGGTCATTGATGTGATAACTTATACTAGGGAGTTAGTCAATAGGCCAAATTTTGAAATGCTCCTTAAATAAACTATAAATATATTTAATGAGGAAGTTTATGGAATAATGCATAAAACTAATGATGAGATTTTTTAGATAATAAGTATTCCAAGGATAGAGTGACAAAGGAATATCCCTTGGAGTTGAGTTTAAGATATTCGAAGCAAAACATACAACGTTGATGGATGAATCCATAAAAATATTCAAACCTTCCTTTCTCAATTTTGACATTATAAACAAATATTTCAAAGCAACACATGCATTATTTGAGGAACTCAAAGTTAAATAAGGAACTTCAGGTTTAGTCCCAAGTACATAGTCAAGTGTTAGTGCTACCACATCAACACAAACTTCCCAATTTATTAGATATGCGGTCATGCAAACTATAGGTGGGCCAATTTTGATACCTCAAGGAACTATAGTGGCCACTTTAGTTTCAATAGTTTTCAGACAAATATCTTCATCTTCAAATGGTTTCACATTAACACCCCTTTAAATATAAATATGTATTTTCATATTTTGAGTAAGTTAGAATGTTGGTTCTTAATTTATTTTTAATATATATATATATATATATATATATATATATATATATATATATATATATATATATTAGTCTAAGAATTCTATTCTAGCAAACACTTTGTATATGCATGCTTTGCATGATAATTAACACACAATGTTATTTCTAGAGATGTAAATTTAGAATTCACTTAGAGGATGAGGCCTTCCCCTCTACAAGCCTATATATATATATATATATATATATATATATATATATATATATATATATATATATATATATATATATATATATTTATCCTCCCTATCCCAAAGGGAGGACAAATATGACTATTAAGATCAATAAGAAATTCTACATATTGTTCTATAATTAATCTTGATGTGCAAATTTGATTCTTCTCCAAACTTGTGAATCCTATAAAAATTTATGTCATTATGGTATATTAATCTCTTGATTATGAATGAGTTTTATTTTAAATACAATTATTCATATTGTGCTATTTATAATTTGAGTGCCTTTTATGTATTAATAATAATCGCCCTTGTATATGTGTAAACACAATCTTAAACATGCAGCAATATTTGATTATATATGCTTAAGTTTAATGTATTATTTTTCCTTGGACTATTAAATCTACTATATTATTGGTGTTCTTATATTATCTTGAAATAAAAATTGGTCCTTGACTTGTCCAACCCCTAGTTTAAGAGACGGCTTAGAAATGTTTTATCTTGTTTAGTCCACAATCCTTCTTTTCTTCCTTACCTTCCCCTCTTTTTAGAGTTTATTTTGGTCCTACTTATACCTTAGGTGTTCAAAGAGTAAAAAAAATGTATATTATTCCTTTGTTAGTATAAATGATAAAAAATCAAGAATAACAATACACTAAGACTAAACACTCTTGCCAAAAAACTAGGGAGAGCATAACACAATAAGAAAGATCCCAAAATAGAGATAAAGACAATACAAATTTCTTACCTCCTTTGTCAAATTTGATACTTACTTGTTGGAAAAAGGATGTTCATGTTTGGTCTATGATGATATGAGTCTTCTATAAATTCTCTTTCATGGTGGTAGCATCTCTTCAATAGTTGCTTGTGGTTTGGTGTGAAGCTTGACATAAATTGGGCATTATAACACAACTCTCAAAGGCTTTAAGAAGGTATTACAGTAGAATAACTTTACACAAAAAATGTTGTTGGCATATGGAGTGAGAACTTGTATTTATAGCTCTAAGAACTAATTCTAACCCTAGGGAGGTTAGGTTAAATTTTAAATTGAGTTGAGTCTTAATTAACCTAGGTTGAGTATTCTAACCCTAGGTTATGTTAAAGCACTCATGAAATCTTGACACCTCTATTTCATATATTTTTAAGGCATGAAAACTAACTTTAGATATTTTTGAGGTCATGACTCATAATTTTTAGAATATTTAGGAAATAATAAATCACTTTATTAGCTCCTTAGACCTTTTATTTCATATTTGACTATTTTTTTCATAAATGAAATTCATTAATTAAGATTTATAATGTAATTAATCTTATTTATTTATTTTTGGATTTTGGAAATTGTTTTAAATGTTATGAATTAATATCTTGACATGCCAAAAGTGTCAAATTACTAGGTCATAATTTGACTAGGGATAGAACTAAACTAGGTTATTGGTGCATACATGATAATACACTAAATAAGCTATCATAGTCATGTTTCTAGACAATTAAATTCCTTATATAGATACATTTGGGAAATTTAGGTGATTTTTAGGCTTAAAATATGTCATTTTCTAGAAATTGAATAGAATCCTGATTTAGGCATGAAAGTGGACAAAAAAAAATTTCTCTAGTTTGCCCTTATTTTAGAAGGCATTGCAAAAACACATGTATATTAATGTATTTTAAAATAATGATAAATTAATTAATTTAAATGGTTCATGCCCCAAAGGGTGATTTATAAGACCTTGATGCCCCCTAAAAGGAATGAGAAACAAAATAGAATTATTGAACATTCTCTCAAAATGAATAAAATGACATGATCTCATGGTAACAAGAGTGAAATTACTAAATTTCACAAAGGTAGTTATAAATAGTAATGGATATGAAGTCATTGATTTACCCAAATTTAGTTATAATTAGTAATATAGGGTGTGACACTAGTTTGCCCAAAGGTGGTTATAAGCAGTAGCATAAATAGTTTCCCTAGTAGGGTAGTGGGATAGAGACTGATTTAACCAAAGGTGGTTATAATCAGTAACAAAATTGGAAACACTAATTTGGACAAAGGTTATTATAATAAATAATGGAAAATGAGAAACACTAATTTTCCCAAAGGTAGTTATAATTAATAATGTAGGCATTTTCCTTAGAAGGGCAAGTAGAAGAGTTAAAAATAGTGATTTTACCAAAGACAATTATAATAATTCACATGTTAAAATTGCATGAGGAAAATTATAATTCCCCCATAAGGCAATATATATCATTGATCGATCAAAAAATAATTTTCCACACTAGGCAAATTTGTAAGGGTAACTTATGAAAAAAAATAGTAAAACATATTTAAGATGAGCTAGAAAAGGATAAAAACACATTTTTAGCCTAAATGTGAGTTCAAATATACATGGGATATAGGTAAACAATTTTTGTTATTAAATGGGTCTTATAAGAGGCCCAAAAATGATGGTTTGGTTATAATATAAATAAAAAATAAGGCACATAATATTGAACAACGTGTATAATAGACTAGGGATGTGAAAAATACACTTCTTAGAGCATGTAGAATGGACTATAAGCCCTCAAGGGGTAAAATTTCAAATTTTTGGCTTTATATTCACTCATAGGGTGAAAAATAATTCATTTTTACCTTATCCCTTTATGAATTATAGATGTGGTTTCTTGCACATAGTGTTGAGAGGAAGTGGCACATGGAGGAGCTCAATGACAAATATCGAAGTGAGTGAGGGAGAACATGCAACCACTGCATGATGGGGTACTAATAAGTAACCTCAAATTAGTCATTAATTATCATTAATTGTCATTTATTACACTTGGTAGGTCAAAATTTATCAAAGTCACCATTTGCATGGTAGAGAAAATAATGTCTTCGCTAAGGAAAATGATGACTTTGATCAAAGTTGCCACTCCTAGAAATGGTGGTAACACCAAAAAAAGGTAGAAATCATTGAAATGGTGATTTCACCTCTTTTTAGGCAAATTCACTATTTTCATGTAAATGAAAATGTCAATTTTGCCAAATTTTTTTCAAAATTTCTTAAATGACAACTTTGACATAGAGAAATTAGCCTAAGGAATCAACAAGTTTACAGGATCAAATTTGATAAAGGAGGTAATAAATTTGTATTATCTTTATTTTTATTTTATGATTTTGCTTATTATGTTATGCTCTCCTAGTTCTTAGGCAAGAGTGTTTAGTCTTAGTGTATTGTTATGATTTATTTTTGTAATTTGGACTAACAAGGGACTAATATATGTTTTGTTTAAGCAATGTTATTTTTTGACATTTCTATAGAGAAAAGCCACTATTTAGTATGTCAAAGCCACCATTAAAAAATCAACTTCTTTGCATATAATAAATATCACAAATAAACATGGGAGTAGTGAAGATACTGTTACATAGGGTGAAGCCACTGATAACTCAAGCAACATAATGATGTATATTTCAAGGCTAAAACTCTAAACATGAAGAATTAAATGCATTTGTTAGTAAAAATAAGGTTAGCATATCATTCTCCTTTTCCATATAAGATGTGTGGTCCCATCGGGCATGCCATTATGTACCTTATATGTTTGAAGAGTAAAAAAATGTAGATTAATCCCTTGTTAGTCCAAATGACAATAAATCAAGGATAAAAATATACTAGGACTAAACACTCTTTCCTAATAACTAAGGAGATCATAACACAATAAGCAAGAGCACAAGATAGAGATAAATAAAATAAAAATTTCTTACCTCCTTTATCTATTTTGATGCTTACTTTTTATCATAAGGATGTTCATGCTCAGTCTATAATGATTTGAGTCTTCTAGTAATGCTTTTCCATGGTGGTAGCATCTCTCCAAAAGTCACTTGTGGCTTGGTGGGAAGCTTAGCATAAATTGGGAATTATAACACTACTCTCAAAGGATTTAAGAAGGTATTCTAGAATAATAACCTTACACACAAAAGATTTTTAGCATATGGAGTGGGCACTTGTATTTATATCACTAAGAACTAACTCTAAATCTAAGGAGGTTAGGTTAAATTATAACTTAGGTTGAGTCTAATTAACCTAGATTGAGTCAGTCTAACCCTAGGTTGGATCAAAGCACTCATGAAATCTTGACACCTTAGTTTTAGATATTTTTAAGGCATGACAACTCACTTTAGATATTTGTGAGGTTGCGACTCATCATTTTTAGAATATTAAGGAAATAATAAATCACTTTATTAGCTCCTTTGACCTTTGACTTCATATTTGGCTAAAAATTCCTTTTTTGATAAATGAAATTCATTAATTTGATTTATAATTTTTATTTAGGCAATTTATATAAGATTTTCAATCAATTAATCTTGATTAATGTTTTTTGGCTTTTGATAATTATTTTAAATGTTATGAATTAATAGCTTGATAGGCCAAAAGTGTTAAATTACTAGGTTATAATTTGACTAAGTTAATTGTAAGTTTGGGTATATAGTTGGATCATATCTCATCTTATCATCCTTAATTTTATGGGAAAATAGAGGTTGTCAACAAATTCTTATAAGGGTATCTTGGTTATTTTTGCATCAGATAAACAAGAACATTAGGTTAAATTATTTCCATTAGTAGAATTGTTGTACAATAATTCATTCCATACCTCTTCTAAAATGTATCCCTTTATGGATATTAGCCCCATCCATCACTTCATCTTTGAGGGTGCAATCCAAGGTTTGAGTTGCTGAGGAACACATTCAACATCAAAAGGAGGTATTATTTGGTTTAAGGTAGAATTCAATAATATCACAAAATAAAATTAAGTAATAAGCTGATCAACATTGTAGTGAGAGGCATTTTGGTATTGTAATTAAGACTTTATGTACTTGTAACCATATAAGCATATGTCTTTGAAGTAACATAAAAAGGATAAAAAACTTTCTCATAAGTATGATGACCCTTATCATATCCTAAAAAAATTAGGAGTGTGGCATATAAGTTGGAACTATCCCAATTCACTTGCATACATCCTATTTTTCATGTATCTTACCTGAATAAGGTAATTGGATGGAGAGTTTATACCCAAATTGAGTTACATTAATTGGATGAATAGTATAGAGTCATTTTGGAACCCCTATGAGATAATTCACACATGAATATAAAGGCTATAAACAAGAGAGCTTAAGGAGTATTTGATCAAGTAGAAAAGTTTGAATCATGAAAATGTAAAATGGGAAGAAGAAGCTTTCTTATAGTAGCATCTAGAGATGATTTAACATTGAGGGAAATGTTTTTCTGAAGGGGAAGGGCATGATAAACCCTTAACATATAGTTCACCTAGGAATATGTGTGGCCAACTTGTGGATTACATACCTTTCATATTATCTTATTGATTTTCTCTATGTTCTTAATGTGGTCAGTCTATGTGGATAAGTAGAGTATATATAAGAGGTAGTGGTTAATATTATAGGATCATATTACAAATTATTCTCTTATTACATTTTTATGGAGGTTCCCCCTTGAAGTTACTCACTCAGTATTCTCAAGTATTATGCTATTTTATCAATTATTATTGTGTATATAATTATTTTGATCTTAATTATTTGATATATTATTCCATTATTACAAACATCTAAGTAATTTCATGACATATTGAGTCCCTAGGGTTGATATAGAGATTTTATTATGTGATGAGGTGCTTATGTTTTACTTACTTAAGAATATTTGTATGTTAAGATATATGATTATTATATTCATAATGGTATTATTGAAATTACACTATTGTTTGTTCATTATGATGTGTAGTGATTCCATACCACTAGAACTATTATTCTTGAGCTTGTATTTGTGTATACATATGTTTATATGTTTGGTATTAGTTTATCACCATTGATATGTGATGATTTATATATGTCACGTGCTTGTTGTTTGGATATTATGCATTTTTGATTTTTAAGGTAGGACATTTTATGTGTTCAATGTTGTGAAGGTGATAGGGGAGGCCAATGAAAGAACTAGGACTATGATGGGCATGAACACATAATGGGTAGATTGGTGACATGTCTACTTGACCTTACCATGACCCAAACCACTCATGTACCTTGTTATTGATCTAGTTGAAAATATAGATGTCCTTAACCATTTAACATTATTTACCCCCTTGGACACTATTCATATATTTCTTATTTAACATTATGAGTTCTCTTTAAAAGTTGTATTTCATTCTTAAAGTATTCTTAAGCCACTTAAGTGGCCCCCTTTAACTCAATATTTTGATGGATTATGAGACATAATTTTAGAGTGAGTTATAAAGTAGGTTTTATATATTTTGGGTTGATATTTTTACCGTTAGACCAATAAGAAGGTAGTGTTGAATTTCCAAGTAACCCCTTCAGTAGGAATTTAACTCATAAGGACTACATAAGAGGTTTCACTTTTTCATGATGTCAATTTCCCTAAAATTAAGTCTACACACAAATGCTTCCCATTCATGCTTACACTCGATAATCAACATATGTTTTCACATTAACAAAGCATTAATCTATTGGAGGTCTAGATATCACCCTAGATGGGCAAGGGATTGTTCACGTCCTTTTCCCAAATCTAGCTCAACATGGGAATGACCCTAGGTTGTGGGTATCTTATAATGGGGTCAAACCTCTAGGATTTTTAATGAGCTAGATCCTTAGATGCATCATTTTAGCCCATTTCCAATACTAAAACCTACTTATGACTAGGGAAAAGGGAGAGAGAAATAAATTTAAAGGGAAACCTAAGATAACAATGGTGATTCATTGAAATGATGGTTTATCCACTCCACTTGAGCTCCTAATAAACACAAATGAGATAAATAAAAGGCTAAATCTATAACTCCAAATATCTACTAACATTAGTATTTTATTTAGAGGTTCACTAGATGATCAAAAGCTAAGGAAAATGGTGAGGAGGTATAATTCAAGACATTATCTAGATAATGTATCCACATACAAGCTTCAATTAAATGACATTTGAACACTAAACATGACCTGCATAACAAGACAACTACTAACTAGGTGATATCAAGACTTGACAAGGAAGAAAGCTCTACCACATATGCAAACCAATTTATATGAACACACTAGATAATCATAATTAAATATAAACCATAGTCTTCTATTCATTGTAAGAGGTTATAAGATCAATCTTGGCAGAGTTTAGTCATGCCCAAGAGAGGGATTTGAGGGATCATTTTTTAAGATCCAAAGCCTCTATATATAGTAGAAAGGGAGAAAGAAAAGATGGGAACATGCATAGGAGAATGGAAAAAGAGTCAGCATGATCAAGAAGTGAGGTGGAAGTTCATTATTTTTTTTCATTTATGCATGCATTTCTCTAATCAAGATTAATCCTTATTAATAAGCTAACCTCCTTTTGTTCTAATAGTCCTCAAGCTATTTTCATTAGCTGGGAAGTCCCACTACATGACAAGGGTTTGTTATGCATGGTGACAATTTTTTTTCAAATAGAATCATTTCTCTTAACTACTTATTTAACTACTAGCTCACCACCAAGGGACCCTAAGCCCACTTGACTTTTTCATGAGGATAAAATCCTCAAATATTGAGATTGATAGAGCCATGCCATGAATAATGGTAGTACCTAATTTTTTGAGGATGGAACTAGAGGTCCATATTAATTCCTAATGGTGTTCCTTTATGTTATTTATACATAAATGCATGGATATACCCACTCTATGGTATTTGAATGACCTTTAATGGTGATGGGAAAACACTTTGTAGGGCTTGCTGACTTTTGATAGAAAACTACTCTTTAGCTCAACTTTATCCATCAAAAACTGACTTAGACCAATAAAAATGATCCTAGTTATCATTATTCCTATTGGTCCCACAGATACTTGTTGTCAGATGTTGACTCTTTGACTTCTTGTGTACCATAGATCTTCTTGGTATGAATAAATGTGGTCTATTGATTTCCTACCACCAAAGATCCTTTGACATGTTGAATTGAGCTCACACCATTAGATCAAGATGTACAAATGAACATGGACCATCATATTTTATTATACCCACCATTTGAACTCAAAAAAATAGATCACAAGCTTAAAATTTACATTCACATACCCATATTTGATGTCTATATGAACATCTTTGATGTCTATGTAACCATCTTAGGATTTTTGAACCCCAATGGTTATTTGTCATGGTATAAATTTGAATTTCATTCACCCATCATTTTACATTCATGACCATCATTAATTTCCATGAGACCATCAATCTTTGAACCCCAGTAAATAAATGTTGAGCTTTATTTTGATGTCTACATAAATGTTTCACTTTGTAGGTTCAAATTTAAATGCTTATAACTAGATGTATATAACTCAAAAAGGCACAAAAATTTTAGAGGATGTTTTTGTCACAAATAAATCCATAGCGCTATAATGCTTTGGATCATAGGGGCTTCCTGAGTGAATAAAAAAATGCTTAAACAAGCTAGTCTAGTCACTTCCACATGATGCCCTGATGATGGTCTAGTCCTTAAAACATTCCAAATTCATCCTTTGATCATCCTTCCAAGGTTCTAAGGATTTTATAAGGATTTTTAAACCTAATTCATGCCCTTTAATACTTGAAATATGTGAGAACCTATTCATACCCTCCATTTGCATTTCTAGACCCATTTCTAAGCCATTTGAACTTTACTCCATCAAGAACATGGCTTACCTTTTCTATCTAGGAAAGAATCTTGGTATATGGGACTAAATGGCCAAAAATTTTGGTGACTCATAGGGAATCATGCTTGCTATGCTTGAGAACCTAGACCATGCTACTTTGTCTAGTCCATTGGGTATTGAGTCTCCTCTTTGGTTCAACATATTGATATGGAGTTGGAACTAGATACAACCCTTGAAAAATCCCTTTTTGAAACAAAAAAAGACCAAAATAAAGATCAAAACAAGAAAAAGTGCCACCAAGGTACTTATTAGAGGGAAACTAACCTAGAAAAAAATAGGGAAAACAAACAAATGTGCCAAAACAATACTTGGAAGAATTTACCCAAAATACTCTAATTATGTACAAATTATAACTATATATACTTTTCCTCCTTGATCAAAATGAAAGCTTGAAAATTACCCTATATCAAGGGATGACAGGTTAAATGAGGTATGTATATTTTTGACCTTTGACCTTGATGCCTATTTCTTATTTTTTATATCTTCCAACTTCATTAGCATGATGTTTAATGAGAACCAAACAACTCTAAATAGGTCAACTATGTGCATCTAGGCAGTCTCAATTTCCTCATATGGTTCCTCAAACATGACCTCTAATGATGGTTCAAAAAAACTTACCTCTTTGATCTCCATGGTGTCTTTAATAAGACTGGGCCTTTTCTTGGCTGTAAGTTCTTTAAGCTCATCAAAGAGTTTTGCATATTCTACCCAATCTTTGTCATTATCCTCCATGGGAAAATATTTGTCCACCTTTTCAAATATTTGACCCTTAATTTATCAAAGATATTCAAGCTCTTGGAAAAGCTTCATTTATAGCTACCAATCATCTTAGTCCTCCTTATCATCTAGAACCACTACTTCTTTAATCTTCTCTTCTTGATGCATGAGGTCATCAAGTTGGTGTTATTCACTTTGATCAAACTAGATAAGATTAGTTTAGAGGGTATCTTGATCCTTTTCAATAAGAGATATCTCAAACTCATCCATGAATTCTATTTATACCAATATCTCATGGGGTTCTCTCACATCAAGACCAGCCTTCTCATTCTACTTTAGCATCTCCAAAGTAGCACTGCCTTCTTAAAGATCCAAAACATTAATGGAATATTTAGATGAAGATTTAACTTGATGAACTATCCCATTATCTAAGTCTACCACCTTAATTTCATCAATATCACTCATGAAATCATGTTACAATTATTGTGAATGCTCTTCTTCTTTAGGGATGTTCTCTACCTCAGTAATGGTTTTATGTGAGTTGTATTCATGGATACCTTCCAAATAAAGATGAGCTTATAATTGATCTATATCAACTACCACAAGATCTTGAGAAAAATATTGATTTTGGATAGTTGATATGTGATCAAGAGGTTCTTGAGAAATAACCTCTTGATTCACATTTAAGACTTCATCTTGTTGGATCTCATCTCTGACTTGCACTTGTTCCTATAACTCATCTTCTTTAGCATTATGAAAGGCTGAAACATGCTCACTTTTTCCAAGTGGTGTTCCAATAATGATTTCCTCTTCTAACTTTTATAATTCATCATCATTAGTTTTGAGTTGAACATGGAGTTTACTACTTACCTATTGAAGGAGTGGCATAAGATATTCTTGGGATGATTCTAAGAGAGATGAGATATATGTGATACCTCTTTGGTTTGACTATTTGTCTCTGACAATCATGTCTTCCTCCTTATTTTGCATATTAATGTAGATGGATTTACAAGATTGAAATGACCTAGAATTGAGGAGGGAGGGGTGGGGATCGAATGGCTTTGGATTTATTTGACTGTATGATTTGGTTCCAACAAGGAAAAGATATAGGTTCTTCTTTACCCTTTTAAATATGGTTCTCCTCCTCTTTCTTTTTCTTCAACTCCAACTCTTTGATTTGTCTATCTATATTCTCTTGGAATAGATTCTATTTAATATAAATAGTGGCTTCATGATAGGGAACACAAAAGGAATCTTGAGTAGGGGTGAGAGAGACTAGTATAGGTTTAAATTTTCCTTTAACCTAGGCTCTCAAGTCTAGATTTATCTCACTTTGCCCACCACCTGAATTCACCACTTGATTCTAACTTGGAAAGTTGAAAGACCTTTTAAGGGATTTTTGAGGAATAATGGAGGGATCTTAGATCCCAAAAATAGGCTATTTAATAGTAGTTCACTTCTTTCTTTGATATCTATCTTGGATAGACTTCCAATAACGGAAGGCCCAAGGAAAACATGAAGAACTTAGAATGGTCTCTTGGGGATGGATGGGTTGCACATATGAAGGCTGAGGTGGTGTATATGAAGACACATAAGATTGGTGATGTTAGACCTACTATTCTTCAAGTATTTTTAGCTTATCCTTAATGATTTGAATGTAATTGATTATATCCATCATCTCACCTATGAGATTTTTCCAATTTATTCTCTCAAAAGGTGCCCATTATTTTTTCACTTATTGTAATGACTCTCTCACGTGATGGATCTAAAGATTAGGGACATCTTGGCCATAATACTTTTGGGATTATAAATTTAGTGCATGCTTTTCAAGGCTTACTAAAGTCTTCTTAAGTGCTGGTATGGATGGCTCATGATAGGTTTGGTAAGGAGCAATTTCATGGTGGGATTGATGATAAGGAGGTGGATAATAAGGGTATTCACCATATTTTCCCATATTAACCTCATATGCCAAATGAGACGCAAAAAAATACTAACTAAAATATTTAATGAGATATAACTGGTTTACTCATAACCAAAAGTTTTGATTTAGAGTCACCATTGGTGATAACTTGTTTGCTTCTAAAAAGCTAATCAGAGGAAAGACACATCAAGATCTTACCACTGTTTTAGACCTTTATCTAACTAGGTGTGCCAAAAATATTGGGGGTCTAGATTTCAGCCTAGTTGGGCAAGGGATTATTCATGTCCTTTACCCAAATCTAGCTCAACATGGGAATGACCCTAGGCTATGGGTATCATATAATGGGGTTAGACCTCTAGGATTTTTAATGAGGCTAGCTCCTTAGATGCATCATTTTAGCCCATTTCTACTACTAAAACCTACTAATGACCAGGGAAAAGGGAGAGAGAGATAACTTGAAAGGGAAACCTAAGATAACAATGGTGATACACCAAAATGATGGTTCATCCACTCAATTTAAGCTCCTAATAAACACTAATGAGACAAGTAAAAGGTTGGGTCTACAACTCCAAATATCTTCTCTACATTAGTATTTCATACAAATGTTCACCGGATGATCAAAAGTTGAGGGAAGTGGTGGAGAGGTCTAATGCAAGACACTACCTAGCCAATGTATCCAAATACAAGCTTTAATTATATGACATGTAAACACTAAACATGACCTACATAATAATACAACTACTAACTAGGTGAGATCACGACTTGACAAGGGAGAAAGCTCTATGACATATGAAAATCAATTGATATAAACATAATAGATAAGCATAATGAAATCTAAAACACGGTCTTTTATTCATTATAAAAGGTTACAAGCTCAATCTTGGTTGAGTCTAGTCATACCCAAGAGAGAGATTTGAGGGATCTTTTTTTAGGTTCCAAATCCTCTATATATAATAAAAAAGGAGAAATAAAATATGGGAACATGTGTAGGAGAGTAGAGAAAGAGTCATCATGATCAAGAAGTGAGGTGGTAGTTCATTGATTCTTTCTTTTATGCATGCCTTTCTCCAATCAAGATTAATCCTTATCAACAGGATAACCTCCTTTATTCTAATAGTCCTTGAACTCCTTTCATTGGCTAGGAGATCCCAATGAAATATAAGGGTTTGTTATGCATGGTGATAATTTATGTTTGAATAGAATAAATGATATTAACTACTTCTTTAACCACCAATTCACCACCTAGGGACCCTAAGCCCACTTTACTTGTTTATAAGGATAAAATACTTGAATCTTGAAACTAATAGATCCATGCCATGAATGAAAATTAGTACCTACTTTATTTAGGATGGAGACACATTGATAAATGAGACCCTTTGCATTAATCACATATTTACTCTATTTCCATGTTTGGATCATAGGTCTATTATATAGTTATAAAACTAATCTAAGATTATTGGTTTTCCTATAGTCTTCATGTCGATGCATACCTATAGACTACATAGCCTCTTTCTTTATCTAAATAGGTTCAAATAGACCTATTATGTCTTTACAAGAACCAAGAATTCACCATATGCATGTATTTTTATTTTAAGAATGGAAAAAATAGTCATAAAATGAACCCTACAAGCTATAAAGTGTTAAACCAGAGGTCCATATTAAGTCCCAATGATAATACTTAATGTTATTTATACTTGAAGACATGGTTATGCCCATTCTATGGCATTCAAATTATCTTTAATGATTATGGGATGACCATTTACAAGACTTGCTTGCTTCTAGTCAAGAAAATTCTCCTTGGCTTGACTTTATCCATCAAAAACTATATCAAAATAATGAAAATTCTCCTAGCTATCTTTATTCCTATTTTTCTTATAGATCCTTGCTTTTAGATCTTTAATCTTTGAGTTCCTATGCACCGTAGATCTTCTTGGTATAAATGAATGTGATCCATTGATTTACTACCATCGAAGATCCTTTGACATGTTTAATAAAGCTTACACCATTAGATAAAGATGTACGAATGAATGTGGACCATCATATTTTCCTAAACCCACCATTTGAACTCAAATTACTAGCTCATGATCTTAAAATTGATGTCCACATACCTATATTTGATGTTTAAAAGAATGTATATGATGTTTAAATGAATGTATTTGATGTTTGTATGATCATATTAGGATTTTTGAGCCCCAATTGTTATTTTTACATGGCCCAAATTTGATGTCTGTATGCCCATAATTTGATGTTCATGTGACTGCCATTGACATTTGTGAGATCATCAATCCTTGAACCCTAGTAGATAAATACTAAGATTTACATTGACATCTGTACAAATGTTTCATTATGTAGGTTTAACTTTTAATGCTTATAACTCAAGATAGAAAAATATATAAGGAATGAGAATTTTTGAGGATGTTCTTGGCAAAAATAAATCCATGGCACTGCAATCCTTTGGCTCACTGGGGATTTATAAGTGAAGAAAAAGATGCTCAAATAAGTTGGTGTGCTCATTTCTACATGATGTCTTGGTGATGGTCTAATCCTTAAAAATTTCCAAATTCATCCTTTGATCATATTTACAAGGTTATAAGGCTTGTGTAACTTGGTCCATGCCCTTGAATTCTTGAAACATGTGAGAACCCATTTGGACCCTCTATTTGTATTTTTGGACCCATTTCTAAGCCACTTTATCTTTGCTCCATTAGGGACTTAGCTCACATTTTATATCCAATCAAGAAGCTTCGTATGTGGGAAAAAATGGCCAGAATTATTGATGCCTATAATTATTTCTCAATGTGTACCCCATGCCAAGATCCTTCATCACACTAGTATGACACATAAGTCAAAGCATGCAGGTATTCCTGACTTTAAGTAGTGAAAGAGAGAAGTGTGTAGGGAGAAGTTACAAATCATGAAGAGTGTGCTCAAGATATTAAAATATTCTTGTGTGATATTATTCAAATACTTCCTCATACTTAGGGTTAATTCTTGTGTCAAGTCTTAGAGTTTCACATTTGTGCCCTTATAAAACATAGACTATGATCTAGACTGCACAACATTCTCTTTGTAGATTAACATAAGTTTTATATGAAGGTAGAAACTATAAAGACCATAACATGAGAATAAGAATAGGATTTTTGGCCTTGTGAATTTTTTTATAATATCTCCCTCAACTCCCTTCACAAACTCATCTCCATACTACACAGATAACTCTCTATGTAATCTTTAATGCACATCCTTTGCATAGAATGTACTTAGATATCTATGCATAGCCACACATGAGACTCCAAAAATAAGGGAGTGTGAATGGGTTAGTGTGCATATGTTTCTAATGGAGGACACACATAATATATCCACTACCTATGTAGGATGATGAAGTAGAACCTAAAGATACACCTACATAATCCCCCATAAACATGCTAGTCTAGGTGAATTGGAAAGTGATTACCATAAATGGGGATGGTATTTGAGCTTGATTAGACATCAAGGGAACCAAATAAAAATATAATTAAATGAAAGGTAGATATTAGAGTGTTAGATCATTATTACATGCCAACCTTGGCTACCTATATGTCCTTCATTCTTAGATGCACATGTGAATCCATGAGTGACCTTCCAGCTACTTCCATGATCAAATTATCAGATCTAGGTTAATTGAGTATGGATTTTAATATTTATCTCAAATATATTTATGCTATTAATAAACCTTAAAATATGGATGTTATTTCTAAATTCAAGTTCCTACCTACCACCTCTAATGGTGAATTAATCACACAAGGCTTTTACCTGCACTATAAAATACCTTAGTTTTTATTGTAAATGGTCAATAATTTTTGAGCACTATAATGCTACCAAAATTTACACTCTAAGATACGTATCATAATATAAAAAATATTTATTTATTTAAGTTTGTAATTTTTCCTTAGACCATAAAATGAATAAGAACTAATTGACTTTATTCATGCTCTATGTTGCATGTGCATTCATGGTTGTTAATCTTTGTTTATGGATTTCCATTCCTCTCACTATCATCCCACCTTTGTACCTCTATGAAAACTAAAATTACATATAGCTATCATGTTGTGTATATATAGGTCTATATAGACATTATTTGTGGACCATTTTTTGTCCCTCCTAACACTTCACTATGTTCCCTTACCTCCATGAGAAACACTTATGTAGTGCACTTGGTTTGAAGATATTGTATCCAATATGTTAGTTTTTTTTTTGTTAAGTGGTTGTGGTGCTCTCTCTATTCTTGGTATATCACCTTTTACATTCCAATAACCATCTTACCTTTTATATCCTTTTTCTCCTTTGTCAAGTTTAGGTTTATTGGTTACTGTAGATTTCATTATGTTATTTGTAATTTTGTGTGTTGTTCATAAACTAGATGCATCTAGAATAAAAGGAAGTCACCCTACTCCAAAGGTTTATCCTAAGGAGAAAAAGAGTCCCAAACCTTGGGGGATTATACCATTGTTACAATGAGACATTGATTCTCTATCTAGTGTACAATTCTAAGGCACTAAGTGTGAAAGATCCACATACTAGTGTGTGCAAGATACCTTCACACATGGGTTTAAATTTTAAGAATTATAAATTTATGGCATGTCAAGTGGGACCAAGTTAAAAATTTATCTCAAGGATTGGTTATAATATTAGAAATTCAAGTGTTGAAGACACTCTTGGAGCACCTAGCACTCCAAGCATTCCTAGTTCATAAAGATTAACCTTTCATCTATATTCCAAGATATATGAGATCATATTTAAGGGACACTAATTTTAATTTCATTTAGATACCTATAGTTTCTATAAGAATGGGATTTGGAGTATCTTTGTGTCCTATTATAAGGGATAGCAATGTAAGATGACTTTATCTTAGAGTTTAGTCAACACCCCTATTTTGCCAATTCCCTACACATAGAGGAAGATTATTCCATATTACCTTCATGGATGCATAGAGAAACTAACATTTTATTACATTTAATAAATTCAACCCATTGATCCTTCCCCAATATAATGATATTCCCATATCTGTTCTTATGATCATCCCATACTTTAGTAGAGAAACTATTAATACATTGGTACATCATATACAAGATATAGAAAATATTTAATCTATCCACAACGTAACCAAAGACAACATAAAAGTGTGACTCCTTACCTCTTATTTAAAATGGAGATCACTCCAATGGTACCACAATTTGGTACTAAATTATATTCATAATTAGGTCAAGCTGGGTGTGACAATGTGCAAGCAGTTTGAAGAAAAGACTAACCACCTATCACTAATAGAGCATCTCATGACCATTAATAGGGATCTACATGAGTAGATGGTAAAATTCAACTTTATATTCCAAAGGACTTAGGACTAAGTTCTAATCTTGGTAAGGCCAAATCTTAAAATTAAATTCTTATATTTTTTAAGAGCTTTGACCAATGATGTGGCTATAATGATCCAATCTATGGGAGGCATAATACTACCAAATGCCTATGAGGTCACTATGGCACAAAAAAATTATTGATTCAAGTAGGGAAAATTGTGCCCAAACCCCATATGTCCTTATATCCTGAGCCCCCATTTAAAAGTTCATCTATACTACCTCCTATTCCAACTATGGTCCCCATTCCTATTACTATCAACCCACCAATTCCATCAAGTTCTACACCCTTCAATGATCTACATGAGGTTAAGTACTTATTAAAGATATTTTAAAATGATCTAATGACACTCAAAAGATAAAAATCATAATATTATAGGCCTTATCAAACCTTCAACCATCAATATCAATTGAAAAAGCCTCCCTACCATCATGTTGCATAGATTAATAACTAGCTCACATAAAATATACCACCCTATGCACAAAATCCTAACTCTACAAGAACTTTTATAACTCTTGTACTTATGAAAAAAAAATGGTAAAATAATATTAATGGTGTTATTTGATATATCTACCACACTATCAAGTTGTGTGCATGAACAAATCAATGAATGACTCACTTATAATGTAGAATGCACCAGCTTCTTAGGAGCCTCCATCTATTTCATATCAACCAAGGGATGAATTGGAGGCATGAGTGTAAGAGTAGGGAAAATCAATCCTCTTAAATTTTCAAGTGGTGAATTAAATTATGTGAATAAAAAAAATTTCCAAGCATAAGAAGAAAACCATTTGATTTTAACACAATATTCATAAAGAGAGTAATGGCAAAGGAACCTTCTTCAACACCTTCAACTTATGCACCCCAGGTTCAGTGCATAGACACCCAAGTGAAAACACTTATATAAACTTTAGTGTGCATGGAAAATTTTTAACAAAAAGAGATCCAACCTCATATTAGTGTGTAGGTGTGAGAAGAGATTACAATTTAAAAGGTGCAAATTAAAGGGACTCAAATCCCATTTAACATAGTCAAGTAGATGAATAAGACTGGATTGAACATTTCTATGTGGGTTTCTCTTCCTATTCCTTCCCAAAGGAATTTGATGAAGGATGCCCTAAGTATATTAAAACCTATTTGGCCATCATAGACTATGCCTACTACACACACAAGTCTATGCCAACCTAAGGAAGAAGTGCACATAAATAGCAAGCAACCCCCATTCTACATCTCTCTGATCATCGATAAGCATCTTGTACATAATTGTATGATATATTCATGTGTGAGCAGCTCAATCATGCGAAATAAAATTATAGACATGATATGTAGAGAATATTATCCCATCTCAAAATGGTTCATCCAATTAGATAGAACATAGGTTAAAACTATGGGAATGATCATAGATCTAAATCTTACTCTTCATGCATGCCTAAGCCTTTCCATTACATAGGAAATCATAATCATTAATTTACCCCTTACTTTTATATATGCATCTCCTAAGATTTAATTGAGAATAAGAGCAAATATATATCCTTAAATTGGTTTCACATGCTACTCAAAACTAGATATGGGACCAAGGTGACCCTCAAGGTTGAGCCTATTTTGATGAATACATAGAGCCAAACACTCCTAACCTAGTTGATGAAAACTACACTTTTTTTGACTAAGAAGAGAATTCAATTATTAATGAGACCTCCACACCCCTTGAAGAGGTCCAAAATGACTTACTTGATGAATGAAAGAATGAACATTATGAGTGTGACCCATACGATAATGTAGAGGAAATACGACTAGGAATATACTACATTCTCAAGGAGGAGACCTTACTACCTAACCTTGTAATGACACAAGAAGTCCTCGAAGGCATATGATAGTTATAATTTTATGGGTCATAAATCAAAAATAACATAAGATCTGATGTTGTGATGGTCTCCCCTCAAAATCAAAAATATTTCCATCCATATAGATTGTAGTTTGGTTGTAAAAACAATGTTACTAAATATGAGGCACTGATCTAGGGTCTTCAATCAGTGCATAAGAAAGGAATCAAGGTGGTGTATGATTTTAGAGAAAATAATCTAGTTTTATACTAGGTTAGATCATAAAACATGTCAAAAAACAATCTGCTAAGAGTTTATAAACATAGGGCATGGGACATGATCAAAGGGTTATATGCTTTAAATATACATTCCATACCAAGGGTCTAGAATGATGATGTTGATAGGATCATAACCATGGGTGAAAAATATGACCTCCCATGTAGTATAAATAATGATTATGAGCATCTCATGAAACATGTAGTTATAATAATAGTCTTGGATAATGAAATCAATTGGTAGGTGTTTGAGAGTGATGAAAACATTATCAACTTCCTATAAGATGAACATGAGTTATGTGCCAATAATCAACCTTGAATCTAATATTAATATGAAGAGCATATAATTCAAATAAAGGGAAGAAAGTTACTTAGGGGTCTAGTCATGTTGGAAGACATCTTTAATTCTTATGACTAGTTAAAAGGTGAGAGGAGAAACATGATAGTGAAGGAGAAAATATTCAAGCCAATGTCCATCTTTGATGACAAGATTTTAAAATATTGTAAGGTATGCTCACCATCTAAAGTCAAATAATTCATTGAGCTAAGAATAAATTATGATGATATATTTGTATGGAACTATAATACCTCAGAGGCTTTAATCCAAGCTTATCCTAATATATGACCGGGGTTGACCTCAATACCAGGATAGTCAAGAAGATGTAAAAGCTAGTTATTTTAAATATGTATCCCTTAATGAGGAAGGAAATATAAAATCTTATTGAGGAAAACATAATATTTCCAATCAAACATTCCTCATGGGTGGCCAATCTAGTCCTAGTGTGAAATAATAATGGATAAATCCTTTTGTACGTAGACTTCAGGGACCTAAACAAAGCCTCATTTACATACCACTATCACATCCCATAAATGGAGAAAATTTTGCAAATAGTTTTAGGCACATAAAGGTTTTCACTATTAGATGGTTATTTAGGCTATAACTAGGTGCTTGTGTGGGAGTGTGATTAATCTAAAATAGCACTCACCACTAAGTGGGGTACCTTCACATACCAAAATATGTCATTGGGTTTGACAAATTTAGGATATACCTTATAAAGGGCCATGGATATGACATTCAAAAGATTCCTCAACAAAATAATCTTGGTTTACCTTGATGATATACCTATTCTTTCAAAGCATACAATGAATCATTTGGATCCCCTAGAGCAAGTATTTAAAAAATGTTGAGAGTTTAGAATCTATCTAACCCCAAGTAAGTGCATATTCATAGTGCATGAAGGTAAAATTATGGGACACCTCATCTCCAAATAGGAACTCACCATTGATCCCAAATGAGTTGAGGCCATTATATTACTCCCTTTCTCAAGTCACAAGAAGGGTTTCTAAAGCTTCTTAGGGAAAATAAACTTCATTATAAGGTTTGTGTTGAGTTTCAAAACCCTAGTGAAGCCCCTCGCAATAATTCTAAATAAAATATTTGATTTCAACTAGACCCAAGAAGGTCAAATCAATTTTGAGGCCATCAAGTGTGCCATCATAGAAGTTCTTATGTTGATAAACCTAGATTATGGTAAGGATTTCATCCTTTATACATTTGGAAGACCTGAAAGTATCTTAACCGTTCCTCCATAGTAGAACAATGATCAACTAGAGCATCTTATCAATTTATTTACCTAGGTGCTCAAGGATTATGAGTTATGCTATACTTTGTAGAGAAGCATACCCTCATAATAACAAGAACATTCAGTAAGTTCAGTCACATGCTCTCCAATAATAAGATCCAAATCATGGTGTCACACTCGAGCATAAATGAGTTCTTAATTAATAAGGTTTTTAGTGAGAAGATAGATGGTTGGGTCATAAATGTGATGGAATATGACATAGACATAAAAATTACCAAGCTTTTGCAAGGCAAGGGACTCTATGAGAAGTGGGTAGAATATATGAAGAATAAAGGCATAACAGTTTTTACATTGTGTGAATACTAACCAATAAGACTAGACATTATAGAATATTGGACTTAAAACATGAGGATCTTCTATTAGACTAATGCATATCCATAGGGATTGAATAAATCTAAACATAGACACTTTATATTACAATCCGTTCCCCATATGATTGTCATTGGTATGATTTTTAGAAGAGATATAAATGGAATCCTCTTATGATGCATAGAGTAAAATCAAGTGAATAGGATCCTAAAATAGTTCCATGATGGGTCATTAAGAGGCCATTATTTAATGAAGACCATTATGATGAAAATCATGTGAATTGGTTATTATTGGAAAAATATATTCAAATATGTGCATGCATGGGTGTGAGGTTGCAATAAGTGAAACTTATTTTTAGGTAAGTAAAAATTGGAATCCCTAACGCTGCACCTAATACAAGCTGATCAATCTTTTTTTAGACTTCATCAGTGTGATAAATACACCATCAAGCACATGACACAAATTTATCCCCATAATAACCAACTACTTCAAAAGGTATATGAAGGTAATAACACTCAAAGAAGATAATGAGGTTTTGATATTATAATTATATGAAAAAATTGTCATAAAATTTGGTGTTTTGGCCATTATTATCTCAGATAATACACTAGCTTTCCTTAGAGCCAATATCAATGAATGGACAGTCACACATAGCATCTATCTGAGCACCTCTTCAAACTATTACCCCTAGGGTAATGGTTTAGTCAAGTAAACTAACAATAACATGATTCATATCATTAAGAAAACCATGGAAGATAATCAATGATCATGGGATACTAAACTCAAGATAACCCTCTAGGTAGATCAAATAACATTGAAAAGGGTACCAAGGAATTCACCCTTTATGTTAGTTTATGGAAAGGAAGTGAGGTTTATTGTGTCTCTTGAATTACCTTCAATGGAGCTAGCTCACCAAGTGGAGTTTCTCGAGAGAGATACCATGATATTAAGGTTAGCTAAGCTAATGGAGTCTGAAGAACTTAGGGTGCAAGCCATGTGCACTATGGAAATTCATAAAGTGTAGATAAAGAAAACACTTGATAAAAATGCTAATGAAAAAATATTCAATGAAGGATACTTGGTACTCAAATGGGACATAAATAGAGTAAATTCTAGGTAACACTCAAAGTTCAATGCTAAATAAATCAACCCATATACTATATTCATTTATAAGCAAGCCAATGTATACTAGCTTGTAAAACAAAATGGAAAAGTGTTACCTATCCCCATCAATGGGATTCACCTAAAAAAATATATTTGATAATAATGAAGACCCTTATAAATAGTAGTTTTAATGTTTTAGTTTCCCTAAATGATGCACGCATGTGCTATTTTTTAGAGAAGTTCTTTTTCCTTAAAGTGTTTGTGCATAGTTCCATTAGCTTAGTTTTGTCTTTCCTCTAAGCTCCATTTGGTGTAGTTTATTTATTTATTTATCCTTGTGGAAGTTATATCAATTATTTCTAGGGTCAAGTGGTATTCTCACACCTAATCACAATCAAGAGAAAGAAGAGTAAGGGATTCTAGGTGACTCCATACCCACTGGATTATTTCAAGGCTAATAGATTCCCACTTAGTAGGAAAGTATCCCATAGAGGTCATTAAAAGTGTTAACATTCCAAGTCACCCATTTAATAGGCACTAAACTCATAAGGATTTCATAATAGGTTATGTGTTTCTATAATGTCAATTTACCTAAAAGTAAGTTTGCACATAGATTTGTCTTGTTCATGCCCACATTTGACAATCAACATAAGTTAATAGATAAATGAATAATTAATTCACACCTATAATTAGTTATCAATTAATTCTCCATGATAAGATCCTTCATTTCACTAACACAACACACAAGTCAGAGTGCATAGGTATACTTGACTTCAAGTAATGAAAGAGATAAGTACAGAGGGATCAATTATAAATCATGAAGAACATGCTCAATATCTTCAAATATTCTTGCACACTCTTATTATAATACTTCCTCATAATCAAGTGGTGAATTCCTATGAAAATTTATAGAGTTTCACATTTGTGCCCTTATAAAACATAGATTATGATCTAGACTATGCAACATTCTCTTTACAAACCAACACAAGTTATAGATGAAGGCATAGACTACAAATAACATCATAAGAGACTAAAAACAAAAGGATTTTATGACTTCTTAATTTTTTTATAATATATCCCTTAGTACCCTTCATAAACTCATAGATACACTATGCAACCAAATCTCTATGCAATCTTTAGTGCACACCCTTTGCATAAAATATACTTAGCTATCTAAGCACAACCACATACAAAAACATATAAAGAAAGGAGTGTAAATGTGCTAGTGTGCATATGGTCCCAAAGGGGGATGCATGAAATAGATCCATTGCCTACATAGGATGATGAGGAAAAACTAAAAGATACACCTGTGTAATCCCAAGTGAATAGCTTAGTCTAGGTGCATTGGTAGGTGACTGCCATAAATGGGGATGGTAGTTAAACTTGATTGGACATAAAGGTAATTGAATCATAATAGAACTAAATTTAAGGTGACTATCATAGTGTTATAACATGACTACATGCCATATTTGGCTTTCTATATGTCCTTCATTCTTAGATGCACACATGGATCCATGAGTGACCTTCTAACTACTTCCATGAATAAATTATCAAATATAGGTTGAATAAGCATGGTTTATAGTAGTTATTACAAATATATTGATTCTATTAATCAACCTTGAGCTCTATATGCTACTTTTGAATTCAAATTATTACCTACTATGATCATAGGAATCTGAGAAGGGAGGTTAGATCAAGTGTTAGTTTAAGTAAAAAAACTCAAATAAACACATTAACACTAACACTTAAAAGCCTATATCTTAGGGGTGAGATTAGTTAAAAAAATACAAATGGAAACATAACTAAAATTCAAAGACCATAAATCCTTACCTTCCTTGAAAAATCCAAATGCATTATTTGAGTGGCTTTCTTAGTTTGTGCTTCAAAGAGTCTTTGGCAATGGAGTTTGTGTACATCCCTCTCTCCTTGGAACCATTATGGATCATGTTTTCTTGGTGTGGATTGAATCAATATTTAGGAATTATAGCATTATTGATATGAATATCATGCAACAAAGCTTGTATTGTAACTCTAATATTTCCAATCTTAGAATTCAATGGGCAATGCCTTGTATTTATAGGCTTAGGAACTAACCTCAACCCAAGGTGAGTCAAGGTGGAGTTAAGGATTAGAATGGGTTCAAACCTAACCTACATGTATTAAATATAACCACATTAGAGTTAATAGGTGTCAATTAATCATTATTTGAAATGGATAGGCATGGGTCTCCAAAATGAGATATTTTCTAAAGGCTTAACAACTTAGAAAGGTAATCATAAAAAGCTAGGATATTCATGTTTTTGATTTTTTTTTTAATTTATTAAATAATTTCACATGGATAATTTAATTATTAATTTAATTTAGTTTAGCTTGTTAACTAATTTTGACTAGCCATTTAGCTATTTCAATATTTTATTTTTGTTCATGTGCCCCACTTAATAGGTCTATAGGCCAAATTGACTATTGCGATGCTGCAAGATGCTTAGGGATGAATATATGAGAGGTTAAGATTTCATATGATAGTATACCTTAATTAGGGATGTCTCAATGTGATTATGATCTTTTCAAAATGATACACTAATAAATTTGGGATGTTTAATGATTCTTAGGCTTAATTTGTAATGGTTGGTAGGAATCAATCTGAAGTCTGATCAAAGGCCAGTGGTGGCCAATTTTAGGTGTCTATAGTTTTCCCTAGTTTGGGAAGGAATTATAATATATAGGCATAATAACATCTTATCAAAGAATGAAAAGGTCATATATGCCTACAACTTTAATAATAATGGATGAACTGTAGGTGACCCCTCGTGGGAGTAGTTGGCAAAGGGGTCGGTAATCGGTCCCTAAAAAGGAGGAAATGATTGGACAAAAAATATGAAATGGGGTAGAAAAGATTGATTTGCCTAGAGGTAGTTATAATCAATGGCATATGAAGCTACCCTAGTTGGGTAGACAAATAGGATGATTTGCCCATAGGTAGTTATAATCATTGACAGAGGTGGGATAAAAAGGTAATGATTTAAACAAAGGTGGTTATAATTGCATCATGTCTATAAATCAATTCTAACTTGAATAAGATATATCCTACCATATGTTACACCCAATGCACCCTATTGACCATTTTTACCATAGGCTAAAATGGATTAACCCCCTATAAGTTAGAATCTTGTATAGGGGATTTTTTATAATGTAATGGGGTATGTTATAGCTCATTTGATGTCATTTCATATGACATTCTAAGATTTGGTCATAGTCTAGCTTGGTCCTTGTATCATCTGGTGTCTTAGGGGTCATTTTAGGGTCATATATACAAGTGGCAGATTTTTATGGTGTCCAAGAAGTGGCAAGAACAAGTCCAGAAAAGCCTAAGTTTACACTTAGGAAATATTACAACTTTTGGATAAGTGTTAGAGGGCATTCTTTTACTTTTGGAGAAATTGTTCCACACATTGTCCATAATAAAATTACAAGACATTTATTTTAGAGAGATTGTTTTAGTCTATTTTTTCTAAGTATTGTAATTTTTTTAGGAAAATTATCCCAAAGGTGAAAGGCTAATGACAAATCTTTCAAAAAAATTATCCAAGATAATTTCCCCAAGGACATATTTATTTTAGACAAATTATCTGAGATAATATTTCTAAAGACCCATTAATTTAGACAAAATGTCCAAAGCAAAAGATCCTTGTCAAAAGTTAGAATTCATTTCTTTCAAGCATTTTATCTAATACAAAAGGACTGCATCCATCATTCTTTCAGAGAAAGTGTCTAAGACAAACTGTCTGAGACAAAATATTTGATACAATATGTTGCTGCAAAGCTCCAAGTGAGTTAAAAGTTTTTGGAAAATTAATTATTACAAGCCTTTAAAATTTATGCAAGAAATATTTCACAATGTTCATAAGCTCACAGGGACATAGACGAGATTGACACAATCTCATAAACTCATTAAGACCTTGAAATATTGAATCAAAATGACTAGGGCAAGTAAAGGGACCAAACCATCATGAAAATGTCATAGAAACTAGAATGAACCAATTTTCTTATGTATTTAATAAATTCACCTCAAAAATCCATGAGAGCCAAAATATTATAACACCATGGAGTTTTTCATGCCAAGATCATCCTTTGAAATTTTGAAGTCCACGCGAGCTTTCTGGCTCAAGTTATGAAGCTTCAAAGTTAAACCAGTAGAGTAAGATATCCATGCAAATGTCAAAATAAAGCTCATCAAAACAAACATTTCAAGCTTAAATTTGATGGTTATGTGAATTTTAATGATGGTTACATGAACATAATTTGATAGGATCATGAATGTGAAATTTTATCTCATGAAGTAGCTATTGGATTTCAAATAATGCATCCCAATAGATCTAACAATTCATATTACATCATACATCTTGATCTGATGGTGTGAGATAAGTCAAAGGGTCAAGGATCCTAAGAGTTCTCCACATGGAATAAGAAAAAAAGCTAATAGGCTGACAATAATATCCTAACAAACAAACTAATAAGCTAAGTACATAAGCTAACAAACTAATAACATGATCTTAAAACCAATGTGTGATTGACACGTGACACAAGTATATATAGGGATTGACAAGTCAAAGGCAGATCAGTAAGTCATAGTCATTTTTAATTATTAGTATCAATGGTGTGAGATGGGTTAATGAGTCAATGATCTAGGTCATATATCAATGACTAATAAAATTAAAGGTTGAGAAGTCAAGGGACTTCCTGGAGATCGAACACATGATCGATATCAAACACATGACCAAGATTGAACTAGGGAAAGATTTTCAAAGGGTAAATACCACCATCAAAGCTTTATCCAATACCATGAAAAGAATGAAATAATGTAATTAGGTGATCAATAACATATAGAGTTTCCATTGAAGATCAATATGGACCTTTGGCTCATAGATTTATAACATACAAGGTTCATCTTTTAAAGGCTACAACATTATCTTGTGACTATGTTTACCATTCTTAAAATAAGGATCCATGCATCTATAAATTCTTAGTTCTATGAATGACATAATGGATCTATGTGGACCTAATAATAACCAACCATTGAGTAGAGTGCCATAATATGATGACTATAGGAAAACCAATAATTTGAGATTTGTTTTTCATCTATAGTGGACATACGAACATGGGGATGAGTTTGAGCATAATCCAACTTGAAAAAGAGATATAATTTCAAAGGATTACATAAAGGAATACACATAAACCCTAATGGTTTCATTTATAGGACCAACTACATGAAAATTATCCCTTCTCTCCAATGTGCATGCCACAACAAACCAAAAAAGAGTAATTAGCAACAAGACAAAATTCTAATAGATGGATCTAATTTTTGTAACTATATTGATGCCAAAACTTAGCTGAGAACCACTTGATCCTACCATTGTAACTATTTGGGAGCATCAATGAGGGAATAATACAATTTTACTACCATTTAAAGTGACTTAGATCAATCAAGAAGTTCTAAAGAAGTATATTGGTAGAATCAATTGTAACTAGGATTAAAATGGAGTTGAACTCATTTTATTCCCTTTTGGACTTCTCTTTTCCCCCTTTTCTCTCAAATTATGTAACTAGTTTCCATTTTAGCCTTTTTAAGGAGTTTCACTCTATGTAAGGTGAAGCCATATTGTAATGATGTCATATGTTACCTCTGAACATTAATGGAAATCTGATCTTTTGAGTTCTTGAACAATTATCTAAGTGCACACGTGATGTATGGTGATGCAAAGTTATAATACTCTATCATTTATTCACTTATCCTTTCATGTTTTTTCAATATTTGATGTTATAATAGGTCATATGAAGTGTTTTAAAGTGTATGAGCCTTAGTTCCTGTAACTAGCCTATGGTTCACTTACCTTGGAAAAGTCTCATGCATCTCGCCTCTATATTGAAATACTCATGTTAGAATCCATAGGACTTGGAAGTTAGTTTGTTTGCCTTTTTATTAGTTAAATAAAGTATTATGGTCATACGGAAGACATATTGGTATATCACCCCCTTATTTTAGTTTCATTTTTTGCAAATTCTAAATCTTTTCCCCATAGGTAACTAGTTAAGTAGGTGTGAGCATTTTAAGATAAATTTAGGGAGCTAGCCCTTAAATATAGAGGATCACTTACATTATAGGTACACCCGCATACTTGGAAGTTCTCCCATGTTTCCAAAATATGGAAGAGGATTGAACACTCTCTTCTAGGGTATGAGATTTGGTGATAATAGTTTTGGCATAACTAGTGGGACTCAAGTCCAAGAGAGTGGAAAGATTGTTTGTGTGTTTTTCCTCTATCAAATTTTAGAAGCAAGCAATATAGAACCAATGGAAACAAAAAATGATATATTATAGTTGTAATTAGTCTAGGTATTTTTAGTTAAAGTTTTGATTAGTTTTTTTACATTTCCTTTGATATATGAGGTTAACATGAATGTATATGGTGAATATCCCTACCATGGACCCCCTTATCAACCTTAATATGAACCCCAATATACTCCCCAATAGTCTTATCAAAATGGCTATCATTCATATGAGCCATGGCAGCCCTATAATCCTCCACCCCCCATACAAACACCAAGATATTGGATAACCCTATAAAGAAGGCTACCAAAAAACTATTAAGAAATGCCTCCCTATCAATCCCAATATGAGACCTATCAACCATACCATGATGCATATGAATCTCAAGAGTAATCCCATGAGTCTTTCCATGAGGAATAATATGTTTACATGGATTTTAAACAAAGGTATTATAAGTCAAAATATAGATTCTTGTAGATTAAAGTGTAATAAAATGAAGCTAGTCTTAATCCCTATCATTACCCTCTTCCTCCTTCACTCTTTCCATCATATATCAAGTCTTTGTTGGCATCTATACCAAAATTAATATTTATTGAAGATTAAATGAGTACATGGGATGATGAGTATGATGTGGTCCCTAATATTCTCATGGAATGGTTGAGAGGTGTTGCCCAAAGTTATATGCAAAAGTTGGAGATATTTGAAAAAATAGAAGAAACTCAATGGGAGATCAAGGAAAAAATGGTCTTGGAAAAGAAGTGAATCAAATTATCAATAGATAGGCTAAGTATGTGGGAGGAGAAAGATATAAAAAATTAACATGCTACTATTGAATAATTTCAAGAAAGTTATTGGCAAGATGCAACTCTTACTTATATATGCTTGTTCTTGTAACCAGCCCAAGAAATCACTTACCTATGAGCTTACTAGTGATTTTATCTTTCCTTAATCCAATAATAAGACCTATCCTTCCCCTCAAACTCCATCTCCAATTAATCATCCCAACATCAAACCTAATACATCTCATGTTTTAGATCCTTCACATGTTCCCATCTTAAGGGAAGTAAGTGAAGGGGAGAAAATCCAAACCAAGGCTGACTAATAAGATATCATAAGTGACTATGAGGAGAAAATCACCATAGTGACTCCCTTTGGTGACCATAAGTGTAATATTACCTTCCTATATGAAAATAAACATACTAAATATCCTATTACAACTGTCCATGAAGAATGTGGCCAAGACTTGAATAAAGAGGCATTTGAAGAAGATTCCATGTCTAATCATGAGGTTGTGGATGACCATATCAAGCATGAATTGAAGTTTATTATCAAGGAATAATGTCATGTCACTCCTCAAGAAGTTTTAGTCCTAATACATCCTCATGAGACCAAGGTAGATGAAACAACTCTTAAAGATGACACTCATGAAGTGGATTAAAATGAGTTGTGGTAAAACTTTGATTTTACATGTCATGAGTTTGATAAGCTCGGTAAGGTTACTCCTCCTCCCATAAAGTGTACATATGATTTGGATAATTCCTCTAACAATCATGTTGATTATTGTCTTAATAAGTATGGAGAAAGGAATCATATTATGAATGAATAGGAACTATGGCAAAACCCCAATGCCATATGCAAAGATTTTGACAATTTGGGTGAAGCTCTTCCTTCTCTAAAAGATTGTATATCTGATGATAAGTTTACTGATGAGTCTAATAAACATGAAGATTCTAACAAGGATTATACCAAGCATAAATATGAAGGTCATTATGTTGATCAAGAACCTGATACCATGAAGTCATTGGATGATGTTTCTACCTAAGAAGTTATGAACATGGATGATGAAATCAAGGTAGAAGTTAAGGTTCCTTAAGAATAGTTAAGAGATCCACATGATATTGAGCTAAATTTAGACATATGGGAACATGAAGAAGAGAATATTTATGCTCCCAAACATAAATTACAATTTGTCAAGGAGAAAAAACTTTTCATGGAGGAGAAAGATGATTGGCAACTACAAATGAAGCTCTTTCAAGAGCTTGAAAATCTTTGCCAATTTGAGGGCCAAACACATGAGAAGGTGGGAAAAGAGTTTCCCAAGGAGGAAAATGACCAAGATAGGGTGGAATATTCAAATCTCTTTGATTATCTTTAAGAATTTGTAGCTAAGAAGAATCCCAACCTCATTCAGAGAAACATGTTAAATAAAAAGGTATGTCTTATTGAACCACTATTGGAGGTTATAGATGAAGAACCATATGATAAAATTGAGGCTATTTGGATGTAACAAGAGTTAATTTCCATATCTATCCTATTTTGAGTTACTTGGTTCTCATTGAACATTATTCCAATGAATTTGGCAATCACCATGAAGAATATGGAGGCATCAATGTCAAGGATCAAAAGGCTACATGTCTCATTCAACCCTTCATGTCATAAAGCAAGTGAGTTTTCAAATTTCCATTTTGATACTGGAGGAATATTTCATCTTAGGTTAGTTAGTGATTATGTGTTTGTTTCCTTTATTTTGTGTGTTATGTCCCATAAGTACTCATGAATCACAAGTGTGTTTTTTCTTGGTTCCTTGTTTTGTGTTTTATTCTCATTGTTTTCTATATTTTATGTGTTGTTCAAGGAAATTTGTATGTCAAACCTGATGTACATGTGACTCCATATCCCAATGGATAGGATTAGGCAACTTTTCATGGCATAGAAAGCATGCCAACCCTAAGAAATTACCAAAGACGTTGACCATTTTTACCATAGGCCAAAATGGGTCAACCCCCTATAAGTTAGAATCTTGTATAGGGACTTCTTATAATGTCATGGGGTATGTTACAACTCATTTTATGTCATTTCATATGACATTCTAAGCTTTGTTCATAGTATATCTTATTCCTTGTATCATCTGGTGTCTTAAGGGTCATTTTAGGGTCATATATTCAAGTGGAATATTTTCATGGTGTCCAAGAAATGACAAGAATAAGTCCAAAAATACTAAGTTTACACTTAGGAAATATTGAAAATTTTGGCTAAGTGTTAGAGGGCATTCTTTTTATTTCAAAGAAATTGTTCCACACATTGTCTGTAGCAAAAGTACAAGACATATTTCTTTTGGAGAAATTGTTCTGGTCTATTTTGGCTAAGTATTAGAATTTTTTTAGGAAAATTGTCCCGAAGGTGAAAGACTAAGGACAAATATTTCAAGAAAATTGTTCGAGATAATTTCCCCAAGGACATATTTCATTAAGACAAATTGTCTAAGGCAATCTTTTCAAAGACCCATTATTTTAGATAAAATTTCTGAAGTAAATGATCTTTGTCAAAATACTCAAGTCATTTCTTTAAAACATTTTATAAAATACAAAAGGACCATAAGCATGATTATTTAAGATAAAGTTTTTGAGGCAATACATTGATGCAAAGTTTTAAGTGAGTTGAATGTTTTTAGAAAATTTATTTGTCCAAGCCTCCAAAATTGATCCAAGTAGGATCTCATAGTGTTCATAAGCTCGTAGGGACATAGACTAGATTGGTAAAATCCTAGAAACTCATTAGGACCTTGAAAGATTAAATCAAAATGACTTAGGCAAGTAAAGGGACCAAACCGTCATTAGGACATCATGGAAACTAGAATGAACTAGTTCATTTATGCATTTAATAAATGCACATAAAAAATATATGAAAGATAAAATATTATATTTTAATGGATTTTTTCATTCCAAGATCATCCTCTAAAAGTTTCAAGTCCATATGAGTTTTCTATCTCAAGTTATGAAGCTTCAAAGTTGAACCAGTAGAGTAAGACATCCACACAAATGTCAATATAAATCTCAAGAAAAACAAACCCTTTTGAGTTTAAATTTGATGGTTTCTCAAATTTTAATGATGATTACATGAACATCATTTTATATGATCATAAACATCAAATTTGATCTTGTGAAGTAGCCATTGGATTTCAAACAGTGGGTCCTAACAAATCTAATGGTTCACATTACATTGTACATCTTAATCTAATGGCTCAAGATGAGTAAAATGGTCAAGGATCCTAAGAGGACACAATGTGGTATAATCATATAAGATAATATAATAACAATAGGATCCTAAAATCAATGTGAGATTGACATGTGGCATAAGCATGTAAGCTAACAACCTGATAACAAGATCTTGAAACCAATGCATAATTGACACATGGCATAAGTGTGGATAGGGATTGACAAGTAGAAGGCTAATCAATGACTCAAAATCATTTGTATTAAGCAGTATCAATGGTTTAATATGGGTTAATGAGTTAATGATCTAGGTTAGATATCGATGACCAATCAAATTAAAGGTCAAGAAGCCAAGGGACTTCCTAGAGATCGAACACATGACCAAGGTTGAACTAGGGAAATATTTTGAAAGCACACATTCCACCATTAAATCTCAATCTAACACAATGATACAGTCAAGTGATCAAGAACATATAGGGATGCCATTGAATATTAATACAGACCTCTAGTTTATAGATTTATAACATACAAGGTCCATATTTTAAACATTATAGCATTATCTTGTGAATCTCTTCATCATTATTAAAATAAGGATCCATGCATCTATAAATTATCAATTTTGGTAATGACATAATGGATATATGTTGACCTAATAGGAACTAGGCATCGATCGGAGTGTCATAATCTAATGACTATATGAAAACTAATACTATGAGATTGGTTTTCCATTTATAGTGAACCTATGAACATGGGGATGAGTTTGATCATGATTCATCTTGAAAAAGATCTATCATTTCAAAGGATTCCATGAAATAATACACATAGACCCCAATGGTTTCATCATTAGGACCAACTACATGAAAAGGATCCCTTCTCTCCATTGTGTATACAATGACAAACTAGAAAAGAGTAGTTAGCAATGAGATAAAATTCTAATATACGGATATTATTTTTGTAACTATATTTATGTTGAAACCTAACTAAAAACCACTTGATACCATTATTGCAATCATCAGGGAACATTAATGAGGGAATAATGCGACTATACAACCACTTGAAGTGACTTGGATCAATTAGATACTGGTAGAAGTAGTTGTAACTATAGTTCAAATGGATTTGAACTCATTTGATTCCATTTTAGACTTCTCTTTGACCTTTTCTCTCTCAAATTATATAATTAGATGCCATTTTGGCCTTTGAAAGGAGTCCCACTCCATGTAAGGTGAAGCCCTAATGGAATGATAGCTCTAAACATTAATGTAAATCTAATTTTTTGAGTTCTTGAACAATTTTATATGTTTTCAAGTGATGTATGATGATTCAAAGTGATAATAATCTATCCTTTCTTCTCTTATCCTTTCATGTTTCAGCAAGAATTCTTATTCTAATAGGTCATATGAAGTGTTATCAAGTGTATGAGCCCAATAATTATTGTTCTAATAGGGAATATGAAGTTTTTTCAAGTGTATGAGCCTATATTTTAAGTGTAAAATGAGCCTTAATGCTTGAAACTAGCATATGGTTCACTTACCTTGGATAACCCTCATGCATCTTGCCTTCATATTGAAATACTCATGTTAAAATCCATAGGAATTGTAAGTTAGTTTATGTGCCTTGTTATTAGTGAAGGAAAGTATGATGGTCATATGGAATACATCTTGGTGTATCACCCCCTTAGTTTAGGTTTATTTTGTGCAAATTATAACTCTTTTCCCCATAAGTAACTGGTTAAGTAGGTATGAGAATTTTGAGATACATTTAGGGAGGTAGCCCTTAAATCTAGAGGCTCACTTTCATTATAGGTACACCTAGATACCTAGAAAGTGTTCCCATATTTCCCAAATATAAAAGAGGATTTAACACTCTCTTACATGGTGAGATATTTTGTGACAACACACCCCATTCCTAAAAATAAGGACAATTATTTAAAATTATTCAAATTTGTGTTATAAATTGAACATTCAACTTAATTAAGAACTGGTATTGAATAGCTTATTTTGATATAGTTTACATAGGTTTTATAGCACATAATATTCATTTGACTTCATCTAAGGTTACTAACATTTGATTCTTATGTTTCCATGATGTAGGTTTAATGGGGTCTCATTGGTTTGAACACTGCCTAGGATTTTACACCCTAATGCTAAATTGACTCTTTGATTTTGATTAACCCTTGGTATCTTATTGATTAAATTGAATCTATGTTTTAAAACCATGTTAAAACTTTATCCTAATTTATTTATCCTAAAGTCCTTTTGAAATAGATTCAAAATTTTACGCAGGGTCAAAATTACTAGGGAACACTTTATTATATTATAGCCTTAGTTTAAGATTTTAGCCTAGGTCCTTATCATATTTATTAATATAATAAAGATTTTAGTATAATATATTTATGATATCCCCTTTATATCTTGTAGTTAATGAGGACTAAATTAATAAGGGAACTCTTTTATTATGTTTTGAAATTAGCTTAAAAATTTATATTAAAGTTTAATCATATTTTTAACACGACAAAAAAAACTTAGTCTAAATTCTCTATGCTAGGACCTTTAAAGTATCCGAAACACTTATGAATTTAATTTTATGCCTATAAAAACAAATTAACCCAAAGGCATTAGGTGACGAGATCTCAGTACCTTAAATAGAGATCACTGACCTGTGATAAAGGTCAAATGTCAATAAATTTCTAAGGAAGATCTAATGGCATGCATTAAATCTCATACCAAAGATTTAATGATGAAATAATAGGGTTTAAATTTCAATTTTATAAAATCTCTATGAGGGTGTCAAGTGGCAACATCTTGGTTGCCCAGATGGTAGATCCAATGGTCTACGGGCCTTTCCCCAAGGTCAGCAAGTCAATGGATCAAAGCCCTCATGGATATTCCAAGTGGCACACACATAGAGTACCAAGTCTCAAGGAAGTGATAAGTGTAAAAGCTTATGGGAGTTAATTATGTCAAGCATCTAAGATTTATGGTGCATGTTAACTCACATACCAAAGTTATAATAGTCCATAATTGAGAACAAAGAAGCAAAGAATTTTCAAAATTGAACATAATGGTGATAAGTGTCACCATCATGAGAGAACTTAATCGAGATCCAATGACCCATATGAATAAATAGGATCAATAAGTCAAGGATGTTGAGAAAAATAAGGAACTGACATATGGCAAGGTCATGACAATTGATAGTAAATCAATGGTTCATGCTTGATCCTGGGTTCACAAGATCAATTGACCATGTTGATCTATGAAAGTGGGATTAATGGTTTGAGATCAATATAGACTTTTCAAAGCCCCACATAACTACCAAGTGGCAAAGCATGAGAATTTTATTTTATTTTAAAACTTAGCTACGGACTTTATCCTAAGTTTTTTTTTCCATGTTTATTAACATGAATAAAACCATAGGTTAGATTTATGTTCTAAGTTATTTTTTCAAAAGATCTTTATCTAAGTTTATTTACATTACGTCATTATATGTTTGTGTTTATAGGGAGTTTTGAGTAAATGATAAGTGCCAATCTCATATGAAGTCAAAGGTCAAACACCAAGATCTACAATGCATATTAACTCGTACACCATAGATCTAACGGTGCAAGATCAACATCAAAGATAGAGGATTTTGAAAGTGAATGCAAGAGTGAAAAGTGTCACCATTATAGGGACCCTATCATATATTATATGGTATGTGGAGTTAAGGATAGAACCAAGTGGATAAAGATCAATGAACCATGTTGATTCATACAAATAAATCTAATGGTGTGAGATCGATGACACTTTTCAAAAGTCCTAGAACTAGTAGAAAATTGACATTTTTCATGATCTCATGAGCTCAACTCAATATGGACATTGATACATGGATATGACACATTAGATTATGAATCAGTGAAGAACACATGCATCTTAGACTTAATTTGGTTAGTGAATATAAAAAGGAAGATCTGGTAGTAGAACAAGAGAAGACTGAAATTACTTAGGCATCTCAAAGATTAAGTTGACATAGCATATTCTTTTAAAATAAAGACCCTGTAAATCCTTTCAAAGGATTTTTTTATTATGTAAATGTAGGGTTAACATGTAACACATATTAACAAGAAGTTAGTCACAGTTAAGTTATGATTTTGGTTCTAAGGCATTGGTAAAGGGGCACTTGTCCTTAACGCATGTCTAATTTCTATTAGAAATGGATAACTTGAAGTATTTGATAGGTTTTTCTAACAAATTGTAAAATAAATTATTGATCTATAAATGTAGTTTATATGTAGTTCAAGATTTAATTATAAAAAAATGCCCTTTTTTTGCAAAGGCAAACTAAAATTGATGCCTATAAGAAGACTCTTATACGGTTTCAACCATATTTAGAACTCAAGTTCCTGACTATCACATGTAATGACTTTTCATGGACTTGGTGGATGAGGTGACTCCTTCCCTAACCATATTTAAATAATTTTAATCCACTAGTTGGAGGTGGGGGGAAATTTTAAATATATAGGAGTAGAAGAAATTTTGATTGTCAGCAAATGTGTTTGTGTATTCTCTCTAATTTATATGTAATTAGGCGTATCTTCTTTTGGTTGTGTGATTCAATAATTCTTAGTGTGAAATAGCTACAATGAATTCTTTCTTATCTTGATTGATATGCTAGTCTTAGATTTGTAATAACTATTGAAGGATTAGTAAATTACATTGATTATTGGTAATTAAGTTGATTAATTCATGTTCTTAAGTGTGTATAATTACTTTATATTGATATATTTTTCTATGTGTGTGAAAAAAAGTTGCCTTAGATACCTCATTAGCTCGATCCAGAATCTCCAAAATAAGGGTGTGGAATAGTTTCTCTAAAAGGGGAAACCTTTTACTAAGGCTTATGAGTTTCCTATATATATATATATATATATAGGAAACTCATAAGCCTTAGTAAAAGGTTTCCCCTTTTAGAGAAACTATTCCACACCCTTATTTTGGAGATTCTGGATCGAGCTAATGAGGTATCTAAGGCAACATTTTTTCACACACAGATATATATATATATATATATATATATATATCCCATTAGACTTATGAAATATGTCTGACAGTGTGTGTGCAATAGCTTCTTGCAATAGTCATAGATTTTTAAAGCGCTTGTCTATTTAGAAACTAGCCAAAGAAGTGATTCTTGGGAACCACAAATTCTTCTTTTCTACCTTACCCTTCCCTCATTTTTGATTATTTTTAGGTCTATTCACTTTAGATTAATAACCATCTATCCAACTCATGTAGGAATTCACTACCCTTTAGGAACCATACCTCCATCCAAAAAACCTTGTCAACAACCTATATGCCCTACCAGTTATTCCATCAATAGGTTTTATAAACCATATACCTACAACTCATGCTCTGGATTGGAGTTTACCTCTATTAAGATCCTAAAATGTTAGAGGCTACCTTATTGACTATGGTGTGCATAAAAACTGAATCAATAGTTTCACTCGCACTAGAAGGAGGGCTTGAACATCTAATAATAGTAGTATATTTCATATAGAGTTACATTAGAGTCACCCTGAAGAGTGACCAAATCTAATTCTTACATTTTTTTCTAGTCTCACCCTTGTCAAATGATAGGAGACCTAGAACTGTGCCAACAACCCCAATTCATAACAATCCACCTCTTCTAACTGGGAACTCTTTATCTATGAGGAATCCTTTACCTATTAATCAACCAATGGATTTACCACATTGGTTAGTTGGATCTGCTATTGTAGTCCCAAGAGATGTGCATGATTTACCTAAGAATTTTGAGAAGTATCTACCATCTTTTCTCCTTTAAGAGTAAGGATAATAGAAGAACATATCAAATCTTTCAAAGCTACTTTGAGATTAATGAATGTTATCAAAGAATATGTTGCATGTAGATTATTACCTTTTACACTAATTAATGTTGATTATGATTGGTATTTAAATCTAATAGAGAGTAGCTTAACATGCTCTCAGAGATAAATATGGCAGAAATAACTCTTATCAATTGGTACAAAATTCATAATACTTCTAAGCATGGTGAGCTCAACTATGTTAAATTTTGTGTAGCATTCAAAATATTTGAAAGAGAGGTGGTTAGGCAAGACCAGATGCATAATCCACTTGAAAATCATTGATATCCTAGCCCTTCCATCACTACCATGTTCTTTTAAACTCATGAGTTTACCTTTATAGGTAAAGATGACAATGATCCAGAGGATGATATGGATGAAGTTCATGCTTTCCAATTTTTTTAGAAATCTAGCTACAAACTAAAGAATAAGCATCCACTCACAATGCCAACTATTCTAAACACTAATTCAATTATATCTAATCTTAAAGATGACAACAATCCACCTCTTCTAAGAGGAAGTGATCAGCCTCGTACTAAGAAAGAACATATCAAGGGAGGATATAACATTGTTGAAGACATGAAGAAGATCAAATAAAATATAACTCTTCATGAGTTAGCTTAGATTACAAAACAAAAGGAGTTGCTATATAAGTATATTATTGGGAAGATGCCTATAGATAAAGTGAAAGCATCTATGGACAAATCAAAATAATCTAACACCAATGTTATTTACAAGATCAAGCCAAAATTTCCACCCTTTTTACTAACTATTAGGGTGATTGATAAGAATATTCATAATTGTTTAGTTGATTTTGGATCTTTTAAAACTATCACACCTACTTCTATATGTCAAAATATTGGGTTGATGTCAAGCCATTTAAATAGGATAGTTTCACAATTGGACAAGATAATAGTGCCTGTAGTTCATAAACTAAGGGACACGCATATCCAAGTATCATTTGAACTGTGCATTCAGATGACCATTGATATCTTGGTGGTGGAAATACTTGAAGGCTATGGTCTATTTCTAAGTAGATATTGGTCCAAAGAACGTAATGAATATATATGGCTGCCATAGAGAGGAGTTTCAAATCAAATCAAAATTGATAAAGAGATGATAATGAAGTATCCCATCATGGACTATAATGTCAAGAATAAAGAGGTAAAGTATGAGTCTCCTAGCCTTGGTATTTATACTTTTACTACTCAAAATCAAGTACAAAATCTAAAATGTAAAGGTTTCAGATAGCTATGAGCTTTACATTTTGATGGCACTATATCTAAGCAAGGATCAGGCATGGGAACTAAGTTGATTGATCCATAAGATAAAAAATTTATTAGCAACATATAGATTACAATTTTCATGCATGAATAATAGAGCTGAGTATGAGGCTTTAATTTTGGGACTAAAATTTGCACTTAAGAATAATTTAAAGTAAATATTAGTATTTGGTAACTCATAAGTGGTGATCAACCAAGTCAAAAACAAATATTAGTGCAAGTTATCTTATTTGAAAAGGTACAAACATAGAGTATGGGACTTGATTGAAAGTTTGGAAGCTTTCAATATATTATCCCTTCCTAAAGAGAAAAATCAAGATGTTGATTCACTAGCTACCACCACTGCTAATCTAGATCCACTTCAAGAATCTAAGGTAAAAAGGTTCTCCATTGAATTGGTGCCTTGTCCCTCTATTCCTCATAATGTATAAAATTTTCAAGTTTTTGATGATGACCAATAAATTATTCATTTTCTAACTAATTCAAGCGAATTTTAGTCCTAAATCATTGATGATAAGGATATTAGTCACCTCTATGAATAAGAATAAGCTAGGAAGGTATTCTCTAGCTCAAACAAAATTGCATCCTAGTTGGGTTGGTCTCTTTGGAGAGGTCATTTGATATAGACCCCCAAGCTCAGTAGCATAAGTAAACAAAGGTCAATGAATTAGACTTTAAAATAGAAAATATGGGAGATGAACATAGCCCATGCTATGTTAATATTAGTCTCATCTACACCCCAAAAGAGAGAATATGAATGAAGGATTTAATCATCTACTACAAAGATGTCATCACTTGGATATATAAGGACTTAAAAGTATATGACCCATAGCTCATTACTCATATGATTCCCTTGAATCCATTCAAATATAGGTAGAGACCAGTCAATCCTACTCTAGATCCTCTCATATAGATAGAAGTAGAGAAGCTATTAAGCACAAAAATAATGTTTTCGATGAGACATTCTACCTAGGTAGCCAATTTGGTCCCAATAAGAAATAAGAATGGTGAAATAAGACTGTGTGGATTTTAAAAATATAAATAAAGCTTTTAAAAATGATAATTATCCCCTCCCTTATCTAAATGAGGTTATACAGATAACAAGTGGTTATAAAATGATTCTTTCTTAGATGGATTTTTAGGCTATAATCAGGTAATGGTTTAATTCTAAGATAGAATGAAGATAACAGTTACCAGGAAATGGGGAACTTACATGTATAAAAAGTTGCCATTTGGCCTAATAAATGTGAGAAAAACCTTTTAATGTGATATGGATCATGCATTCAAAGGGCTGATGAGAAAATGCATAAGCATTTACATGGATGATCTTATGGTGTTTTCAAAACATAGGAAGGATAACATAAGTCACCTACAATCCATATTTTAGATATGCATAAGGTTTGGTGTTTCATTATGCCCAAATAATAACATATTTGGAGTCACTGTAGGTAAGCTCTTATGACACATCATCACCAAGGATGGGATCACCATTGATCAAGATAGAATTCAAAGAATTTTAAGGATTTCACCACTAAACAACAAGAAATAGCTTAAATAATTATTTGAAAAGATTAACTTCATAAGGAAGTTCATCTTAGAATTTGTATAAATTATTAAGCCTCTGAACACCATGATCAAGTAGGATGCCAAAATAAAATGGGTGGTTGAAGCTTAAATGCCCTTCCAAGACATTAAAGATGAAATATTATAGGCTTCAATATTGATTAACCCAAATTTAATAAAATATTTCTACCTATATTCATTTACTTCAGAACATACAATTATTATTGTCATAACACAAAAGAAGGTGAAACTGAGCATCCAATTGCATTCATAAGCACAAATCTAAAAGATGTAGATATTAGATACTCTATGATTGACAAATAGATTTTTACCCTTGTCAAAGTAGTGAAGAAATTTTTACATTACATTTTGAGAAATAAAGTCATTATCATTATGCTTGATCCCATTTTCAAGGTCACCCTACAACAAAATGAATTAGGAGAATGTCAAGGCAAATGAATGGAGAAATTATAAGAATTTGATATAAAAATGAAGATTGTAAATTTTTTTTGAGGTCAAGGCATCATTCATATTATGACTAAACTTGATCCATGTATCACCATTTAATAGATATGTGAGGCTCAAGTATCCAAAGGATAATAGTATACCGATGTCATATAGTACTTCATCATGGGCTTGTCCCCCAAACCTCAACAAAGAGAAAAGAAGAGATTTGAGGCTTAGAGATACCCATTTCATGATCAAGAAGGGGATCTTCTATAGAAAAACTATGAAGGCATTTATCTCAAGTCTATATTTACAAAGGAAGATAAATAATTTTTAGAAAACTTGCATCAAAAAATAGGTAGTGGTCATTCTTATGGGAATACCATAGCCTATAATATCTTAAGAATGGGCTATTACTGGTCAAAAAATTTCAAAGATGTTCATGCTCACATTATAACATGTCATGGATGTCAATCTTTATCAAAAAGAGAAGTACATGCAATAATAATCTTACATCCAGTTATTCAAGGAAGGATATTTTCCTAGTGGGCTTCATAATTCATTAGTGTCATCAACCTAATTTCATTGGTGGGCCATAACTTTGTGCTTACTGCTATAGACTACTACACTAGATGGATTGAACCTATAGCTATGAAGAATTGAAGAGCACAAGATGTGATTTGCTTCTTAGAGGAACACATAACAATTAGATTTGGCACACCTATTTCTTTGGTTTTTTAAAATGGGCCATATTTCATGTCAAAATAATTCACTAAGTGGGCACATGAAAACCAAATTATTATTAGGTCAGATTCTAATCATTACCCTTAGGGAAATGGACTAGCAAAATCAATGAATGATAATTTGATAGATGTAATTAAGAAATTAGTAGGGGATAATCCTAGAGACTAGAAAAACTTATTAAATTATGCTCTTTAGGTAGATTGAATGAGATATAATCAAGCACTTAAAGATTTACCCTATCTATTGGTGTATGGATGCAGGCCTATATTCATAATTATGCTGAATTTACCCACTTATTAGTTCATAAAAGACTACATGGAACCATGTGATGAAATATAATCAAGATTACTAGACATAATAGAAATGGAAGGTTCAAGGATTGAGGCCTTATAGACATTCAAAAAACACTAGGAGGTGGTTAAGAGGTGGTTTTATAAGAGAGTAAAGGTCAAAGCATTCAATATTTTAGATCTAGTGCTACTTTGGGATAAATCCCATGAGAATAAAGGACAACATAATAAGTTTTCCCCACTATGGATTAGACCATACTAGATTTCAGAGATCATGGGAAATACTAAATTTTATTTGAAGGATATACAAGGAAAAGAGCTTACATATCCATTCAATGGATAGTTCTTGAAGCACTACTTTAGGGCTGCGCCATTTTTAGATGTTACTAATTGATAAGGGATAGAAAACTATAGCTATAGGATTAGAGTATATTTCCTACTTTCTTAGATTAGTTTCTTTCTTTCTTAGAGTAGATTTACTAACTTATTAGATTATTTTCTTACTTTTAAGATTATATTTCTTGCATTCTTAGTTTATTTTATTTCTTTCTTAGATTATATTTCTTGCTTTCTTAGTTTAGTTTCCTACTTTTCTTAGTTTAGTTATTTTTTCTAGCAATCTAAATTATGTTTGCTTTGGCTGTAACCAAGCTAAATACCCCAACAAATTAAACTTGTGACTTCTAGAAAGGGGTAAAATTAAAAATTTGGTAATTTGAGACTAGTTTATATATTGGGTATATCTCTATGTTTTGAGTCTTCAGGATAAAGGTATGTAATCATGAACCATTCTGAATATTATCACAATTGAATACTTTCACCTAGCATGTGGAAGTTTCTCTCAGAGTAATTCATACAAATTTATAGAGTTTTATTATTTTATAGGATCAAATTCACTTATGAAATTAAATACCTATTGGAAATGATAAATCTAGGTATAGGTGTAGCTGGTAGGGACATTCTGGTAATGATTTTTTAAATAATTCTACCAGCTTATTAGGGTTCTAACTCTTCTCTTTTCATTCAAGAATAAAAGAAAAAACAAAAGAAGAAAATAATTGATGGGTTTAGAAGAGAAAGAAAATCAAAAATCTCACATGATGATATAAGGTCAATGTACCATGCATCATGATTAAAATAATATAATGGAAAGAGAAGAAAAGGAGCCTAAGGTATCTCTGTCAGGGCTATATATGCCTAATTAGAAGTAGATCAATGCCTGAGCTTCCCTCATTTTAATCTTTAATAGACACTAGAATGAAATCTATAGATTCATCAAGCCTTCAAAAAACTCATCATAATATGGGTTATATGAATCACACATTTCACAAACACAAATCCAAAAAATTAGCAGGTAGGTATGCTGTGTGAATCAGCTTAGGAGTCTCTTTTATATTTCTAATTTAAGTATTCTTCTGTGACACACTTCTAATTGATTTAAGGATTGCTAACCAAAGTTTTATGTTATTGAATACTCAGAAGTATTCCCCTTATGAATTATCATTTTTTGTACCCAACACACCCCATTTCTAAAAATGAGGTCCTTTGTTCAAAATTTTGCAAATTTATGTTATAAATTGGACATTTAACTTAATTAGGAACTAGTATTGAATATATTGTGTTGATATAGTTTATATGGTTTGATTAGCACATAATATTCATTTAACTTCATCTAAGGTTTATAACATTTGATTCTTATCTTTCCATGATAAAATTTTAATTGGGTCTCATTGGTGTGAACACTACCTAGGGTTTTACACCCTAATGCTAAACTGAATCTTTGATTTTGATTAAACCTTGGTCTCTTATTGATTAAATTGAATTTATGTTTTAAAATCATGTTAAAAATTTAGCCTAAATTCCTTTTGAAATAGATTCAAAATTTTATGCAAGGTCAAAATTACTAGGGAACACTTTATTATATTATAGCCTTAGTTTAAGATTTTAGCCTAGGTCCTTATCATATTTATTAATAAAACAAAGATTTTAGTCTAAGATATTTATGCTATCCCCTTTATATATTACAGTTCACAAGGACTAAATTAACAAGGGAACTCTTCTATTGTTTTGTGAACTTAGCTTAAAAATTTAGATTAAAGTTTAATCATGCTTTTAACATAACAAAAAAACCTTAGTCTAAAGTATTTATGCTAAGACCTTTAAAGTCTCCAAAATACTTATGACTTTAATTTTAAGCCCACAAAAATGGACAAACTCAAAGGTGATAGGTGGTGATATCTTAGTGCCTCAAATAGAGATCAATGACCTATAATAAAGGTTAAAAGTAAATAAAGTTCAAAGGAAGATCTAACAGTGTGCATTAACTCACATACCAAAGATATAACTACATGAGAATAGGGTTGACATGTCAAAGTTCTACAAGCTCCATGAGGGTACCAAGTGACAACATCTCAAAAGCCTAAAAATTAGATCTAATGATCTATGGACCCTTCCCTAGGGTCAACAAGTCAATAGGTCAAAGCCCTCATGGAGCTGCCAAGTGGTACAAACACAAACCATAGAGTCTTAGGAAGTGACAAGAGTCAAAGTTTATGGGATTCAATTAAGTAAAATGCATAAGATATATGATGCGCATTAAATTATGTACCAATGATCTAATGGTACATAATTGAGATCAAAGTAGTGAAGGATTTTCAAAAATGAACATGATGGTGACAAGTGTCACCATTACAAGATCAATTAATAGAGATCCAAAAACCCACATGAAAAATCAAGGTCAACAAGTCAAGGATGTTGAGAATAAATAGGGGGATCGATAGATGGTAAGATCATGATAATTGATAGTAAATCAATGGTTCACACTTGATAATAGGTTCATAAGATCAATAGACCACATTGATCTATGTAAGTAGGATCAATAGTTCTAGATCAATATATAATTTTTAAATCCCCATGAAAATACAAAGTGGAAAAGCATGAGAATTTTATTTTATTTTAAAACTTAGATAAGGACTTTATCCTAAGGTGTTTTCTCCATGTTTATTATCATAAATAAAACCTTAGGTTAGATTTATGTTATAAGTTATTTTTTAAAAAGACCTTTGTCTAAGTTTATTTACACTAAGTCATTTTATGTTTATGTTTGTAGGGAGTCACGAGTAAACAAAAAGTGTCAAGCTCGCATGAAGTCAAAGGTCAGTCACCAAGATCTATGGTGTATGTTAACTCGCACACTATAAATCTAACAGTGTATGATTAACATCAAAGACAAAGGATTTTGAAAGAAAATGTGAGGGTGACAAGTGTCACCATCATGGGGACCCTATTAGAGATCCAATGGTATGTGGAGTTAAGGATAAAACCAAGTGGATAAAGATCAAAGAAATATGTTGATTTGTACAAATAGATCCAATAATGCGAGATCAATGAGACTTTTCAAAAGTCTTAGAGCCAGTAGAAATTTAATAATTGTCATGATCTCATGAGATCAAAGCTTGACATGGACATTGATACATGGATATGACACATTGGATTACAAACCAGTGAAGAACACATGAGTCTTAGACTTAATCTGGTTAGTAAATATAAAAATTAAAATTTAGAAGTAGAATAAGAGAAGACTGTTGTTACTCATGCATATTAAAGATTAAGTTAACATAACATATTCTTTGAAGATAAAGACCCTACAAATAATTTCAAAGGAATTTTCTATTATGTAAATATAGGGCCAATATGTAACACATAGTAATGGGAAGTTAATCCTAGTTAAGTAATGATTTTGGCTCTAAGGTATTGGTAAAAGGGAACTTGTCCTTAATGCATGTCTAAATTCCATTAGAACCGGCTATCTTGAAGTACTTGATAAGTTGTTCTCACAACTTTTAATAGAAAGTATTGATCTATAAATTTAGTTTTCACGTAGTTCAATCTATAATTGTAAAAAAAAATCCCTTCTTTCTGCACATGCACATGTTTCATAGCTTTTACAAAGGCTAACTTAAACTAATGATTGTAAGAAGACTCTTATACAGTTTCAACCACAGTTAGAACTCAAGTTATGACTATCACATGTAAAGACTTTGCATGGACTTGGAGGATGAGGAAACCCCTTCCCCAAGCCTATTTAAACAATTATAATCCATTATTTGGAGGTAGAGGGAAAATTTTCAATATACGGGAGTAAAAGAAATTTCAATTGTTAATAAATGTGTTTGTGTATTATCTCTCCAATTTTTATGTAATTAAGCTTATCTTATTTTGGTTGTCTGATTCAATAATTCTTAGTGTGAAAGAAATGCAATGAATTATATCTTATCTTGATTGATATGATAGTTTTATATGTGTAATAACTATTGAAGGATTAGTAGATTACATTAATTATTGGAAATTAAGTTGATTGATTTATGTTCTTAAGTGTGTTGAAGTGTTTTCTTTTGATATAATTTTATGTGTGTGTGTAAAAATCTACCTCAGATACCTCATTATCCTGAGCCATAATTCCTAAATAAGGGTATGAAATAACTTATCTAAAAGGGGTAACCTTTGACTTAGGCTTATGAGTTTCCTATCTCAGTATCCCCTTAGACTTTTGAATTGTGTTTGACTATGTGTATGTGATAAATTCTTACAATAGGCATAAATTTTGAAATCACTTGTCCATTTAGAAAGTAGATAGATAAGTGATTCTTGAGAACCATAGAGTCTTATTTTCTACCTTAACCTTCCCTCCTTTTTTAGTTTTTTTGAGATCTATCCACTTTATATTATCAAATATCCACCCATCCAACTCATGTAGGAATTCATTACCCTTTAAGATTCATACCTCTGTCCAAAAAACCTTGTCGATAACCTACATGCCCTACAAACTATTCCATAAATAGGTTGTTCAAAATACATACCTAAAACTCATACCATGGAGATTATTTTACCTCCATTGAGATCCTAAAATGTTACATGCTACCTCATTGACTATGGTGTGCATAAAAACTACATCAACACTATACATTTCCAATTAGGGGCACATTAGATAATCAAGAACATGACCAATATGAGGATCCACTAGACATGATTAAGGGATATCTTATCATAATACATAATGATATGGAGGGTTATAAATCCTCCAATCAATCATAATCAAAAAATAACCCTAAGGGAGTCCTATGTTTTCATATATCTCACTAAACTAATAACAAGTAAACCAAAGAAATCTAATCTAGTGCTCACCAAAGCTTGTGGCATAATATGGAGGTTAGTAAACAAAAAAACATGAATAAGAGAATACCAATTAATATATGTATGAATTAGACCCTAATACATGAAAAGAGAAGAGTAATATTATTCAAATCCAATACTTATACTACTTCTATCTACTAAAGTGAGGAACAAATTTAGATAATACTTACTTGATGATGAATCCATCGAGACTCAATCTCTACCTTAATAAAAAGGGATTAACAAGAGGTTATTGTGGTTTATAAGAATCAATAAAAAAGGCTAAAGCATATAAGACTTCTCCACAAGACTAGATTATCCAAGTAGAAACCTTAAGCTAAGACTCTTCAAGTAGAATGGTGGAAGAAAATAAATAATAAATCTTATTCGTTGTGTAAATAATGATGAAATAATATTGTATATATAGGTGGATTTAACCCTAATACCTTCTAAAATTTTTAGATGAGAGGGTCAACCTAGTTAACCTAGTACAATTTTGGACTAGAATTCACTAGGTCACGGGCAACCGACCTAGATCCTAAGTGAATTTCACCCAAAATTTTACAGGGTCGACCTAGTAGACTAGTACAATAAACAACTAAAAGGGGGTTAAGGTGAGGAAAAGGGAGATAAAAGGTAGGAAATGATTGGATGAGTATACCAAAGAAGAGTAATAGCTTAGGTAATGGTTTTATGAGCTAGTTGGATTGGTAATAAGTGGTAATAAGGGACAATAATATTGCAAAGCACTAATGGTCTGCCCACCTCTTTCTTGATGTACCTTTTAAGGCATGCACTTAGAGAGATTGAGTTTTGACAAGTTATTACAAGATGTAAAGCTTCAATATTTGATAAAAGTTAAAAATATTATGTGTATGCATATGCCCCACTTGAATCTCATCATGTTTCAGGTAGGTACAATAGGGGATGGTGCTTCGAGAAAGAACATAACGCACAATGTTGAGACTAATTTTTTTTCCAATATTTAAAGCAAAAATAATTGAAATTAAATGACTAAAAGGGAAATAACTAAAAATTAAATGTGATGAATACCTTAACTTAACTTTATTACTAGATGGTTGTCTGTTATTTTTTTAGTTTTGATTATGGAGGGTATAGAGAATAATTTTGACAAACCCAAGAATACAAAACTAAAAAGCAAAAACAAATAAATGCAGGAAATCCAAGATAACTAGTGTTATGTGAATGTGATGTATTTGGAAATTTGGAAATATGGGGTGATGGATTGTATGTTAGACCAAATGAACAAGTTACAAATTTTACAGTAAATTGGGTAACTAAAAATCCAAGGCTATTAAAGACCAAAAAATTAAAATAGGTAAACCTTAATTAAGAAATGAAAGTATAAATGAACTCAAGTGTCCACAAAAAGGGGTAGTACAATAATGACACCTAGTAAAAGAAAATAATTTTTGTCTATAAAGGTAGATCCATGGTCTAAATAAAGTAATCCATAGTTTCTCAAGCATGTTGTCTTGCTTTAAGGATAGATAAAACTAAAAAAAGTAGTGCTAGCATGTTTTTAAGATGTGAAGAATAAGGAAGTAGAGAAGAGGAGAAACATATTTAGAATCACACATGCCTATTAAGGGGGGAATGAAATGGGTGGAGGGGAGAATGAAATAAAAACTAAGGTAGTGGAACTCTTTACCAAATTCAAGACACTCAAATTAGGTTTGTCAAAACAAGAAGATTATCAACCTTAAGGACTCTGAAGAAATTCTCTTAGCCACACAAGTCTTAGGTTAAAAAATGAAGTATGTAGATCATCCCATGAAGGCTATATGCATGAAAATTAAAATGGACCTACCTTCCCAAAACATGTTCCCTATTCCTTAGGACCCCTTATAGAGTTGTCAGTCTAATGTAAATATTGTTTACTTATATGACAAAGTAGGTATCACCATAAAATTTGTTTAGTTCTCCTATTCCAATCTACTAGCCTACCACACCCCAATGGAGCTTGAATCTATTATGAGGCCAACTATGGAGTTTGAGATTTTATTGGAGATATGATATGTGCTTGTAATCATGCCTTTTGGTGTGAATTTGACTTTTAAGATTTATATGTTGCTTTTTATATATCATTGCCTTTTATTTTAAATGATTTCAATTTTAACTTTATTTATGAATTTTTTATTATTCCTCTTCCATATAGATTTGAAAAACAAAAAATGGGTGTTAAAGATGACTTTCATTTAAATACTTGGGATTTGGTTGCTAAGAGACAGAACTTAGAGAGCATGGTGTCTAAGAGTCTCATAAATCTAGGTAAAATAAAAGTGTTATCTTGACTTCAACCTTGTTTTATCTAATGTGGAGTGAAAGGAAATCAAGAAGAATGAAACATGAAATAATTTGAATTACTTCAAACTATAATAAATGTGACTAATGGTGAAAAAAGGATACAATGATAGTAAAGTGTGATTCCTTATCATAAGAATGAGGGAAATGGATGAAAACATCTAATATAGATTGTTGTGCAAAGAGAAAAGAGTCAACAATCAACTTTGGAAAGTAAAAGCTAACTAAGTGGTCATCCTAAATGTTGTTAGATTATTAGAATATAATTTTAGATATGATAAGAAGTTGGTTGTAAGGAATTAGAGAGAAATCTATGGATGGTTTCAAGATGTTTAGGCTAAAAGGGATCTGTGTTGGTAATGTTACTAGTTTGATATTGGGGTCTTCCCCCTCACTTCACACACCACAGTAATAAGGGTGTCAGGTGCTTATCAAATATATAACATTGACCACGTGTTTATACTTAGCTAGAAAACCAAGTTAGATTCCCCTTTGGTGATGAAATCCAAGTAGGTAGGCCTTGGGTAGACAATTTTTTAAAATGCATTTTAAGATTTTGTGATTTGGTAGTGTGTGTATAAAAGAGAAAAATAGTGTAAATAAACTGTATATTAAAAAACCACTTAATTAGACTATGGAATCTATTCTAAGTATATAAGCAATAATAAATGAAAGTGTGAGCTATTTTTTAAGAAATAAGTATTAATTCCAACTTTGAAACATAATATAGTATCATTTTATATGATAGTGCATGAAGAAATTAATAAATAGAGTTGATAGTGTCACTAAAATACTATATAATTAAGGGTTTAAAAAATAACTACATTGATAATGTTGACCTAGTTTTCCAAATAGAAGATAGAATACTGAACTACGTCAATATCATTGACCTAGTTGATTATACATGGGTATTTTTAAAGACTACCAACTATGAAAAATAGAACTATAATAAATAAAAAAATGATAAAGAAGGAGAGAAATGAACCTTGGTGGATTGGAGGATGTAAAGGAAATTGAGATTGTTATTGAATTACCCTGATCTATACTTTAAAATTATACCAAATGGGTCGACCAGGTTGACCTAGTTCTACAATTCCTTATTTTTTGAAACCTATAAAATGTACTATGTCAACAAGGTCGACCTAAGTATGTTTTCTAGAAGTCTATAAATGTACAGAGTCAATAAGGTCAACCTAGTAGTCTGATCTAGAAGTCTAAAAGTGTATTATGTCGATAGGGTTGACCTAATAGCCTACACCTAATGAAAAATTGTGTAAATAGAATGAAGTCATATTGATGTGACTGTGTGTTAAACTTGTACATAGAAATTAGAGATATATCAACACTATCGACCCAAAATTTCAAATATATAAAAATAAAATAATGAAATAATGAAAAATGTGAAAGAAAACCTGGAAGGGTTAGATTCATATTAGGTTCACCAGAATGTATGCAATAAAAAATGCATCATGTCTATAAATCAATCCTAACTCAAAAAAGAGAGATCATACCATACACTTCTGATTGAGGACACATTATATAATTGGGAACATGACCATTATTTAGATCCTCTAGACCTAATTAGGGGATCTCTTATAATAATACACAACACTAGGGAGGGTTCCAAAGCCTCGAGTCAAACAAAATCATGAAATAAACTTAAGGGAGTCCTAAATTTTCATATATCTCACTAAACTAAAACAATTAAAGCAAAGAAATATAATTTAGTGCTCACTAAAGCTTGTGGCACAATATGGGGGTTAGTAAACAAAAAAACATGCATAATAGAATCTCAATTAAGCTATGTATGAGTAAGACCCTAATAAATGGAAAGAGAAGAGTAATATTATTTGAAGATAATACTTATGCTACTTATATATACTAAAGCTAGGAGAAAATTTAGAGAATACTTAGTTGAATGATGAATATGCTGAGACTCAATCTCTCCCTTAGTTAAAGGGGCTTTACAAGAGGTTGTTGTGGTTTGTAATGATCACTAAGAAAGACCAAGTCATCTAAGACTTCTCTATAGGACTATATTATCTAAGTATAAACCCTAAGCTAAGACTCCTCAATTAGAATGGTAGAAGAATAGATTATAAAGAATCACAAGTGAATAATAAATCTTGTTTATTATGTAACTAATGATGAAATGATCTTGTATATATAGGGAGATTTAACCCTAAAACCTTCTAAAAGTTTCAACTGACAAGGTCAACCTAGTTGACCTAGCATGATTTTTGACAAGAATTCACTAAGTCACAAGCTAGGTAGGCCAAGAGCTGACCTAGACCCTAAGTGGATTTAACCCAAAACTATACAGGGTCAACTTAGTTGACCTAGTATAATAAAAAATCAAAAGGGGGTTAAGGTTAGGAAAAGGGGGATAGAAGGTAGGAAATGACTGGAGAGTATAAAAAAAAGGAGTAATAGCTTAGGGAATGGTTTTAGGATCTAGTTAGATTAATAATAAGTGGCTATAAGGGATAACAATCCTATAAAGCACTAATGGTCTACCCACCCCTTTCTTGATGTACCCTTTAAGGCATGCACTCAAAGAGATTGAGTCTCGATGGGTTCCTACAAGATGTAAAGTGTCAGTCTTTGATAAAATTTGAAAATGTTATGTGTATATAATAATCATTGAAAAAGGCTTAGGGTAACAAGATAAGATTTACCCAAAGGTGGTTATAATCATGAAATGGAAAATAATGATTTGCCCACAGGTGTTTAATATTATTGGTAGGATAAAAACATGTCGCAGTTGGTAGATAAAGAGAATGGTTTGCCTAAAGGTGGTTATAAGAATTATCATAATGAAAACATTCCCCAGTTGGGTAGAAGAAAGATAATGATTTTACCAAAAGTAATTATAATCATTAACCTTAAAGTAGATAGAAACACAATGATTTGCCCAAAGGTAGTGAGAATCATTGGTAATGCAATTAGTATAGTATATAATGATTTACTCATAGGTGGTTATAAGCATTGTACCTTGATAGTTGTAAACATGATATGAAATATGATTAAAAATTCATACAGAGGAGAAATATAAACTTAGGAAACCTATTAGTAGGGAGATTCTTGTTTAAACTAGTAAGGAGGAAAATTCTTTCACTATTTAATTAATCTATGTAGGATATAATTTGGATTAGGTCAAGAATGTTACTAGTGTCAAGGAGATAAATCATTACCTTATTATTGTGTAGACTCTTGAAGATGATTTTTGTTTTAGCACATGATGGTAGGCATCGTGATAGAATACCATGATAACTTGGTCAAAATATGCATATGGACTTACACATGATCTAAATTCAATTGAAAATAATGCAACAATGATAAAAACCATGATGTTAATGTTCACATAGGAATATGGATGGATTCAAGAATAATGCACAAGAAATCACCCAATGAATGCATATAAACTGAATTAAGGCACAACAAAAAAGAAAAAAATAGGAAAAAAAAATAGAAAGACAAAATAATAATAAAAAAATAAAAAACAACCAAAAGAACATAAAACACAAATAATGGTTAATCACAATGTAAGGCAACACAAACAAGATGATGAAAATTACCCATAGAATATAGGAGACAATGAAACAAATAAACAAAATGGGGGAATAGAATAAAAGGAGGGGGGCGGTCAAGCTAGCTCTAGATGCACTAGTAAAGTGGATGATGCTTACATAGTTCCATGGATGCAAGATCCAACAAAAACTTTAGGCCAAATGTAGTTCTCCCAGGATATGTTATAGAAGAAAAATGATAAGAAGAAAAACATGATGGATGTTATAGAAGAATATGGGAATAAGATCACAAAATGGCAAGAGCATGGGATACTAGGACAATAAGAATGGGGAAACTAAATGACAAGTGGTTTCTTATGAAATAGCTAGGGCTCCCAGAATCCTTAAGGCAAAGAAGGGGTCGATGTTTTTGGATTTTCTAATTTTTTTTTCAAATGTTTTAGAATTTTCTAAGCATCTCAAATTAATTGAGAATAATTAGATAGGAAATGGTCCAAGTTTTTAAAATGGTGATATCATTAAAAATTAAAATTTTGCTCTTAAAATGGAAAGAGTATGAGATATGAGGCTAGTAAGGATAGAAAAACTAAATTACAAGTGGTTGCTTGTGAAGTAGTGAGGGATCCCAAAATAGTTAAGGAAAATAAGTGGTCAATGTTTAGGATTTCTAAAGCATTTTCAAATATTTTTAGAATTTTTAGAGCATTTAAACTTGATGGATAATTATGATATACTAAATGGTCCAAGTTTGTAAAATGGTAAGAGAATTCAAACTTAAATTGCTTTCAAAATGGTGAGAGCATGGCAAAGGTTGCTTGCAAAATGGAGAGAGCATGGGAAAAGGGTGACTGAGCTGACCTTAATGTCAATCAAGCACTACCTAAGTAGTCTTAGGATGGGACCTCAAGTCATTATAGTTCTACCTTAGAGTGGAGGAATCTAACTAGTTGGTATCTAATTCAAAAAAAATAGGCAAAGTTGGTAAATAGTACAGTATGTCATAGGAATGGCAAGGTGGTACTTTAAGGCATGATAAATAATGGTTTCCCCTAATTTGACCATAAGTGGTTATAATTAGGAAATAATGTCATAGGTCAAGGATACTAATTTTCCCATATGTGGTTTTAGTTAGTAACATGATGTTGAAACACTAATTTTCCCAAAGGCAATTATAATTAGGAATACTTGGTACAAAACAAGACAAGAAATGAAGGATGAAATTTCTAAACCACTATCATAATACTCTAATATTTGGCCTCTATCTAGAATACTGAAACAACTATACAAACATGATCTGAATCTTCATGTTGAAAGTGGCCATGGAACTAATGGAATGAAAACAAGGTCAATATGCTATGTGGGGAGGGTGAAAATAACTTAGTCAAAATAAAAGGCATGGTAGAATATAATGGTATAGTATAAATAAGAAATTTGATGTTATGATATAACTAAAATGGGCCTCATAAATTATACACCAGGTCACTAAAGTGAAGTAACACTTGAGGTGTATAATGTTCATCAACTGAACAAGTTCATCTTTGTCTAGTGTAGTGAGCTTGTATGCTCTAACACCCTAGTTTGAAATAATGATGAAAGGGCCTACCTAGCTAGGTTTGAACTTGCCTTTATGCTTCTTTTTGGCCCTAGTATTCTACTAGTTTTCCCTAAGAATAAGATCACCAAGCTCAAATTTTATATTTTGACACATGGATTATAGTGTCCATTGAATTAGTTTTTGTATGCTTATAGGATGTTAATTACGGCCATGTATTTATCATCAAGCAACTCTAACTCTTGTAGGTGAGTTACTCGATAGTCTTAATAATCTAGGACATGCTTCAAAGAGATGCAAAAATAAGGTAACTCAACGTCAATGGGAGGAATGGCCTCCATGCCATAAACTAGTGAATACAAAGTGGATCTTATTAGAGTATGATGATAGATACAATATGCATAGAGGGCATATAATATTTAGAGGTGCCAATAATAGCCAAAATTATTGACAATATTTTTAAGGATGTTTATAATGGTTATATTAGATGCTTTGGCTTGGCTATTACCTTGAGGGTAACATGTCTTGGAAAAATGTTGAGTAATTTTGTACTTGACATATAGTGATTTGACATCTTTATTTTTGAATGATCCACCATTATTAGATATAATTTTAGAGGGGATACCATAGAGGAAAATGAGATGGTTGAATATGAGTTTGGAAATTTGCTTTCCAGTCATATAAGTGAGGGGTATAGCTTCAACTCACTTAGTGAAGTATTTGGTGGTAGTAAGAATATGTTTATGGTTGTCAGATGAAGTGGGGTTTATCTTCCCAATGAGATCAAGACCCGATATAGAAAATAGACATGGAATAAGTGTTGGTTTCAAAGCCTTGGCTAAGGCATTAATTCAATTAGCATGTTGCTGACATTTATCACACTTTTTCATTTATGTAGATCCATTTGCATCCATCATTGGCCAATAGTACCCAGTATGAAATATATTTTTGGATAGGATGGACCTACTTTTGTGGGATCCATATACTCTTTCATGAAATTCACCTAATGGTAATGTAGATTCTATAGAAGTTGAATAAAGGTGTAATTACTTGGTCATGAATATAGGTGTAAATATATTAATACCATTTAGAGTTGAGACCAAAAATATCATAGATCATTATGATATTTGAAAGTTCATGAGTTGGCACTAGTAGATTATCAATGAGGAACTGGTATTATTTTACCATGTTTTTATGTTGAATCATACATCCAATGGTGTCCATGGCATATGTTGTTTTATTAGTGGACCTTAGTATATGTTCAAATTGGACATCAATAATTTATTGTTTAAGAGTGTCATCCATGGCCTTGTATGGTACCAAATTATCATCTTTGGTTTAAAAATGGTCTATAACCTAATTGATGATTAATTGATAATCACCATAAACCTTTAGATGTTGTATGTTCCATTGGATTGCTTTGAAAAGCCCTAAAATGATTGATTCATATTAAACCATGTTATTGATATAAAGAATGCTAATCTAGAATGATTTAGGGATTAAATCCCCCAATGGTGTAATAAGCAAAATGCCTACCCTCAATCCATGTGTTGTGAATGATCCATTAAAATATAGCTTCTAGTGCTTCTCCTCAAGATGTATTTCAATGATGTTCATAATGGACTCATTTAGGAATTAGAATGTAAGTGGTTTTATATCTGCAAGGGGTGTTTTAGCAAGATGATCTGTAAAACATGCCCCTTGATGGATTTTTGGTTGACATATTCTATCTCAAACTCACTAAGAAACATGATACATTGGGCCATACAACCTTGTAAATTTTTAGATAGAAGATACTTGAGTGGATCTACTTTGTAAATGACCATAGTCTTATTATTTAAAATATAATGTCATAGTTTTTAAACTACAAAGACCATAGCTAAAAAGCTTTTTCAATGGGCATATAATTATGTTCATATATGACCAATGTATGACTAAAATAGTACATGGAATGATCCTTTCCATTATCATCATGTTGAGTTAGAAGTTCCCCAAAGGCTTTGTCGATGGAAGACAAGTACAATACGAATGACTTTCGTAGTGTTGGTGGTAGTAAAATAGGCAAATTTTCTAGATAGTCCTTTAAATGCTAAAAAGCTTTTTGCTATTCATTATCTGAATAGAAGGTGACTCCCTTAAAAAAATGTGTAAAATTATGGCACTTGTTAGATAACTAATATATGAAGCATCTAATAGACTAGATCTTGCCTTGTAAACTATGGAGCTGCTTCAAATTGGTCAGTGGTGGCATCTAAGTTATGGCTTGTACTCTAGCTATATTGACTTCAATGCCTTGGTGAGACATAATGAAACCAAGAAATTTTCTTGAAGTAACTCTAAAAACACACTTTTTAGGATTGTGCATAAATTTTTATTCATAAAGTCTTTCAAATATCCATCATAGTGTTGCTAGATGATCAACCTTAGTCTTTAATTTTCTTAGTATGTCATCGATGTAGTCTTTAACAATGTCATGCATCATATCATGAAATATGATAGTCATGTCTCTTTGGTAAGTGGGCCCAATATTTTTGAGACCAAATGGCATAACCTAATAATAATAAATTCCCCATGGTGTGGTGAATGTTATTTTATGTTAGTCTTCTAGTGTAATTTAGATTTGGTTGTACCTTAAAAATCCATCCATTAATGAAATCATTTCATAACCTGTTGTGGAATCAACTATCATGTCAATGTTCAATAGAGGAAAGTTATCCTTTAGATGGGCCTTGTTTATGTCTCTAAAAATAGTGTAGATTCTAATTCCTAGTATGACATTCAAAATCCACTCTAAATAGTCAATCAGTCAAATACATCCCACTTCTAAGATATTTTATAACTCTTTATTAACTAATATATCTATGTGAGGATACATATTCTATAATTTTTATTTTATAGGTTTGGCATTAGGATGTACCATAAGGTAGTGCACAACCAAGGTGGGCTTCAAACTTGCCATGTCTGAGTAGGCCCATGTAAATATATCAACAAATTCCCTCAAAAGGGTTGTAAAGACTTCATGTTCCTCCTTAATGAGGGATGTACCTAATTTGATTCATTTTGGGTCATCTAGAGTCTTGATGTTAAATTTTGTAGTGTCCCCCACTAGAAGGGTCAAACTATCTTCTAACATAGTTTGAAAAGATTTAAATTGGCCTACAATGTCAGATTCCTCTATTAGGATTAACTCTTCAAGTTATCCTAGGTATGATGAATCAAGATCCCCTAATGGTAGGGATGGCCATGTTATAAATAATATTGGGAACTCCTAGATGATTTGATCAAAATCCTACTATTATTCAAAGCTAAACTTAGACCCATAGGCAAATTCATCGTTAGTGGTTTCTTGAGATATGTTTGAAGAAGGTTGAACACCCCCATCTAATGGCACTTAAAATAGGTTTTTACCACTAGAATAACCTTTCTCTTTACTATTTACCTAGTCCAAAAGTGATTTAAAGAGGTTTTCACTTTAGGACCTCAATGTTTTATTTAATTATTTTTAGATAAGGGTGTTCACCTAGTCTTCAAAATAGGTTGAAATATCTAACTTAATTGAGAAACCTTATTTGTGGTCTCCCAATGTAACATTATCCCTTAGGCCTAGAAAGTCATAGAAGGCCTCATTATTTTGAAACTTGTCAATTGGCACTATTGATTCTTGTTGGTCTCAGTTTAATAGTTGAGGATAATATAAAAGAAGTGGATTATGGTGAATGAATGGTCTAAGGGTAAAAATGGAATTGGTATCAAACAAATTCATATTGGTTGGGTTATTGAAAGGGATATGATTAGACTCTACATTACTATCAACATCATCATCACTAGTCATCAGCATTGGAACATGAATAAGGTACATGGGGTCATCCCCAGGTAGTTTAAATCCAAGACCATATGTGCCTTGGTACTGAGTGGTAGAAATTGGCTAAAGTGGACCCTATTAATTTATCCCAAGGCCTCTTCCTTCATAGGCATGTATTTCCAATATTTTGTTTGAAATGGGATACTTGGAATTTAGGTAACATCTAGCGAGGTTGTCATTATACAACCAAGATTCATCATCTGTAAGTGGGTCATGTTATTGGCTAGTGGCTAGTATGAAAATGATAGATGCTGAAATATATAGTTTACCTTTACCCTTTATTTTCCATTCCATACAAGGTGGTTTAGCTTTGGGTCTTGCATAGGACTTGGGGTTCTATAGAATCTTATCAATATGGAATGTATCATGTGTCAAATATCTCTTGGGCCATTAGCTAAGATAGTATAATGATTAAATATTTTAAGAGGTAGTATGTGGGAAATTGAATCAAGGGTATCTGATTCAATACAACTAGCCTCTAGTGAATAAACAAATATATATTTCCCCTTGTCCTTCTTAAGAACTAGATTAAAGATAAAATGGTAGTTATAGCTTTGGTACTTAGCCTACAAATACTTTTAATGTTCATATGGATATAAATATCCATGGATAGTGACCTCCATACCTGAATGGGAGATTTTGATACACTTATGTAATGTTAAAGGGATTGCAAAAATTTCATGTATCCAAGGTCTACCCAAAATCATATTAGATGACCAATTGAGGTCTAACTATGGCATAGTCTATTGTGGGTCAAATTCTTGATAATAACTGGCAAGATGATAGTGCCCTGTGATTCTCATTCTTTATTGTCATAGGCCTTTATTGCGATCATTTCCAATTAGAAATTAGCTATGGTGTAATTAAAAAGATTGATGATATTTATAGACACAATATTTAGACCTGATCCATTGTCTATGAAGACATATTTTACTTTATGCCACATTATGATAACTTTGATATATAATAAATCTTGAAATTTGTCTAGAGATATGTCATTATAAAGTTGAGATTAGATAAGGAAGTCTATCAAGATGTTCTTTTGGATGGTGGATGTACACAATAAAATTAAAATGTAAATTTATGTAAACATCTTTTATAATTATTACACAATATCAAACATCTTTTATTACACAATGGTAAATGACTTGTTCCTGTATGAAATAAAAAATGCATCATGTCTATGAATTAATCCTAGATTGGATAAGATAGATCATACCTACACTTCTAATTAGGATACACTTGTTAAGTGAGATCATGACCAATATGGGGATCCACTAGACTTGAATTAGGGGATCACTTGTATCAATTATCATAGCATATTATGCTAAGAAGGGTTCCAAAGCCTATTGTCTAACACATTTACACAATAACCCTAATGGAGTCCTAAGGTTTAAAACGTTCACTCTATTCTAATATCAAGAAAGCAAAATCTAATATAGTGCAAACAAAAGCTTGTGACATAAAGTGGGGGTTAAAAACAAATAAAATAACCAAACTGAACATGTATTAGAGGACATATACTCACATCAATGTATACAAAATCCTAATACATGTAGAGAAGAATACAAAGGCATTATCTATCTACTCTTATAAAGGAGGAATAAAGTTAGGAATACTTACCTTTGAAGACAAACCCATTGAGCTTAAATCTCTCCCTTGGCCAAGGTGCTTTGTAAGATATTATTTTGGTATGTAAGGATAACCAAGATAAATTAGCTCCAGGCTACACAACCTATCTAATCATCCAAAAGTCTTCTCCATAAGACAAGATCCATATCTAAAAATAAATTATGGAACCTTAAAATTTATTCCTCAAGTAAAATGGTCAATAAGTAGATGTTTTCTCTTAATTATTATCTTATGAAATGGTAGGAAATGAACTTGTATATATAGGTGGATATTTCCCTAAATCCTTCCAAGAATGTTAGTTGTACATGGTCGACCCAGTCGACCCAGTGTGTTTTTGAAGATAATTCACTAGGTCTATGTTAGGTCAACAAAAAGGCTAACAAATCAAGAAAGTGAAAAATACCCTTGAACTATACTGGGTCCACCCAGTCGACCCAATACAACTAACTATCCAAAAGGGGTTTAAGACAAGAAAAGGAGGATGGAAAGAAGAAAAAGACTAGAGGAGGTAGGACTGAGAATAATAATCTTAGGTTAAATGGTTTTAGGAGAAAAGTGTGTAGATGGAAAGTGGCAAAAGGAAAAATAATATAATGAAGCATTGATGGTCTACCCACCCCTTTCTTGGTGTACCCATTAAGGTATGCACTCAAATAAATCAAGACTCCATAGGTTCCTACAAGATACAAAGTGTCAGCAATCAATAAAAGTTTGAAAATATTATGTGTATATATATGCACCACTCAAAGCTCATCATGTGTCATGTAAGTACAATATGAGATGGTGCTTCGAGATAAAACATGATAACACACAATGTCGATGCTAAGTAAAGTGTAGTAAGCAGTAAATAAGATGAATGAAAGGACTAAATTGAAAAACACATAACTTTAACTTACCTTAGTGCCGTAGATAAAGAAGGAGAATGTAAGAGATGTGAAGGTGTCTAATGTAGATAATACTAGATAAACTTATAGAAGTTAGTACAAAAAATAGCCAAAATTTGAAATTTTTGGAAAATAGGAATATGGTAGTGGAAAATAATCTCTACGTCATCATGAATCTAATATATTTTATGATTTAAAAAATGGATGAGTAGAAACAAAGATATAGGAAAAATAAAGAATCTAAAGGATAATAATTGAAAGGTTTTAACTTGGTAAAAGTATTTAAATACGGCAAAAGACAAGTCATTTGTCATTTTGACTTGTGAGAGGAGAGAAAAGAGAGATTTGGAGATAAAACAAGCTAGAATGGTGAGGAGATGATAGACTAGACAAAGAGAGGCTCCAAAGGTGGTAACAGGTGCACTATAAGTATGCAACTAAGAATCTCAAACTAGTTTTTGAAATTTGTATTGAATTATGCAAATTTTTATTAATTTTGAATTTTAAGAATTTTTAGATGTCAAAATGACATAAAATTAAGTTTTAGGGGTAAAAAATAGGAAGATGGGAAATGGGTTTGGATGGTTTAGATAAAAATCAATCAAATTGCACTTTTTTTAGAAAATGCAAGGGGTTGATAGGTAAAAAGTATTGGGTCAACCTAGTAAACCTAGTAGGCTAGAAAATAAGCAGAATCCATAGTAACAACCTAGTAGGTATGGGTTGACCCTATACATTCTATAGATTGAATGCTTAATTTGGAGTTTCTAGGTGGTCCAAAAGGTCCAAAATGAAAAATCAACACTAGGGAGGGGAAGATAAGGTGGTTGACTTATATTTTTGAGTCAACTAAGAAAAAAGATGACAAAATTTTAGTCAAACTATTTTGACCAAAGAGCTAGAAAGATATGTAAAAGCATGCAAAAGGCTGAAAGAGGGCTATAATGGCTCAAAATGACCAAGTAAGATCAAGAAGGATTGATAAGGATAAAATTAAGATAAAGAGAATAAAATAAAGTAATGTAGGCTTATTTTTTCCTTTAAAAATTTAAAAATAAGGTATTATAAGTATACATGACATGGAGGAACTGCTACATCCTTTTTTATTTCTTGGGTGTAGGGACAATAGAAATTTTGGGGACTTGTGGATACTGTATGCTTACTAGACTTGTTAGATAGGTTTTCAGATGGAGATAGGGATAGAATAAGATACATAGGTCTAGGCAAGATAATAGAGATGTGTCAGATCCCCCTCAATGCTGACTTGTTAGTCATGTTCCTTAGTTATTGGGAATGAGTGACTAGAACCTTTAGATGAGACGTGGATGGGGATACTATAGAGGTGGATATCATGTTAGAGGATGTATATTTCATCTAGGGGCTACTTATAGTAGGAGTGTCGGTGATCATAAGGATACCAGATAGTCTAGAGGAGAGGAGAACCTTAGCTATGTGGGATACAGGCTCAAATATAATATTACCAAGAAGGAGAGTGAGTACATTTGATGTCTATACACCACATATTCTAGATATTTAGAAGGATGTGATAGGCCTTATGACATAGTGGGTGTTATGTCATAAGTTAGATGGCAAGGTACCACTATTCATGGTAACCTTGAGTAGGATGATCTTGAAGGAGTGAGTACTATATGACATAGGCTTAGTCATCTAGGTTTAACTAGTATATGATATGTACAAGATGCTAGTCAAAAATAAAATGACCATGGGACTGATCATATTGCCGATAGCTTAGATATATGAGAGGTTTCCTATGTATTAGCTAGCTAGGTTACCCCATGTAGTTGATGATAGGTTACCTTACATACAGAGATAGAGGAAGGACTAAGTAACACAAGCCATGCCCAATGTGCCAATGCTAAAATTAGTGAGACATGCAAACATTGTGTGGTAACCATATGAGCAGATAACCATTACCTAGGTGAGTTGGGACACAATTTCACCAATAATAGAGAGGAAAAAAGTGATAGGACACTATTTCTAGTGGAGAGAGCCACATATAATAGAATGGGTGTCAAGCTAGATGGGCCTACCTCATCCATCAACACTAATACTAATGCCCAAGTAATGGGCTCAACATGTGAGGGATCCATGAGGGAGGATAGGATTAGGACCAATAGTAGTGAGGCCAAAACTAAGGCCATGTTAAGAGCAACCATGGACTAGTCAGGCATGATGAGGACTTTAGTAGGAGGATAGGGATGTGGAGGTAGAGATACCAAATGTACCACTACTAGCTCCACATCAAGATGAATAACAACTATTAAGGAAACACTATTGATAGAGGTAGGAGGTAGAGGTGATAGTAGAGACTGTTACCATCTTGAATGACCCCATAAGTGAGCTAGAGGAGATGACAAAGAGACCACTCAGATGTAGGCTTAGGTTGACATGAGCCATGATAATCAAGTTTGAGCTAAGGAGGTGTTCAGAGGATACATAGATGGGGAGATTATGGTAGGTGGTCACATAGATGGTGAGACCATAGTAGTTGAGACATAGATAGGTAAACTGAGATGGTTAAATTATTGCTTATATTTTATCATTTGGAAGTAGAGATAGATAGATAGATAGATAGATATTATGAGATATGATAATGATCTAATATCCATCTAGTGGAATTTTACAAGTGTAGGTGAGGGTGAGGAGGAGAGATGGGGGTATTTGTTGAGGGGATCACTCCATGACATCCTGGATGAGACTCTATAGCCATATAACCCCATGACACTAGAGGATCTAAGTTTACCATCTACCATAGCTCAAGTGAGTTGGTTTAGATTATATAGAGAGGTAACAAGGTAGATAGGGGTGTAGAAAGAGAGGGAGGATATAAGCACCAGTAGTGATGGGTGAAGGGGAGGTATATGAATGGTAGGACATAGAATATGAAAGAGCTATGTATTTGGCTATAGTATCATAGATGACAGATATCTAGACTCAATTGATAGAGTCACAGATGTAGGTAGCACACCTATAAGGATAGGTAGAGGGATTGAGATCTCAGACGGCCTCTTTACAGCATACCATTTGAAGGATTCAGACCAAGGCCTTAATAGGCAGCATGGCTAGGTCACAATATAAATAGGATGGGACCCAGCCATAGATCTGGGGCATTATATATGGTTGCATTTATTGTATAAAATTCATGAGAGATATATAGATCATTTTGGCATATTGTTTATTAGATGTGTATGTTATCATCATGGTTGATTCTAGTTGTTTATTATGGTTGAGGCTATGGATGCTTAGGATATATTTATTTCTAGCACATGTATTTAGATTTGTTATATATTTTATAGGAAATACATGATATGTTGTTTCTTTTCTAGTAGTATGAAAAACACATGCATGGTTTAAAAAGAAACACATAAAAGGACTTGGAAAAATATAATAAATCAAGAAAATGTACTACACACTATTTCATGATGGGAAATGTGTAAAACAAAAAAATGATAAAGTATAAAGAACCAAGAAAATGGCAAAAAAATATTTTTGCGTCAAATTAAAACTAGTAAAATCATACTAATATCATGTTAGGAAGTATGAAAAACAAAGTAATAAAATGGAATACATGTAAAAGGGCATAAATGGTAATAAAAAAATTAACTAAGTTAATCAATCATACTAAATCATTCTGGGAAGTATGAAAGAAAAATAAAATTGCAAAAGATTGGTTTTACATTGGTCATACTAATTAAAGCTGGGAAGTATGAAAAATTCAAGAAATGGTTGAAATCTTACATGCACTAAAAAAATAAGAAGATAAAAAGGTGAAATAAAGATGAAGTAAGCATAAAACATACTAAATCAAGATGGGAAGCATGTAAAATGATGTGTAACTTCATAATCGATGGAATATTATCTCAAATTTGACACATGTGATTTGGATGGTGACTTGGGTATTTGAAATTTTTGTGAGGAGGGCCAAGTCATGGTATTACATTACAACTTGACAAAGAAAACACCATTGGGGTGGAATTAATAGGAAAATCAAGTAATCAAGGATGTGGGTAATAGGAAGGAAAAGATGGTAATTTGTGAGGATGGCCAGGTCCTATCCATGGTATTATAAAATAACTCACAAATGAAATGCCAAGGGGAGTGATTAGTAGACAAGAAAATATTTCTAAAGATGAAATATAAGGGAAATAAGGAGTGTAAAAATAAAGACTTAGGCTCTTTATGAGAAGACCTTAAGAGGCAAGAGGCATAATAAGGACATGAGAAGACACTAAGTGACTAATGATCATCTATGTATAAAGGAAAACTATTCACTATAGATACAAAAATTTGTAGGAAAATAAGCATGATACTAAAATCAACTCATAAAGTTAGATTAGTACAAGAAAAATAAAATGGACCTACCTTCCCATGATGTGTTCCCCATTCTTTAAGACCCCTTACAGAGCTATTAGTCTATTATGAATATTGGGTACTTGCATGAGAAATTAGGTATTCCTAAAATATTTTTTTATTCTCCTCTTCTAATCTAGTATCCTACTACACCCCAAAGGACCTTGACTCTACTATGAGACCAACTATGGAGTTTGAGCTTTGACTAGAAGAAGGAAATGTGCTTTGAATCATGTTTTTTTGTGTGATTAGACTTTTAAAAATATTTTTTCCCTTTGATATCATTACATTTTATTTAAATGATTTGGATTTTAACTTTATTTTGAAGGATTTTTAATATTCCTCCTCCATATAGACTTAGAATGACCAATCATGAGAGAGATAGTGATACACATGAATGAGTTGTAGGCTAAGACTAAGGAAAGCTAAGTAACTAAAGATAAATACTGACTAAGACACTTAGGATTGTCAATGAAATAGCATGTGATCTCAAGTCTCAACTGTGTATATGATTAGTTTACAAAAAAATGAAGAGGGAAAAAGGAGATCCAAAGTAGACCAGTAAGAGGAGATAGTAATGAGATAGATTGTTTTCTAATTGATCATATGGTAAAGGGTGATAATAACCAATGGGATAGGGTTTGTATAACCAAATCACCATGACAAATTAGCTGTAAAAAATAAGGATAAGGAAGCAAAACAATCATGAAGATACAATAAAGAGAGTTTTGAGAAAAACTCAAGGGAAAAAAGGAAAGTAAAGTAATGATAAAATAAAATACAATCATATGTGAAAATAAATGATAAGATAATTAAAATATAGTACAAGTAAGAAATCATGATAGAAGATAAGCATAAATTTGACACAGTGTCAAATGATAAAATAGATATAAATAAGGTGGGAACACACATCAAATCAAATATAAATGTGAAATCACCATGCATGTTCTCATAAATATTGGTAAATCTATCCACACGCATTATCTAATACATTAGATAAGTCTCTATGAAGCTGTAGTCAAACTATTGCTAAGGTCTCATCAATCTTCAATGAATACTAGGCAAATACTTCTTTTCTAATCTCCTCAAATAAAAAAGTAGGAATGATCAAAGGATCATGTTGAGGAGGAAAGTTAGGTAAAGGTTAGTTAGGAAAATGCATGGGAATAGGATCTATGGGAGGATAAGGAATCACCGATGGAGAAGGATCCATAGGTGGACTCATGAGTGGAGAAAGATCCATAGGTGAAAGAATCATAGATGGAGGCATAAAAGGTGGTGAAGGGAAAAAAAAAGGTGATAAAACCCATGGAGGTGGAACCCTAGGAGAAGAAGGAAGAACCTTATTATTAGAACAACCTATGTGAGGAGCGATAGAATGTCTGGGAATGGATATAAGATGATCTTTGAGATGTTTTAAGATGTAACAACGATCAATGTGATGGGTGACGTAGAGATGTCATAGATAATATACCTTACCATACTTTGTTAAATATTTAGGAATTACCTTCAAGGGAGGTATGGCTTTGTCTAATGATGGGAAAGAAATATGTAGGGTATCAAGTTATTATTGTAACTTATGACAATGGGTGGAAGAATGGTTATCTGTCCCATAGAAGCAATAGATACACTTGTGAGTTTTTTTAGTAGAAACACTAATAGAAGGAGGTATAATAGGAGTGGAAGAAGTTGAATAATAATCATCAGCCCATTTGGTGGGTAGAGGAGACATCTTAGGCAAATGAAGTGAACTATCACCAAGGGAAGGTGATAATGAGGAAGGAATGGAACTAGACTCAATGAAAGGAGTAAAAGCATCAAAATTAAGGGTAGGCTTAACAATATTAGGAGTGGAAATAGGATAAAATATAATAGAATTAGGAAGAGGCTCAAATATGGCTGGATCTACTGAGGGAGGGTTAGGATCTATAGAGGGTTTAAGGAGAGTTTTACTAACCTCAGGGGTAAACTAGCTATGAGGGTCTAGGTACCTAGAAAAATAGTAAGGGTTGATCATATAATGATATATGAGCATATTCCTACATGGATCCTTAGAAATTAGAGGTGTTAGTACCATCTCTACCCTATGATAAAGGGGAAAAATGCAAAACTTAGGAACTATAAATGAAGGAAAATGATGAGATACATAAAAAACTCAAGTAAAGAAGAATGATAACGTATAATATAAAAATTATGGGATTGTACAAGACCACTTGATAATAGATCATCTAAGGAATAACCATCATCATAATCTAAGGTGTGAAGATCAATGACACAGGTAGTGATAACCTTGTCATTTAATGAAGCATGGTTAATAAAATTCCTAGTCTTGGTCAAGACTATAGGAATGTCATCACAAGGAGGTTTATGAGAATGAGGTTGTAAAGAAGCAAGAAGCTATGAGATGAGATGAGGTGAGAGATTAAAAGTTTTTATCTTTAAGTTAATCTCATTGGGCTCATCATCATTGGAATTTAAAAGGTTAGGATGAATGTTACCAATGAACTTGGGATGCCCATTGTAATTATGGGTTAAATTAATAAGAAAATTGAGATGCTAAGACTCATGAAATAGAACACTATGTAAAGGTTTAAGAGTAGGAATCTTGAAGTTACACCAAAATCTTGGAATTGTTTAAAATTTTAAGGGTTAGTGTCACCTTGAATATTGTAAATGGCTCCATTGTGAGGGAATTTAACATATTGTTATGTGGAAGAAGTGATATCTCTCATGGAGTGAGTCCATGGCCTACCAATCAAGATGTTATAAGAAAGGGGGAAGTTAAAGATCATCACCTTCACATAGATATTGATAGGTGGGATGGCAATGGGAAGCCACATGTAACCTAGAGGAGGTATTTTCCTTATATCATATCCTTGGTATGTGCTACATGTAGATTTGAGATTGTATTAAAAATATATAAGAGTCTTAATGAAATAAAGAGAAGTGACACACATGACAAAAACCTCATTAATCAATGCATGCTTAACTTAGATATCACTGAATTAGATTCTATTGAATAAAGGAAGATCATCTCCATGAAGAAGAATATTGTCAAGAATCATAAAAGCTATAGAAAATTTTAGAGAAAGAGAAGTGTCTATGGTCTCATGTTGATAGACATCTCTTCACATTATTGTAAAATATTATCTTCAAAACTAGATAAAGCTACCTCCCATCTTGCTAGGGGAGGATGAGGGACTTTCAATTCAAATAGGAGATACATTAGGCAATTTTGATGATGTGGGGAATTCCTCATAAGCTCAATAAATGGAATTTGGGATGGTAGATTAGTGAGTTCTGTAATGGGATCCCACTCATCATATCCCATAAGAAGGTTATTAGATACAAGTACATAATGGTTAAGGAGGTACTCAAAAGGAGTAGATGAAGATGATTGGAATTTTTATTGATAAGAATGAGAAGAAGATTTAGAACAAGGTGGTAAATCATGTTGAGAGGATGAACTAGTTGGTTTAAGTTGATTTTGAGAAATAAAATAAGAAGTGTTAGTATAATATTGATTATCGTTAGCATTGGAAGATGATGGAAGAGTTGTAAAAATAAAATGGGATGTGTTATCCAAGGGATAATAAAAAAATGGATCATCAAAAGTGATAAAATATTCTTGCCCTAACTCATTTAAATGAGTTGGAAAATAATCTTGGATAACATGATATGTCTTATGGGAAGGAGGAGTGTAGATAGGTTGGGAATCAATGAAATCTACCACCCTTCACATATTAGTCATGCTAACCACGTTCTCTTTAGAAGTTGGTTCAACAAGATTTTCCACATTATTGATGGAAGTGGTGGGCTTATCTTCATTGTTTTGGATAGGTTGAAGATTAGATAAAGGGTATTTATAGATATCCAAATGAGTGTTTTCTTGATTCAAGGCTTGAGTTTTGTCATTTGATTTATAGTCCTTAAAATCAATCTCATAGGTTTGTTGATGCTTACAAATAATGTAATCATGATCAAAATTAGGTCCAAGAAGAAAATAAATGACTAAATTATGAAGCTATATACAAGTCTCATGAGAATGACCCCAACTAGTGTGAAACAAACAAAACTTATTAGGATTATACTAGGATTTCATAGAATATGTAGGGTCAAGTTCTCATAGAAGAATCCTGGGTAGATTCTTATGTAATTTAACTGAGGATAGTGGTATGTGAACATTGATGTTATTATGCGAAGAGAAATGAGGATTAGTATATTGTTGAGAATAAGGAGTTGGTTTTAAATAAGGGTTAGGAGTGACATCTTGAACATTATGAATGGTATTATAAGAATTAGTAACACCATCATTGGTGATATTGTAGTCTTTTTTCTTAAGTAATAGATGAGGACCCACAGAAGGTTGGGGTGGCTCAAATTGATGTATTAGGAAATCTTATCTTTTAGATTGGTTAATAGCCTCCTCTAAGGTACATGGAGAGAGATTGTGGACTTGATATTTTAGTTTAGGAAGAGGGCATTTTTAAAGAGATGAAAAATATTATCATCTACCATGTTATGTTCAGATTTATTTGACAAATTTTTCCATCTCTTAACAAAGGCTTGGTCAGTTTCATTCTCATGTTGTTTATAATTAATGAAATGGGCCAAAGTTTTTTTAGGATGATCATTAGTTTGGAATTATTGAACTAAAGCATTTACTAAGTCCTCCAAACTATAAATGGCATGAGCTCTAAGTTGATTTTACCAATCCAAGGCATCACTTGTGAGAGTTTTGGCTAGGAGCTTGGTAATATCAAAGGTGTTTAATTTGACCCAATCCTTGTAAATATTTCCAATTTTTTTGGGGTGAAGGGTAGAATCAGTTGACCCATAATAATAAATTGTAGGTGTTATACCTCTTATATCAATGTTATAAATTTGAGTAGTGAGTGTTTCATTTTGTAGATGCTTGATGGTTTTATTGATCAAAAGAGGTTGAGGAATGAGATTGCCTTGAGAATATAAAAGAGGAAGAGGGGGAACATTTTGGTTATGTGTGCCCCAAGCCATTGGTTGTAGATGAGATTGAAGATTAAAAATGTGGTTTTGCATTCTCATCATTTGATTTGTGTTATAAGCTTGAAAGGTATTCATTTAGTTGAGATTTTGTAACAAAAGTTGGCATGTTTAATTAAAATTAGAAGAATTGTAATTAGTATTTGTGTTGGAATTAGTGGCTTGGGTTCCACTATTAGTGTTGATATGAGATTGAGAAGAACTATGAAAATGTGAGTCACTAGTGGTAAATTTTGCTTGTGAAGCAAAAGATGGACTAGTGAATGTTTGAAATCAAGAAGAACTAGAAGCATGATTTCCTTAGGTAAGAAATAATAAACTAGTGGAAGGATTAAGAATAGTGGACCTTATGAGAGGCCCACTAGATGTGTAACCCACCATGTTAGTTGAGATACTAAGCATGGAGGTAGAAGAGGTTAGAGAAGAAGAAGTCATGGCATAAGAAGGATTTGAAATTGAAGGAAGAGGTTGAGAACCAAAGAAAATGGTACCTCCAAATATTGTATTGAATGTAGGATTAAGTGAATGAGGATATTCAATTTGACCACTAATCATGAGGTTGTAAATGGTAGAAGGATCCTTTCCTCCATGTTGAGGAAATTTGGAGATAAAGAAAAGTATTTTAGGAGAATGCTCTAACTCAGGTTGGTCTTCTAATGAGAAAAGAAGATTATGATAAAAATAGGTATGAAGAGGGCACCCATAGTTCATTGTATGAGTGGTAATATAAACATTACTAGCATCCAAAAGAGGAGACCTACTTTTTCTATGGGAAATCCTATTAGGATTGGTAAAGTTCATCATGTATGTTGATTGTAATAGTGTCATTATCCAATAAAAAGTCCATGATGAAGGGAAAAGAAGAGAGATGATAAATCAAAGGTCAAAGAGGTGACTAAAATTATATAGGGTCAACTAGGTTGATCTAGTATAGAAATAGGGACTATAAGACTATAAAGGGTCAACTGCATTGATCCAATATAATATACAAAAGGTAGAAAAGCTACTAGGTCAACTAGGTTGATCTAGTACAAAAAATAGGGAATTCAAGAAACCTAAAAATAGATTTTAAAATGAAACAAGATAGCTTTGAAAGTAATGAAAAGTATTAAGTACTGAAAGGAAATAGATAGTCAATTATATTAATGCTAGCCAATCAAATTGAAACACATAAATAAAAATATTTCACTAATGCTAGATAATGTAAGCTTTTGTGCACATAATTTGAACAAAGATTAAGCAAAAAAATTGAAAATTAAAGGTAACTAATTGGTCAAACTAATTGTTTATTAGATTAGTAAGATACAATTTTTAATGTGATTAGAAGTTGGATATAAGCAAGGAACTAGATAATAATATAAGGATGGCTTCAGGTAGTTTGGGTTAAAAAGGACTATAGTGGAAATGATAAAGGCTTGGTATTGGGGCCTACCCCCTCATTTCACACATCATAGTGATAAGGGTTTTGGGTGCTTAGCTAGAATATATCTTTACCCATGATTTATACTTGAACAGAGTATCAAGTTAGCTTCCCCTTTGGTGATGAAATCCATGTAGGCTGGCCTTGGGTAGACAAAATGTTAAAGTGATTGTTTAGATTATTTGATTTGGCTATGTTTTCATAAAATATAAATAGTACAACTAATCGATTAATTAAAAATCCCCTCATTAAACTATGTGTACTATTATAAGCATGAAAGAAACATGAAAAGAAATGTGTGAAATAATTATTAGCATATGTGACATTAATTATAATTTGAAACAAGGTATAGTGTTGACACTATATGCATAAAATATAGAATAAGGTTGATAGGGTTGAACTTGCACTGCAGAAGTAAACTCTAAAAATGAACTGGGTTGATAGGGTTGATCTAGTTATTTTAGATAACACACAAAACATAGAACTGGGTTGACAATGTCAATCCAATTGACTATGGAATGGTTGTTTTTAAGGCTACAAATTGTGAAAGGAAAGATATAAAATAAAGAAATAAAGAAGTAGAAAGGAAACTTAGTGGATCAGAGTGTAATGAAGGAAGATTTCTAATGAAGTATGCTTGAGAAACGTATAAATTGGGTTGACATAATTGATCAAGTTGTACAAAAACCTACTAAAAAGTGATGAAATTATAAGGGGTCAATTGGGTTGACCTAGTAGGCTGAACTAGGTGTCTGAAAGGTTGGAAACCTATACTGGGTTGACTGGGTTGATCTAGTTGCCTATTCTTAGAAACTTGTGCACAAATAAAAATAGGTGGGTTGACATAATGGATCTAGTATGTCAAAATATATGATAAAAAAATGATCAAAATAATGAAATAAATGAAGTAAAAGTGAACAAATATTTCAAGGGTTAGTTCATGTAAGGTTCACGAAAATGTATGTAATTAAAAATGCATCATGTCTATGAATTAATACTAGATCAGATAAGATAGATCATACCTACACTTACAATTGGGATACACTTATTAAGTGGGAACATGACCAATATGGGGATCTACTAGACCTAATTTGGGGATCAATTGTATCACTTGTCACAACACATCATGCTAGGAAGGGTTCCAAAGCCTACAGTTTAACATAATCACACAACAACCCTAATGGAGTCCTAATATTTAAAACTTTCACTCTGTTATAATAACAAGAAGGAAAAATCTAATCTAGTACACACCAAATCTTGTGGCACAAAGTGGGGGTTAGAAACAAATAAAATATCTAAACTAAACATGTATTCAAATACATATGCTCATGTTAATATATACATAATCCTAATACATGGAGAGAATAATACAAATGTATTATCTATCTAATCTTATAAATGATAAATAAAGTTAGGAATAGTTACCTTCGAAGATGAACCCATCGAGCCTCAATCTCTCCCTTTGGCATGGTGCTTTGCAAGAGATTGTTGTGGTATGTAAGGATAACCAAGATAAATCAAATCTAGGATACACAACCTATCTAAGCATCCAAAAGACTTTTCATGAAACAAGATTCATATCTCTAAAGAAAGTATGGAATCCTAAGCTTTATTACTCAAGTAGAATGGTCAATAAGTATATGTTCACTCACACTTGTTCACTATTAATTCTTCTCTTATAAAATGGTGGGAAATGAACTTGTATATATAGGTGGTTATTTCCTTAAATTATTCTAGAAACATCACCTATATATGGTTGACCTAGTCGACCCAATGTGTTTTTAGGGATAATTTTCTAGGTTTATGTTAGGTCAATCAAAATGCTAACAAACCAAGAAAGTGAAAAACACCCCTGAATTGTAATAGGTCAACCTTGTCAACCCAGTGTAGTTGACTATCCAAAAGGGGTTTAAGATAAGAAAAGGAGGATGAAAAGAGGAAAAAGATTGGAGGAAGTAGGACTAAGAAGAATAAGCTCAAGGTAAATGGTTTTTGGAGATAAGTGTGTAGATGACAAGTGGAAAAAGGGACAAAAATCTTAAAAATCACTAATGGTCTACCCACCCCTTTATCGGTGTATCCCTTAAGGCATATATTCAAATAAAGTGAGATTCAATAGGTTCCTACAAGATACTAAGTGTCAATAATCAATAAAAATCTAAAAATATTATGTGTATATAGTTCCTAGCTAGAATGGTTAATTGGATGGATGAAGTGGTAGATGGCTATAGGCCTCGGATGACAATCTTTGATCACTAAGTTATGATTTCATAATTAATATTATATATAGTACCATTTTTTATAGAAAATAATTGTGGTTGGGGGCTAGATATGACAAGCCTCAATTACTTATGAATTTATGCATGGTCATGGGCCAATGATAAATTATTGATATAGGGTCCAAAAGTAGTGATCCCTGCTTGCTGGTATGCCTATATGTTGTCCTATGTCAAGGAAGGATCACTAGAATGGGTTGGTTAATTGGAATTGATTAGAAACAATATTTTTTGATTTGTATTTTGTCTCAAATTGATGGAAATGGTGGATATTAAATCTCCCATAACATGGCCTATAACCTTGTTAAGTCACATGTAACTACATGGTAAGTCTATTAGTTGGTGGCATCGTTTGAGCCTTGGTTCCATCTATTTGGATGATGTTATTGGTTTTACTGCTATTTTTTTTGCTTTTGTATTAGCTATTGGTACTATTTTTTTTGCTATGCTGGCCTTTGTTGGTGTTTCTATTGATTATTATGTTGTAGAAAGGGGTTTTGATAGATACACAGGTTCTGATTGGATGTGAAAACTCCATTATCTAATTTTATCACTCCATTTTCCAACATATTTGATGAGACCCATAAATTTATTGTTATTGTGTCCATCTATTATACTCATCCAACTTTATTACCATGCTTTTAAACATTTTTCCATATCAATTTCCTACTTTCATAATCCATGTAGCATTATGTTTTCAAACTATTTTAAATAGTTGAAATTATGTATTGGAATTAAATATATGATGTTTTTATATTTCTTGGTGATGATTTTTATATAAATTTGTTTTGAAGATGTTTTGGAGAAATAGGTATATAACACATAGCATCCTATAATAAGGGAATCTCACTACATAGACCATCCTGTAGCCACTACATAAGCACAATCACAAATGAATAGATTTTGATTATCTTTCAACTAGCTCATATAAATGACTCTAACCTACATGGAGCTCAATAAGTGGTTGAAGAATTAAATATCCTTGTTTGTCCTATAAATTTTTTTTAATATTCACATGAAGAATGTCTTTAAACAAGGAAGATAATTATGGTTATCCTAAATTAAATGTATCATAGAATAGAGTGTATATTTTTTTGAATTAAAAAATATCCTCTAAGGTATATATATATATATATATATATATATATATATATATATATATATATATATATATATATATATATATATATATATATATATATATATATATATATATATATATATATATATATATATATATATATAAGATTTGAGGGAGATATAAAAATATTATATGTTGAATAGAGATTGTCAGAAGTACATTGTGTTAAGCAATTGTTATTGTAACTTCTTGTGGTAATTTATTGCCGCATTTTTTATTAATATGAGTGAGAAATTATAATTTCAATTTAATATCATAATATGAAGGATTTAATATGGATTTTTAAGGAGGAAAGGCCCCCTTTGGAAGGCTAAAATAACAATCCAATCCATTTAATTAGCTAAGCATGTTATTTGAGTTCCTTAAGCATTGTGTGTTTCATTTCTGAATTGTGTGATTTGGATTCTTGTTTAAGATTTGTTCAAGGAAGATTCCCATGAATAAGAATTTATTTTATCATATTTTGTTCATGTTTTATTTCAATCATTTATTTTACTTCACTTCAACATCTTAGACACAATTAACAGAATGTTAAATTAGAGATTGAGTGTGCACATACAGTGACATCATCATATCAAGTCTAGATCCCTAGGTTGAAATTTAAATGAAATAGAAGGTACAAATCCATGGTTAATTTATTTTTTAATTTTGATCAAGAGAAGTATATATGATTGTGAATCAGATTCTAGACATTTTTGGCACCATTGTCAGGAAAGGGTGCCACACACTTATAATCTTCAATATTAATAGCAATTATTTCTAGATGTTTATTATTTTCTATTTTCAAATATTTTTGTTCTTTATATTAAATATTTCCTAATTTCATATCTTAAAATTTCATATTTTTTTCAAGTAGGATAGTGGAAATTTAAAAAAAACCCCACATTACTAACCCTATCTATGTAGGGTGGGCAAAAATTAAAAAAAAAGTGGTTAATTTATGCAAAGTGAAGGGGACTATGTAGGAATATTTTTTATTAAATCATCAAGTGTTACTACAAGATCAAAAATTCATCCTAAATCAACTAAGGAGCATGAAGGAATTCCTGAAGATCACTCACAATTGTCAATAGAAGAGGTAAAGAAGGAAGAATTTTTGGCTAGACTGGTAGCACAAGCTAGAGACCTTGAAGAGGTTCATACCTCTAGAAGAGAACCACATGAACCACCTATGAGAATTACCACCTTATCACCTCATACTCATGAATATAAAGTTTTCTTCCCTCCATCACCTAAATTTTTTGCTAAGGAGGCATTCAAAGCTATTCTTTCCCCTAGAATAAACACCAGGCCAATAGAATCTTCCAGTTTAGAGAGACTCTTTATAAAAACACAAAAAGAATATTATAAAACCTCCAGACCATACATTCCTAATGAAAAAGATAAAGTCTCCATCTTCTACACCCTAAGAAATCAAAGAATTGATAGGAATTTTGAGCATTGGGTAATAACAATCTCCCATCTACCAACACAAAGAGTATTCATGGGGGATCACCAAGAAGAAAAAAATACCAATGAGTCTACTAATTTTGAATTTCCTATCCTTACTCTTGATGGAAATGCACCCATGAATAATATATCTCACTCTACCCTCCTTACCTTTAGAGAAAAATCACCTAAGGATCTAGATATTTTTTTTTTTAAGTTCGACATCTTATGTCATAGCTATGATTATAATCAAGATGCTAAAAAACTCAAACTATTTATAGCAACACTCAAATATACAATACTTATATGGTTCATGGGACTTATAAAGGATGCCATTTATAATTGGGAATAAATGAAGGAGAATTTTCTAATGAAATACTAAGACTATTGTAGGGGTAGAAACTACAAGAGAGATGACATATTCCAAATGACACAAGTTGATGACTAGTCATTGGAGGAATATATGGAAATATTTTTGTTCAAATTGAAAAAATACAAAAAAACTAAAATGGACAAATAATCAATCAAGATGATATTCCTAAAAGGAATTAGAGATGATTGTCTAGAGGCACTAGATCTAATGTCTGGTGGTGATGTTTCTAAATTGCCATTCGATGAACTAATAGTTCTATGTATGAACTACTCCAAATTAACCATGAACAAAAGTAGGGGTAAAACCTTCCTATAACATCTACTACAGGACTATATAAAGGTAAAGTTAGTAACCTAATCCAAGACATGAAGTAGGACATAATCAGTCACCTAACTACTCAGCTTGATACATTACATACATGGAGGAAGCAAGAAGAAATCGAGAAAGCCTTAGCCACCTATTACCCTGAATGCATAAATAAGAAGGTGGATTGCACATGCTATTCCATAAAATCATGGATAACTAGTATAATCAAATAAAATCTTGAGATAGTAGTGCTACATGTCATAGGAGAAGATGAAAACCAAGTTTTTTTCATGGCTCAACAAAAACCGTGGGTACAAAGACTAGGTATGCCATCAAACTCTGTGTTTGCAAATTCTCAATTCTTAAATAATACTCAATATGGTACTTGGATGAATTTACCCAATTTGAATTAACCCTAAAAAAATTGGTAGCTTCCCCATAATCAATTATGGATGCAATATAATGGATAATAACCTCAACAAGGGCACTTCCAAAACTAGGAATGGCTCTATCCCTCTAATCCATGGAAATAACAATGGAGAGGAAATCAAGGCTTTCCCCAAAAAATGTAATAACCATAACAAGAATAATTCTTAATGACAAACACTTAGTATCCTATTCAAACCACTGAATTACCTACCTAGCCCATCCCCAATCCTACCAATAAATCAGTTCAACTGACACAATCCATTAAAATAATGCAATATCTAACATACACATTAGATATTAATCAAGTTCAACTTCACTCAAGTTGTGTTATTCCACAAACCACCTCACCCATAATCATAGAACACTTTGAACTAGATCCAATCCATACTAATATATAACCACCCATGGTCAATCCTAAGCCAAGTCCATTAAAAAAAAATCCTCCTTTCTTGAAGAGATTGAGCATATCACATCTTAAACCAGAGCTTGAATTTGATATCTTAGGACAAATCAAGAATGTGTGCATCAAAATCCCACTCTTTCAATAAATAAAAGATGTTATTATCTATAGAAAAGTTGTTAGAGAGCTATGTTTGAAAAAACTAGGAAGAAAAAAGAAGGATCCTAAAATAGTCTAGGTCATTATCCAACTAACAGATATTATGTTGGGAAATATTATTCCCCAAAATATTTTGATCTAAAAAGTCTTGTAGTTAATTTTAGCATCCATGGCCAACCCATCTCTACTACTTTAATTGACTTGGATACAACCATCAACGTGATGACCATGGAGACCATACAACAACTAAATCTTGCCACTCTCTGTCTAACACCCACCATTCTTTGGATGGTTGATATATCAGCTATTAAGCCTAAAGGAATTGTTGAGGACCTTTTTATCATTATATATTCTTGGAAATATCCAATATATTTTATTGTACTACACCTAAAGAGCAACTTGGGGGGTTATCTTCTTATCCTTGGCCACCCATGGTTGAACACCACTAATGCTTTTATTGGCTATAAGTCAGGAAAAATGCTAATTTATAATGAAAATGACACCAAGAAACCAGTATTATATCCATCAACTCATCCTTCATTGAATGATGGACCAATCCTTTAGATTGATGACTTTGAACAAGATATATCTTTGTAGACTCTCTACACAATTGACCAAAGTCTAGCTCTATAGGCCCAAGAAGAAGACACTGTCCTTACTGGTATTTTTCAAAACACTTATTGACAAGATCTTGTAGCCACCAACCTGTTGAAATGTACACAATTCACTCTGTAGAATACCTTTCCTAAGAATGATTTGTTTAAAACTACAAAAGACATTTGGACATTCCATCAATTACTTCCCCATAAATGCAGTTATGATCCTTTAATTTCCAACATAGAGGCCATGCTTTCTTTAACAAAGCAAGTAGACATCCTGCCAAACAAACCTCTCAACATCAACACTTCCTTAACACACCAACAAGAAAGTTAGTTACTTACAATGCTAAGAAGACACAAAACAATATTTTCCTAAGATTACCATGACATGATGTTAATACCCCCAAATTTATGCATACATCACATTTAAATTAAAGAAGAATGCAAACCTATTCACTAGAACCAATGATGAATGAATCCTGTGGTCAAAGACATTATCAGAACTGAGTTGTAAAAACTCTTGGATGCAGGATTTGTTTATCCTATTTCAAGAAACTAGTGGGTCTCTCCCTTTGTTATTATCCCTAAGAAAGGGGAGAAATGATGTATTTTCATTGGCTATCAAGAGTTGAATTTTTTTACCAAGAAGGATTACTTTCCCCTTCCATTTACTAATCAAGTGTTGGATACATCAGTAGGGAAGAAGAATTTTCCTTCCTAGATGGCTATAGTGGTTATAATCAAATATGAATTACTCCATAAAAATAAGACAAAACCATTTTTACTTACCCTTAGGGAACCCATGCCTATGTTTTCTTACCATTTGGTCTTTAAAATGCCCCTGTTAATTTTCAAAGGGCTTTGTTGATCAAATTTTATAATCTTTCCCATGACTATGTTGAAATATATATGGATAATTTCACTATCTATGAGTAGAAATTTAAAGAAACACTGACCAACCTAGAGAAAGTTCTTCAATGCTACTAAGACCATCAATTATCTTTGAGTAATGAAAAGCGTTAAATGATTATGACTGAAGGGATTGTGTTAGGGCATCACATATCCCCTGTTGGAATTCAAGTTGACCTAGCAAAGATAAGTATCATCAGGGATCTACCCACACCAAAGAATTAGAAAGATGTTAGAAGTTTTTTAGGACATGTTGGTTATTATAGATGATTCATCAAAGATTTTAGTAAAATTTCCACCCCATTATTTGGATTACTTACTAAAGATGTTGAATTTACATGGACTGATGATTTTCAAACTACCTTTCAACAACTCAAAGACATTCTCATAAAAAATCTTGTTTTATAAGGGCCTAATTAGAAGAAGCCTTTTCACATTTATAAAAATGCATTTAACACCATTTTAGGAGTTTTACTTGTCCAAAAAGATGAATCTCTAAGTTATGCAATCTATTTTATCAATAAGAATCTTCAAGGGGATAAACTTAACTACACTATAACAGAGAAGGAATTTCTAGCTATCATCTATGCCATTAATTTTTTTTACATTAAACCATAGGTTACCAAGTATTCATTCACATCGATCATGAAACAATAAGGTATTTAATGAACAAACCTATTGTAGCAGGCAAGACAATTCATTGGTTTCTTTTGTTTTAGGAGTTTGATATTACCATTGTGGAAAGACAAAGTAAGGATAATGTAGTAGTAGATTTTCTATCTTGATTACAAAATGATGAACACAGTCCTATCATTGATGATTCTTTTTCTGATGAAAATTTATTTGTTCTAACAATTCTATTTCCATGGTTCACAAATATTGTTAACTATCTTGGTGTAAGATCACTACTACAATATTTCTCACCCAGGGACATTATCACTAGACTAGATTTAGTTATGAGAAGATGTATTTGAGAAGATGAATCTTATGACATTATTAGAGCCTACCATGATGAACCCTATGGGGGTCATTTTACTGCCAAATAAACTACCATGAAAGTACTTACTATCAAATATTATTGGCCTTCTTTGCATAAGGATTCCATGATGTACATCCATAAATGTGATCAATGCCAATGTATGGGAAATCCCACTTACTCTAATAAAATGCCATTATAGTCACAACTTGTTCTGGAGCCCTTTGATAAATGGGGACTTTATTTTGTAAGTCCCATTGATCTTAAATCTAACAACAAGGAATACATACTAGTGTGTACTAATTATATCACCAAATGGGTAGAGTTCAAAGCCATAACCCATGCCTAAGATGAGAAGGTATATAAGTTCCTCTATGAATAAATATTCATCCACTATGGATTTCTAAGAGATATCGTCACATACCAAGGCCCATAATTCACATCAAACTTCGCAACTACCTTTATCAAAGAATATGAAATTAGACACAAAAAATCTACCCCTTACCATCCTCAATAAAATGATCATGTGGAAGTAAAAAATTTAGAAATAAAAAGTATCCTCACTAAGACTATCATCTTACATATAAAATATTAGTCAACTCATCTTCTAGAAGCAGTTTGGGCATTTAGAATCACTTAGAAAACTACAACTAGTTTCACTCTATATGAACTAGTTTATGGTAAAAATTATATTCTCCCCATTGAGTTTTAAAATAAAATATTAATAACAGCACTTGATTTGGGATTGTATCTTTCCCAAACTCAACAAGACAAGATCATGCATCTAAATGCATTTGATGAACTAAGGAAGGAAGCACCTCATCATACTAAAATAGTGCAAAGACAATGTGTGGGATGGCATGATAGGAAGTTCAAAACTAAGAATTTACAACCAAGAGACTGGGAACTCTTTTCTGACTTTAAATACAAGGATCATAAAGGAAATATATAGTCCAAATGGCTTGGGCCTTATGAGATTGAACAAGTTTTTAACAATAGAGTTGTAAAGCTCATGACCATTGACTCTATTTAATTTTGATTGCTTGTTAATTGCCATAGGCTCCAAATATATAAGAAACAATTTTCCAAGGAAACTCTCACTCACCAAATTCTTTAAGAAAAACATCCATCTCTTCTTCATGAATCAAATCAACATATTCCTATAACTGAAGGGTTTTTCTATCAACCCTTCTCTAATATTTTGTAAGAGTAATAAAGCTTCCTATAGCTAAGAACCAGTCATTCATAATGGATTAGTTTAGGCTAAATAAAATCATACCTCTTGGATTTATATAATTCTAGTTGAGTTTGGACTAAAAAATAATTAAAAAAAAAAAATTAGAAAATTCAGTAATGAAAACCTTCAAGCATTGTTGATGGATGTTGTCTTAGAAAACTAGGTCACTGGCTTATCAACATTTTAAAAAGAGAGAGAAAAAAGACACTACTACAATAAAAATGTTTTTTTTCACTTATTTTTTCTTGTATATTCATTCCATTGGATCAAAAAAACTTTTTTATTCTTACTCTAGGATGTAAAACTTGTCGCTATAGGTAAAAAAACTTGTTGCTACAAGATAAAACTTACTACTGCAAGATAACACTTTTTGTTACAGGAAACATATCTTAATATAGGATGTATTCCTAGATTCCATCCTATATAAAGTATTTTTTCCCACTAAAATTCTGAGATAAACCATGATCACCATTTTGAATAATCATTTACACATTTATGAAAGGTATTTCTATTAGTAACATGGTAATTATTCTATATTTATTTCCTGTCATGAATTTTAATTATTTATAAAGATGATGGGAATTAATGCTATCAATACACCATAGTATCCTCTATTTATCATGATAATTTACCATATCCTTTAATGATTGATGTGATAATTGACACAACTACTATTGCCACCCCTTACTCTTACCATAAGTGTTTTGTGCACATCAGCTTCATCCCTCAAGGACAAGTGATAGTCTAAGTTGGGGAAGAGATTTTCCATCAATTCAAAAGGATTACTTCACCTCCTAAATAAAAAGTCACAAATAATTTTTTCATATCCCAAAACCCTTATTATAATCACCAAAACCTACAACTCACACAATATGGGAGGTAATTTGTTGAAATATGAGCCATTTGTTATTATCCCTTTAACTAATAGCCTAGAAATCTTGGCTCTATTTCAACATATAGGATGGGTGAAATATTTTAAGAAAATATAGGACCTATAAAAAATAACTATGGAGGAATTTATTGGTACAATGCATAATATCTTGGCAATAGTAAAGGGAATGGAAGTAAAGCTAATAGAAATTGACATTAGTAGAGTAACAAGACTACCAAGAACAAGGGATTAGTGATAAGACAAATTTGATGTTGAGGCTGAGAGAAAAAATTTCATCAGAGGAAATGAACACCTGAAGATCTCAAATTAGTGTACTATAAGATTATCTCTACCAGTAAGATGAGCTAAAGCCACTAAGTTTATCTCTAGATATTTCATTTATGAAGGAATGTATTCTATGTTGTATGGCCTACACTTCAAGCTCCTAAATCATTTGTGGCATGGTATAGAGATAAACATTCCCAAATTAATTCTCCACATGATCATAAAAATCTCAGAGGCATTTTAAAAAGGTAATTTTAAAGCTCTTTCCCACCATTGTCTCATCTAGTTAATTATTCAAGACTATTTACAAAGAACTAAACCCAACATCAGTTAGGAGGAATTTCTCCAAGTACTAAGAAATATAGAGAGTGATAGAGAAGGAAATGAAATATAAAAATAATTTGAGGTTGAAGAATAAATATCAGAAGAATCCCTTCCTATAGAACCATAAGAACCTATAGCAGAAAACCTTCCTACAGCCACATAAGAACCTACAAAAGAAGATATTCTTATAACAACATAATAAATTGCATCGAGGACTGAAGAAGGGACTTCCATAGGTAGATAATCTATAAGGAAGAGGAAGATACTCATTCTTTGGCCTAATTTAGATGAGTCTGAAGAGGAACTTCCAACTTCTTCCAAGAAGACCAAGGTAACATCTAATCCTCATAGATCTCATAGATTCAGGAGAAAAATGAGAACTAAACCTTTTTATATTATTGAAATAAATAAATAATCTGGGGAAGAACAAATTGATAGTAGTAATGAATCTATAGAGACTAAAATAGACAAGGAAGAATGTTATCCAATATTCCATCAAGAAGAAGCAGAACGAGTTGAGCATAGTTTTGAATAATTACATGAGGAGCCAATGTAGGAAGAAGTATAATAATTTAAGCATAATTTTGAAGAATTGCATGAGGAACCCATGTAGGAAGAATCTGAACAATTGGAGCAACCTATTGAATAAATGGAATTTTCCATTCTCGAGTAAACCCTACAAGATAAATCTAGTGAAGGACTAGATGCACTTACTGTAGTATCTTGTCAATTGTTGCCCTTAGCTGAAGACCATCTTATAGCCAGCATTCCAAAACCTTATGTAGAGTTAAATCAACAATAAGAACCCAAAGCTACCTAAGAAGTTAGGTATCACTCCTCATTTGTAATATCTTCTCAATTATTAAGTTGGATGGATAGTCAATCTAAAACTTTGAAGGAATTAAGGAAAGAAAATAGGAAATTGAAAGAAGACAATAAGTTGAAGGAAGAGAGGATCACCAAACTAAAATAAAAAGTTGAGGATATGGTTGGGCTTACCCAAGAACTCCTTGATTACAGATCTCCTACAAAAGTTTATTCAATTTATCTTGAAGAACAGTGGCACAAGTTTAGATTTATGAGAATTTATTCTGATATGCCTCATAAATTTATTGATCCCCTTTCCTTATTTTCTATCTATAAAGTAAGTTCATAGGAAGAACAAGCACAATTGTGTGAGTTCTACCTACACAATTAGGTTGTTTCATATGATAGAGAGTGGAACCCTAATCTATATGTTGGATATGTCAAACTATAGGCATTTTCATCATATTTTTTAAATGAATAGAGAAGAGGAAGATAAGTAATATAATATAGGAAAAAGGAGAATGAAAGTTAGTTGCTTATCAAGATTGAATCAATGGCACTTGATGTTGTTTTAGCAGAATGGGATAATATCATGTTAAAGATAAAAGTTAGAACTTGATTTGATAATAAATGTGATGAGGTCTAAGATTTTTATTTAGGATTGAGAACTTCTATTGGTCCTACTACAAGAGAATCATGCACTAAATGATGGAATGAGCTCACCCCAACACTAAAAAAGATAAATCCCTATTCCCCTTTTAATTTAAACACATCATTTAATAAGACCAAAAAATACATTCTTCTTGTAGGTGACATGGGATCACAATTATTGAACCTAAAGTTCTAACCACCCCCATTCTAGTATCCTATTCAAGATTAGCATGATAAAACCTCAGTGGATGAAGCTAGAGAATCCAAAATTTGGAAACTATTTGAATAGAGATAGGGATTTTATGCTCACCTTACCAAGGGTGCTATAGATCCCATGGATTTTATATTTATTTATGAGTTTAGAATAAACAAGTATGCTACTCAAGGTCGAGCAAGATCTTAAGTTGGCAGGTTGTGATGAACCTCACAAATGTCCTATCCTACTATCTATCTATTGTAATCATCCTACTTGATTACCATGCTATTAAACACTTTTACATATTAGTTTCCCACATTCATAACCCATATAACATTATGTTTTTAGACTCTTTTAAATATTTAAAATTATGTATTAGAATTAAATATATGATGGTTATCTATTTATTTAGGATTTTTTGAATATAAATGTGTTTTGAATATGTTTTAGAGAAATAAGTATATAACATGGAACATTGTGTAGTAAGAGAATCTCACTACATAGACCATCCTACAACTATTACATAACCAAAGTCACAGATGAATAGATTTTGATTCTATTTCAACCAACTCATAGAAATAACTCTAACCTCCATCTAGCTCAATAAGGAAGCGATTGAATAATGAAACAACCTTGTTTGTCCTACAACAAAGTCACAAGATTCACATGAAAAACATCTTTAGAAAAAGGAAGAAAATTTCAGTTATCCTAAATCAAATGTATCTTAGAATAGAATATATATCATTTTGAATAAAATAATCTCCTCTATGGTATATATATGTGTGTAGTAGTAGAGTTGAGGGAGATAGAAAAATAGTATATATTGAATAGAGATTGTCAGAAGTACATTATGTTAAGCAATTATTATTTTAATTTCCTACAATAATTTATTGTTACATTTTTTTATTAATATGAGTGAACAATTCTGAGTTCAATTTAGTTTTATAAGAGGAAGGATTGAAGATATATCTGGAAGGAGGAAGGGCCCCCTTTGGAAGGATTTAGAAATAATCCAATCCATTTAATTAGCTAAGAATGTTATTTGATTTTCTTACACATTATGTGTTTCATTTTTGAATTATATGATTTGCATTCTTGTTTAATATTTGTTTAAGGAATCTTCCCATGCATAAGCATTTATTTTACTATATTTTTTTCATTTTTTATTTCAAGCGTTTCATTTAATTCACTTTAGTATCTTAGATACAATTAGTAGAATGTCAAATTAGAGATTGAGTGTGCACATACAATGATGTCATCCTATCAAATCTACATCCTTGGGTTGAAATTTAAATGAAGTATAAGGTATAGATCCATAGTTACTCTCCTTGTTCATTTTGATCAATAGAAGTATATCTGATTATGAATTAGTTACTAGTTAATGTTCTTAATAAAATGTTTAATTTGCACACAACAATGTAAATTATGTCCATTAAACTAATTATACTCACATAATTCATTTTATTAGTACCAATTTGGATAAAGAGTGCTTTCAGGATAGTGTTTTAGAATAGGCTAACTAATCAGATTAGCAATGGCGAGCTTGTAAAACTTGGATTTAATGGGTTATCCAAGGTCACTAAAGACATGATGAGTAGGCACAATTTTCCTTGGAGGAGGGGTTTACAAAGGCAAATGTTATTGCATTTGTTGCATTGGTATAGGCTCATATACCTATTATATTTGTTGAAGAGGTTATTGGTTAGGATTAATTTACATATATAACATAGGATAAGCAGATAGTGTTTGCACCATTTAGACATGTCATGACTTGGTTACTCCATTTACAATAACATTATTATTGTGATTGAATGGATTGGAATTTTCATAGTTGTTGGCCTATGTGTGGTTACGACACTTGCACTTGGGCTTGGTTTTGATTTTGGTTTTGGCTAATTCCTTGGTTTGTAGTTTGGTTCTAATTTGATGAGGTAATATTGATGATCCATTTTTTAATAAGGGATATTTTGATAAAAAAAACCTTTATCATTGATTTTTTTGATAGTGTTCACATACTACAATTCTAGATGGTAAGATATCTCATTATGTAAATTCTTAGTAAGAGCAAAAACTATTTGTTTGTCTAGTAAACTATGGGTAAATCAACTAACAAGTTCTCTCCATCACTGTAGATAACTTACAAAACTTTTACCAGCCTTTTATTTGGCTTACATCAAATCTATGAATGAAATCTCATGCTCAAGATTATAGAAATGTTGCATAAAATTGTTTGAAAGATCATCAAAATTAGAAAATAAGTTATTGGGTAATTTTAGAAGCCAATCCAAATATTGTCTTGTTAGACTCCTTATAAACAATAGTAGGAGGTATATGTCATTATAAGCCACCAGTTGACAAATAAAAAGAATTTGATTAAGTGGGCCTTGGGGTCTCCTTTCCCTTGTATTTGTCAAACTTTAGTGCTTCATATCCTAGAGGAAATGGTATTTAAAAATAATCCAAGTTGAATGGATAGAAACACACATCATCCAACTTGAACTTCTTGGTTTGATTCCCTACTTGGATGGTTGTAATTGCATTCTTCATTTGTTGTAGTTCTTGGACTAGGAAATTGGAGGGAACATTGACTTGGGGTGGAGGTTATGCAGTCAAAAGTGGATTAATTTGAATGGGGTATAATGGAGGTATGGTTTTTTGTGGAATATTTGTTTGGATAGGGAATTGACTAGGAATAGGAATACATACATTAGGATGAGATTGTTGGAATTATATGCATTGTGATAAATTATTCTAGTTAGGATTTGGTATATGGGCCTAGTTTTGGGGAAATTATGGCTGAGATGGAAGGACATGGATAGGAGTGGTGTAATTTACCTATTGTGGTTTATTAGGGACTTATTGATGACTATTCAAACCTTTTTGATTAAGGAGAACTTGTGAACCAAAGCCTTGTCATTGAGTTTATGACACATTAGGAATAAAAGATAATTATTGCCTAATTGGTACTTATGGAACATTGGAACCTCTTAGTTGCATGAATCCTTGTTAGGAAGTAGATACATGTTGAAGATTTGAAATTTGTCACTAACCAATAATCATATGCTATTTATTAGACATCATTTGTGATTGTAATGGAATGTTAGTATGTGACTAAAGAGGTATGTTTGTCACTGCCTAGTGAGGTGGATTATTGGTTGCCCCTTATTGAGGTGGTAAGATATTTTAGCTATATTGCATTAGTATGTTAGATTGTTCTTGTGGTTATGGAATATTAGGCATCACCTATTTTTTTGGAATAATATTCATCATGTTTTATAGAGTCACAACACTAGTCGTTGCTTGATTAATTAATCTTTCAGGCTGTGTGCTTAAAGAAGTAGCTAGTTGAGGATTAGAAGTAATTATTTATGTTTGGAAGGTATAAATTCCTACCCCATAAGTTTTTAAACCACTCATGGTGTTAAATAAAGTTAAACTTTGTTGTGGACTAGTTGTTTATGCATTTACACCACTTTGGTTTAGATTGGATGTCATTTGTGTGTTGTCCACTCTGTTTGGATCACTATTCTACATACAAATTAAAGACATTTCTTCGATAACTAGGGAATGAAATATGTCTCTAACTAAAGTGATTTTCATAAATGGGTCTATACCCTAATTTTCTTGTCCTATAAATTTAATTAAGACTCTTGTTGAAGGAGCTAGCTTAATAAGAGGAGCATTTGACATGGTCACATTATTGAAGTTTCATGCTAAGTTTAGATAGGTTTGGTATGCTATCTACATCTATATGAAGTGGTCCTCCATGAGGCATTTTCCTATGATAATCATACAAGGGTCCTAATATAACATTGACACTATAGCTTGAGGATTGATAGAAGAGGTATGTTTAATGTTTTGATTATAAGGCATGTTATACGACACTCTTACTAAACTTGGAAATTTTTTATGGGGGAAGTCTAATGGAAAATTAGCCCCTACCTCCATGGATTTGATTAAGAATTCATCCTTACTTGTATTAAAGTGATGATAAAACATAAGGGTCATAAGTTGATGGAATTGTAACATAGTACTATTGTTTTGGACTTGTTCTAAAACTGAAGGTGCACTAGCTAGGTATTGTGCTATTTTCTCTTGGTTCTACTCCAAGTATAGAGGAATGTTGACCAAATAGTGGGACAAAGGGTCTTCGATTTATTTCCCCCATTTGAGTGTTGTAAGGTGGATAAGGATTCATCTCATAAATGACATCATCTCCATAGGGGTCTTGAATAAAGTCTTATTATGTAACCACATTACTATACCTTGGATTGTATATGATGCCACTAAGTGAGACATGTTTGAATTAATGGTGAATGTTTCAAGATAAAAGGGTTTAGATTTATAAAAACTCTAAAAATAATGTCTAAAAATACAAATAGTTCAAAATTGATCTAACTTGGTCAAAGGGGATGGAGATGTATCTCTAAAAAGGTCTATGAAATAATTTGGTATAAATAGTCAAATGTCAAATGTATAACATTAAATGCCTTACATAAAAAGGTCAAGTGGATGAATTGAAATTAGAATGACAAAATCTAGGTTCAAAGTGTTACAAATAGGTTTAATCTATGAAAATAAAGGTTTTTAGGTCTTTTGTCCAAACACAACATCAAAATCTAGACTCAAATAAAGGCATGTGCTAGGAATTTTGGAAAAACAATCATAAAATCTATTCTCTAAATGAAAGGATGATTTAAACTAAAAAATCTAAAACATTTTGGCATAAAATTGGCATTTGACTTTAGACATGAACTTGGTCAATTTGGTATAAGACATGAAACAAAAGGCACTTGAAGATAGATTATTTTCTCCCAAATAAAGGTACAAACAATAGTTTTCAAATTTGGGTAAATAAGTAACTTAAGTTACACAACCCAAAAGATAAATATCAGTGTCTAGGCCCAAATTAGACAAGGCATAAATAGAAATAAATTAATGTTTGAATTTAAAATTGTCATGGTTAATTAAAAACTCAATTTAGTAAAACTATGATTTGTTTGATCAACAAGATAGGAAAATGTGAATGACATAATGACACTAAATAAAGACCCAAAAGAAACAGGTGGATTGGTTTAAAACATGGACTCCAAGAAAAATAATTCTATGAAATAATTTGAGTAGTGTAATAGCATTATCTCTCTCTAAAGTTATAACCAATGGTTTGTTTCAAGAATCCAAGGCATAAAACTTGAAATGATTTGGGAAGAATAATGTTACCCTTATCAATCAAGTGACACACACAATATATCTGACAAAAAAGTTCAAGGTAAAGGTATGGTGTAAAATGTTTGACATAAAAATTCCTTAAAAAATGTAATGATGCAGACAAAAAACTCATTTTTATGTGGCATAAACAAACAAATTGTTTTAGACTCAAATACCAATCAATTAAAGGAATAATACCAAAATACAACCAAGTATAACGTCCAAAGCCCTAAAACTGACAAGGTTGCATCATATCACTGAATTTCATTTATATACATGCTCTTGGGAGGATTTTAAGTGTTAATCCATAAATAAAATCTCATGAAGTATTAGGTTTTTTACACCCCCTTCTTCCAAGAGATTGTAGATGACATAGAACTTTGGGCTACTCACCCTGCATCAACAATATGTCCACAATAAGTGGGATTGTTATAAAAATTAAAATTTTGACCATATAGATGGTCCCAAGTGTGATTAAAATTAGATATCACATAAATTGAGTTCATACTGATTAACTTACTATGAAAGGGTCTATTTTTTTTAGTGTTATTCCATCCATGTATTTCTTAGTGGAATCCCCTGGTTAACTAGACTTGATTCGAGTTTTCATTAAAATTGGAGAGGTTAGCCACTCAACCCCCTAGAAATAATAGTATACATGACTTGATTTATATAACCCACCATTCATTGAGGTTTAAATAATTCCTATAGATGAAAACTTGAGTCAAAAATTCCCTAAATAACTCATGAGGAGGTTAGGAACTCTCGATCACAAGTCAAGTTGCATAAAATAAATGACCAAGTGAAAAGACTTTAGAGGCTATGTATAGATACCCAAATCATATAGATTTTAGGGAGAGACTTAAAATCATTATTTTTACACCTTGGACAAAGGCACAAATTTCAAGGAAGAAACACTTTTGGTCACCCAATTTCCTTAAAGGGGATAGGGGAGAGCATACATGCATCCTTCATTTGTAAAAAAACACAAGTATAAAATGATCTAGCATAAAAACAACACTTAAAGGAATTTTTAATTTAAGTGAATGTTAATTTCATGTGCCAAGTTGATATGTTTGTGAATTTTTTGTCCCTTTGGCCTTAGTTGCAAACTTTGAAAACTTTCACAAAGCAATCTAAGTATAAACCATCTAAATTCATTTTAAGTACCAAAATGGAAGTTTTAAAGACTTAATCATTGTAAAATTTGGCACTTTTACATGTGTGAACTACTATTTTTATAGGGTTTCCTTCTACTTTGAATCATATTTTCAAGTTATAAAATAATATTTGAAATGAAAGCTCTCAAGTTTCTCTATTTTTATTACATAAAGACTGATGTCAATCAACAGTAACCGATGCCAGTTATAGGAGAACCAATGTTGATTGGAATAGAATTGATGCCAATTGATAAATATTAATGCCAATTAATTATTAACCCTTATGAAAAAAAATTTATCAAATTTTTTTTGTTAACCCAAGCTAGTATAAAATTTCTAGAGAAAACCTCTGGATCCTACAATAAAATGTTCACATAGAGAGCTAAAAACCAAAATAATAACCTACAACTTGAAAAGAAACATAAAAATCCAATTTTTATATCGTGTCTTACCATAAATAGGGAACTAATGATGGTTAGATAGAATTTATGTTGATTAGGCAAAATTGATGCTAGTTATTGGAAATTGATGTCGGTCTTTGTGTAAATTTGGGTAACACTAAAAAAATAGAATATGAAAACCAAAATAAAAACTCTAATTTTTAAGATGATCAAGCATTAATTTATAAAAATAATAAATTCACTTTGGTCTCCTTTGTATGTGATATGCTTTAGGTTCCATCAGTCATGCCATTTGTGATCATAGTAATCTATGAAGGGAGGTTAGATCAAGTGTTAGTTTAAGAAATAAAACTCAAATAAACACACTAACACTAACAATAACACTTACAATCCTATATCTTAAGAGTGAGCTTAGTTAAAAAAATACAAATGGAAACATAATTAAAATATAAACACCATAAATCCTTGCCTTGCTTAAGAGTTCCAAATACATTGTTTGAGTGGCTTGCTTGATTTATGCTTCAAAGAGTCTTTTGTAGTGGAGTTTGTGTATCTCCCACTCTCCTTAGCACCATTATGTCTTATGTCCACTCTCCTTAGTATTATTATGTTTTCTAACTTTAGTTACTCCACAAACTCAAACTCCACTGCCAAAGACTCAAACTCCACAAATTCAAACTAGTATTCTTATGTTATCCCACTCTCCTTAGTAACAAACGATCACAAGAAAATAGACATGACTAAAGAGTATAAGGGAATAGAGGTATAAGAAGTCCAATGGCATTAGATAAATGTTTCTCCTATTAGGGTAGCTATTTCACACCCTTCAATTAGGATATTATGGCTTGGGCTAAAGGATTATCTAAGGCAATAATAACATGCACTCAGAAAACTACACCAAGAAAACACAAATACACATCCAAAAAGTTACTCTAATATAGCTTAATTATTTCAATTAACACATCTACCAATATTTAATAGTTATTGAACATATAATATTATCACATTAATCAAAACAATTAAGAGCCTATTTTTAGTGTTAGCACACTAAAGATTTATTGAAGTAAATAACCATGGAAAATAATAACTAACAACACGTCAACATTAGATAGAAAATACTCAAACACTTTGTTTGATGACCAAAAGGATTGTTAATTTGTATCCCAAAATTTTCTATCCCAAAAAATAAGGTAGGTAGTAAAATATTATTTGTATATCTTGAGGAGGGGTCACCTCATCCTCCAAGTCTATACATGTTAGTTACATGTGGTAGTTTAAACATGTAGTTCTAACTACGATCAGAAATGTTTAAGCTTAAAAACTATAAATAGTCAAATTGACTTTACAAAAGAATGAAACATGTTCATGTTTAAGAAAATAAAAATTAAATATATTACAAATAATTATCCAATTTACAAGGAATATCTATAAATATATACGCCACTAGGAATAACACATGCAAAATCTAAGGCTGCATGGTTCAAAGCGTACCATGGGCATTTGTTGGAGTTGAAGTCAGAGTAGAAAATGAAGTTTAAACTCCACTTCTATATGTTTATTTCTTCTTCACTTCACTCTCCTTGTAAGTTTTATGAGCTACCTCATGCTATTGACAAATTATGTCTAAGTTGAGTGGTGAAGGCTGATGGAGTCTTTTAGTTTATCCAAGGAGTTTTGCATGCTCATCCTTAGTTGTTTAAAACTTACTTTTAAATATTTACACCTTGGTGACCTTCCTCTAGACCTTGATCAAATTATCTTCTATATTCTCTACTATTAAGCATTGCATTCTTTGTTTGAAATCATTTATAGCATCCTAGACAATCTTGTCAAAATTGATACTACTGACTAACTTCCCTATAGAATCCCTTTCTTTGGATAGCTTCAATTCATCCAAGATTTGAAATAGTTGGGTCTCATGAGAATAATAATATGAAATTAAGACTACAACTACCTTCAACCATTCTTTAGATTCTTCATGTCTAATGACTACTAGGTTTAAGGCATTAGATACCTTGAATGTAGTCATTAAATCCAAATGGTTATATAATAAGTTGTTTGTGTAGGCAACTAATATCTTAATTTGAGTACTATCTTGTCCAAGAGAATTACAAAGTTGATTCACCTAAGCTAGGTGAGGTTTCATTTCTACTTTCATAAACACCATGGCCTTAAGAGAGTTATAACACTTGGAAGTAGCCTCTCTTACCTTAGTTTTGATGTTTGCAAGAATGTGTATTATGCTAGATTGACCCCTCAACTATTCAATTTGTGATCATAGTTCACATACTTCATCTTTAATCTCTTTGTTTATTATCTCTATGCTTTCATGTATAGATAAAAATGCATCATTATGGGCTTGGGCTAGGTCTAAAAGGTTTTATTCACACAAAAGCTCACCTAGTTGCTTGTTCTATCTTCAAGTTAGGGAGAAAATTGGATATCGCTCCTCAAGAGTGAGACTAGTAGCCTGGTCATCCTCTAATTTTATTTTATTCATTCTTTAGATGGATCTAATTGGGGTGTCAAATAAGGTAGACATAGAGGGGATCCCAGTGACCTTATATGTAGGTATTTGACCCCTCAAGTCCATGGCCTAGGGTGGAATATTATGAGGCACCTTAGCCATGGCAAAAACATCCTATTTACCCTCCCCTTCTTCCTTCTACCTCTTCCTAAGCTTGGTAAAAACATTAAGAAAGGAAGGACATGATTTTTGACTAGTCCACTCCTCCAAATTAAGGAAGTGGATAGACTAAAGTTACATAAGGCTTTGCCTTCCTCCCCCTGCTTGTGCTTACCATACTTTCCTCTATATAAGTGGAAGTGGGGAGTGGAAGGTAAATTTGTGTTGATTGGACATGGATTTTGGGGTAGCTAGGGTGGTTTGTACCTTTCTATATTCCTTATTCTTATTTTGAAGTCTTAAAATAAAAGTACCAATAAGCAAAGAGGGAATGGTTATGGGAAAGGGTGTAGTTAAAGTCATAGAGGGACTAATGCAAGGAATAAATGAGGTAGAGGGGACTTATATAGAATAAAGAGATGTATCAATGATGGAAATTGAGGTTAAGAAAAAAGTAGGAAAGGATTGAGTACCTTGTAATTGAAGTTAAATGAGAGCCCCCTAGAGACTTAGAGCCTTGGCTTCTTCCAATTCTTTCTCCTCATTTGAATCATCCACCAAGTCATTAATGATTACTTCATCCCTTTAAGGCTATGATTTGGGAGGTGGAATGGTTCAACCTATAGATATTTATGTTGTGGGGATACCTATAGGAGTCCTTGGTTTCTTTGTGTAAAATAAGGGATCCTTCCCTAAATAGGAGAATCATGAGGGGAAGATGTTTTTACTTGTGATGTGGCTACCCCAACAAACGAAACATCAAAAACATTGGGGGATAGTCATAGGAACCTAGATAGTGCCAACAACAGGTCTATTCTCTTCATTGGAGTCTAGACTAAAGGATATCCTTTGGATCCTCTTATTTATGTACTCACTTCCTTGGACCCAAGCTCCTTCTTGACTATTTTTAGTTTTAATTTAAAAGGAATTCCTTGAGATGAGGAAGCTTCATGTCCTCTAGATTTCCCACCCTGAAAGTTTATATGCTTCTACCCTTTAAAAAGGGATCTTTGACTATCTAATTCTTTGGTGAAGATGTTGGGCTTTGCTTGGATAATATTTTAATGATCTTATTGTAAACCACTGATCTTTGCTCTTTCCAGCACTTCTTTGTCTGATGGTACATTCAAGAAGAGGAAGTCATAGTAATATAGTTGGTGGTAGTAGGGAATGTTGAACCCATGGATGTGCTCTTGGATGTACCCATGGGGGTCCTAATATCTCTATGGTAACCTAGGGAAAACATATTAGTTATGATTTATTTTAGTATCACCAAGGAGTTTCCTCATGGTGTGTGTAATCCTACCAATTGTAACTAGTCTCCTAAAAAAAAAGGCTTTCTTCTATCTCACCAAGTCCTCCTCTATGCTATTCCATAATTGGAAAGTAATTTCTTGCTCTGCTATCTTATTAGACATGTACTTAGGGAGACATAGGGGATCCACCTTGTTCCCCTAGATCAAAATGACTATAAAGTTAGGGTATAGGAAGTAGTCACCCTTCCCAACCAAGTTCTTTAATATATTTTCTCTAATATGAGGCATGGGGGAACCATAAATTGTTTGCCGCACCTATGGATATACATCCTCACAATTTTTTACCATATGATTTTGATAAGAATACACATGCATAAATTGATAATAGGAACTAATTCTATTCTTTATACAATCTGTGGCTAGAGCCCATAGATTGCCTAGGTCCTTATAACATGTCCCCATTACTGAATCAACTAGATATGACATCATAAAGAAGTACCCTATGGGTAGGGACATTTGTCTTTGTGAAAAATTTATTCCCTTAACCTAAGGCTAATTAAATCCCCTAGGGAATAAGCCACATCATGTGACAATATCATATACAATAGAGGCACCCAGTCCAAATTCACAAAATGGATGCTCAATATCCCATACAATTAGTTGAGTAGATCTATACCTATCTGCATCCCCATTCTAATTTTTTATTGAAATATCTCCCTTTGGCTTCATTCCTTTCTAGGGGATGGTCTATCCTTCGATAAACCATGATGAGAGTGCCTTTGTGATTGAAGCTTTCTCATTAAATTGTAACCAGGTATGCTTGTCATAATATGCATCTAGGATGCTCAGAGATAGATACCATTTATAATCACTCCTAGATATACACATGACCATTATGTCACCATGGGAGTGTAAGAGGTGGGTATCTTGTGATATTTTACTAGGAAAGACCAAATATTTGAGCAAGTCAATGCATGGCATGACTTCTAGTTTTTCTATAATGAAGTGTAACCTATGATGCTTGTATGCCAATAATTATTAGATGAGAAACCTCTCTAAATACACTATCTAGTTTTTGATTGAAAACATATCCATTTAATCAATCACATCTCACAATTGAGAATAATTTAGACACTTACTTTTGAATACCTCTACATCAAATTCAATGTCTTTGAATTCTGTGGTATCCTTAATGGAAAAGATAGAAGGAGGATTAGCCCCTTGGGATGACCTGAGTGAAGAAGCCATGGATATGCATTTGAGATTGTTTTCTATTTAATGTGCTATGCATTGTGTATACCTATATACCAATGTGATCAACTCAGTTTTAGCTTGGTTGATGCTTGTTGTATGATTTTCAAATTAGGAACTAGCGATCTTGATTACTATTGGGGATGAGGATACTTCAATTTCAAGATATCTTGAATGTAAATGATGACTCTAATGGCTACATATCATCTATATAAGATCCTATATTGAATACCAGTTCATGTGATATTAAATATACAATGTTCACTTTTCAAATTCATTAGTCTTGGGTTGGTGGGGATCATTATCTTTTTTTTATCAAAATAGGAAATATTGTATCTTTTTACTAAGTATGAATTTAGTGTTCAAAATGTCCTTCAAAAGTAAGAACTTTATTAGTTTCCATAACCAAGTACTTTAAAGATATATCATCTAGAGGGTGCTTTGTGACTACTACTTTGGAGGGGCATGAGAAAAAGTTCTAAAGGAATTATTTTGGAGGGTTATTTCAATGCTTAAAGGGTACTTCCAAACTCTTCAAAAGGTAGTTTTGGTCTAAAGGATCCAATTCATAGGGCACTTATCTATGATAAAAGTTATGAAGGGTCTACTCTGTGAATGTTGAACTATACTTCTGAAATTTATGAAGGATAGTTTGGAGGGCCAAAGGGCATCTTCAATCTCTAAATGGTACTTCTATGCAATTAAGGGTCACTTAAAAGGTTCCAAAAGGTAAGTGCCATTTGAAGGAATTATTTTAGTGATTTTGCATTGGGTAAATTCCCAAAATAAAAGTTTGAAGGAAATGCCCATACAACAAAAGGGTCTCAAAACCAAAGTCTTGAAGGGTAGTCAAAAGGTCATTTGGATAATTTATAAAGGCCTAAAGGTATTTTTAATAAGATCTAAAGGATATGTGGCCATTTTAAGATGGTCCAAAATAATAAGTGCAACGGATAGGGCATAGGGTCCTTTAAAATGGGTCCCAAAGGGCTCAAAAAGGGGAAGTTACTTTGGGCAAAATGTCTGAGAGGATTGGCAAAGGTATAAAACAAAAGTTTTGAAGGGTAGATGTGGTGGAGTTTGAAGGGTAGGCTAGGAAAATATAAAGGGTATGTGACCTTTCATTTTGAGAGTTTTGAAGGGTGATTCTAAAAGATGTCATAGGGCACCTTTTAAAATTATTAAAGGGTACATTCATACACCTAGGGGGTACTCTGAGAAACTCTGAAGGGTAATCTAGTGGGTCAAAGGAGATAGTCCATTGGGAATTTGTTTTAGATATTTTTATCTGGCCCAAAATCCCTCAAGGTCAAATATTCATTAGCTAAATTTTGTTGAGAGGATTTTTTTGAACAAAAAGGTTGTAATAATTTCTCTGATAAAATTTGGTTTCCAAAAGAATAAGCCTGAGGGGGAGTAAGACTAAAATATTTATAAAACAATCCATCTGAGAGATTATCTACATAAAATATCAAATAAATAGTTTGAATAATTGATCTATAGTACACAAGTTAGCCTCATAGGATACAATGAACATATTGTTAGAACCACACAACCTAGCCAAATACTAACCACTTGAAAAGCAATAAGGCTCAGATTCCCAAACTTTGCATAGACCATATGAGATAAAGTCTTTATTGAGATCAAAATCCAAGAAAATGTGGGTTCCCTTTCCCTTTAAGGAAAGGGGGGTGTTGGGTACAAAAAATGGTGACTTATGGGGGGAATACTCCTGAGTATTCTAGAACCCAAAACTCTAGTTTTACAATCCTAAATTATTCATGAAGTACATCACAAAAAAAAATTAAACTAGAAACATGGAAGAGACTCCAAATTTAATTCATAAAACATACTTACCTTAAAATTCCTTGGATATGTGTGTGTTGATTGCATAATTTCACCCCTTTACTATGATGAGTTTTCTAAGGTTTTGATAAGGTTGTAGGTTTCACTCCAGTATCCATAAAGCACTTTAAATAAAGGGAGCTTAGGCATTGATCTATTACCATTGAGGCATATATAACATTGATAGAGGTACCTTGGGTTCCTTCTCTTCTCTTTGTATTTCCTTTCTTAACCATGATGTGTGGTACATTGACCTCATTTCATCATGTGAGATTTTTATTTCAATTTTCTTTGGATTTCCTGTTGCTCTTATGAAATCATTGATTCTTTTCCTTCCCTTTTTTTGTGGTTATATCATCTTGAATTTGGATTAATGGAAAGGAGAGAGAAATAAACCTAGTGATGTGGTATAATTAAAAAACAAACCACTACTAAAACATCCATGTTAGCCAAGTCTAGACCCAAAATTATCATTTCCAACAAGTTTTATCTTGATAAGTGCATTTGACCTAAAGATATAGGAAATATTTCTAAATTTTCATGAATACTATGAGAGTAACTTCCACATACCTGATAAAAGTATTTAATTATGACACCATTCAAGATAACCTCTGATTGCTTACCTTTATCCCGAAGGAATTTTAAAACACAAAGATATTTATAAGATTTATGCCAGTCCCCAAATGTGTCAAAATTTTACTTAACCCCTTTTCACAAGTCCCCATTCAAATGAATAAATTTTATAAACAATTAGATCAAACATGATCTTGGTCATCAGAGAAAATTCAAAAAATAACATCTAATCTAGAAAGCAGGAATTACTATAGAAAGCAAAATATTGAAAGCAAGAAAGATTAATCTAAGAAAAATTTTAAAAACTTATTCTAGAAAACATGCAAATATAATATAGAAAGCATGAAATATATTCTAATCCTACGTCTAAGCTTATCTAAATCCTCTCAATCAGTGATATATAAAAATAGAATAGCTTTGAACTAATGCTTTAGGAACTAACCATTAACTAGATATGTCAGCTCATTACTCTAGAGGTCTTTCAAATGAAATACATTATTGCCCATGATATTTTAAATTTTATATGTTCCAATCCATAATGGGACAAGCTTGTTGGTTGCCCTTTCTTTTCATGGGATTTAACCCATAATAATACCAGATTTGAAATCTTGAATGCTTTAACTTTTTCTCTTTTATCAAACCATCTTTTAACTACAACTTGGTGTTTGTTGAACTATTGGAGAGATTTTATTCTTGAATCTTCCATTTCAATTATATCAAGGAGTCTTTACTCTACTTTATCATCAGGCTCCATTTAGTCTTATATGAACTAATAAGTTGGTAGTTTCAATATGATAGGGAAAAATGGTCTACATCCATATACTGGTAGGTAAGGTGAAGCTATTAAGGATTACTTATATATCTAGTCTACCCAAAGAGTGTACTTTAGTATATAGTGCTAGTCTCTAGGCTTATCCCCTACAAATTTATTGATTGCCTTAATTAGGTTTTTATTTGTTGAATCACCTAATCCATTTACCTAAGGGTAGTGGTTAGAAGTTGACCTAATTATGATTTGATTATCATGTGCCCACTTAGTAAACTCTACTGATATAAATTTGGGTCCATATCACACACCAAGGAGATGGTCATGCCAAATCTAGAAGTGATGTGTTCCTCCAAAAAGTTAATCACATCTTGTGCTCTCCTATTCCTCTTGGCAACTACTTCTATCTACCTGGTATAATAACCTATAGCTATTAACATGAATTTATGGCTAAAATAATAATTTGGATTGATTACCCCATTGAATTCAAAACCCCATTATACAAATGGTTTTCCCTCAACAATCAACTATAAAGGCATGGCTATGTGACTTTCTCTTTTGGCCAATGTTTGACATTCATGGAAAGGTATGACATGTATATGGGAATATTTAAAAATGGTTGGCCAATAGTAGCCTAACCTTAGAATTTTATGGGTTGTGGTATTGCCAAAAAGGTGGCCATTGCCTATCTTTTGATGTAAATTTTCTAGGATCTCCTTAGCTTCTTTTATAAACACGCATCTGAGATATATCCCTTCATAGTTTCTTCTATAGAGAATCCCCTTTTTTGATCATAAAATGGGTAGATCTGAGCCTTAAATCTCTTTTATTTTCTCTATTATATTCTAGGGACAAGTTCATGTGAGAAAGTACTAGATTATGTCTGTATACCACTCACCTTTAGAAACATGTGCTTGACATACCTCTTCAATAATGATTTGAGGATCAAGTTCAGTCATAAGATGAATAATACCTTATCCTCTGATGATCTTTGTAGGTCTAATTTCTATGTCAAACTCTTGGAGTTTGGCCATCCACTTCCCTCGGCATTCCCCTAGTTCATTCTATAAAAGGGTGAGCTTAATAATAGGGTTTGGAATAACAAAAATGGTTTTATTATTTAGAATGTAATGCCTAAATTTATTCACTACTTTTACCAGGGCAAAGATCTATTTATCAATCATGAAGTATTTAAGCTCTACATCCTTCAAGTTTATACTCATAAAAGCAATTAGATGTTCTATCTTGCCTTTCTTCTACGTGATTACAATAATGATTATACATTTAAAAGTGAAGGAATATAGATAGAAGTATTTTTTAATGTCTAGACTGATCAATACTAGGGTTTGTGATATCACATCCTTGATGTCCTCAAAAAACTTTTTGGCTTAGTTATCCATTCTATCTTGGCATCTTGCTTGAGCATGGTATTAAGAGGCTTTATGATTTTTATGAACCCTGAGATAAACTTCTTGATGAAATTGATCTTTACAAAGAATGATGTTAGTTCCTTTTTAATATTTGGTGGTTGAATCTTTGTAATTTCCTAGATTCTATTAGGATCAATGGTGATCCCATCCTTAGTGATGATGTGCCCCAATAGTTTTCCTTTAGTAACTCTAAATATTCTTTTCTTTAAATTTAATGAGATACTAATTTTTTTGCATCACTCAAATATAGACTGCAAGTGGGCTATGTGATCCTTTCTATTCTTTGAAAATACTATGAGGTTGTCTATGTAGATATTTATGCATTTTCTAGTCCATCCTTTAAATTCATGATTTATGGCATATTGAAAGGTAGATCCTACATTAATCAGGTTGAATGACATATTTTTATATGCATAAGTTCCCCATTTCATAACAAACATAGTTTTCATCCAATCTTTAGCTTGCACTAATACTTGATTATAACCTAAAAACCCATCTAAAAAAGACATTATTTTTATAATTACTTATAATTTGTATTACCTCATCTAGCGATGAGAGAGGGTAATTATCCTTCTTAGAGGCTTTGTTCAGATTTATAAAATCCACATAGAGTCTAATTTTTCCATTTTTCTTCCTTATTAGGACCAGATTGGCCACCCAAGTGGAGTGCCATATGGGAAACATAATTTTAGCTCTTAAAAACTTCTCCACTTCTTTATGAATAAGAGGCTCCAAGATGGGATTCATAGGCCTTTATGTTTTTTTGAATGGGTTATGATATTTATTAAGGGGGATGGCATGGGTGATGACCTGGGGGTCATACACTTTTAGGTCCCCATATGTCCAATTAATGAAATTCTTGTACTGGGAGATTAAATCTTTCATTTGCTATCTTTCATAAGGAGTACAACTAAGGTCAATATAGACATAACATGGATTATGGTCATCTCCTAGATTTTCTTTCCTAAAATCAAATTCATTGATCTTGGGCTACCTTAGCTATTTTGCCTAAGAATCTAAATCGAATGACATTTCTAGGGAGACTAAGCTAATTGGTATTCAATTCTCCTTAAGCTATAGAATGCCCTCCTTATCTGTATCCTCTTGACAAAGATGGTTGACATCATTATCATCTATAATTTGGGACTTAAAATCCATTGAATTAGTTAAGAACTGGACAATCTACTGATCATCACTAAAGACCTCAAAATTTTATATATTATCTAGAACAGATGGATAGGGAACCAATTCAATGGAAAATATTTTTACCTGAGATTCTTGTAATGATCACAAATTGGTAGTAGTAGCAACCAATGAATTGATGACCTAAGTTTTCTCTCTCAAGATTGATATTATAATGAAAGATTCAGAGCTTTCAATTAAAACCAAAACTCTATTCTTATACTTCTTCAAATAGGATAGTTCGCATTGGTATTTATTTCTTATCTGGTGGACTACTAGCTTTGAGTCCCCAAATACCTTTATCTTCTTCACATTGTTTTTAATGCAAATTGTACCTCTAAGATTAGAGATTCATACTTGGATTTGTTATTTATATAAGGAAACTATAATATGTAAGTATCCAAGAACATCTTGCCTTAAGGATCAATTAGCTCAATTCTCATACCTGATCCTTATTTAGACTTGGATCCATCAAAATACATTGTCCATAACTGATCTGATTCCTTTGACTCTAGATTCTCTTCTAAATTATGAGTAGTAAAAGTATATATTCCTAACGAGTTGGAATCATACTTTACCTCTTCATTCTTGACATTGTATTTGGTGATGGGGTATTTCATCCTAGGTTCTCTATCAATTTGGATCTTATTTGCAATGCCCATTTAAGGTAACCATATATGTGACAAATCTATGGAAAGGTAAATTTTAAGAAATTTAGACCAATCCCTACTCAATAATAATTTGTATCCTTTTGGTATATCAACTACCAGGATATCAATGGTCATCTAGACTCTAGGCTTTAATGCTACCTGAATGTGTACATTATTCAACTCACCCTACTGGCACTACTATTTTGTCTAACTAAGAGACTGATCTTTTTAAAGGGCTAGGGGTAAGACCCAAATTTTTACATATAGAACTTTGCACAATAGTTTCAAATTCTCTATAATTAACTAAGCAATTATGAATATTATTATCAAATGTTCTGATGGTTAATAAGAAAGGTGGTACTTTAGGTTTGATTTTATATATGACATTGGCATAAGCTACTTTTGATTATTTTTCTCTATTTGAAGCTATCTTAGCTTTCTCCACAAGGGCCTTTCCATTTATATATTTCCATAGTAGCTCCTTCTATTTGATGATTTGGGCCAACTTGTGGAGTGTGATATTTGCCTTGATTTTATTCATATCTTCCACAATGTTGTATCTTATGGATTTGTTTGGTTCCTCCTTTATCATTAATGGATCATTCCATTTTAGAGGGGATGGATTATTTTCTACCTTGAGATTGGGTAGAATTAATGTGGTGTTTGGAGGAGTTGATGTGGTTAAAGGCTACTTGTTTCTCAAATATATGCACCATTTTAAAACTTATAGAAGGCATGGACTTATTCTGAGTTATCTTCTGGTTCATTATAACCTTCTCTTGGGAAGGGAAATTCATGAGTTTTAAAGAAAATCATTGTGCTAGTAGATCTTGGATCCTGATGTGATTCAAGTGGATTATTCATTTGATCTTACTTAGTTACTTATCTCTGAAAGATTTCAAATGTCATACATAATTTAATGGAGTAAAACTCACCATGATGATGTGTATTATGTATTTTAAACCAATTGGGGAGAGTTGTCTCAACAATGTTGATATTTAGAAGTCTACCAGGCTACTCCATATTATTTATAGGCTGGTTGAAAGGCCTATTATATCTCAAGAATTTGGTGTTCTAGTTACCTAAATGAGTATTATTATTTCCCAATTTTTACTGCATGTTCAAAAAATATTTACTCAACTTCTAAACCATTTTATAGATAGAATCCAATTTAGCCTTCATGAAGTCTACACCTTGTATAAAAGCCATGGGAAGTACAGTTGTTTTCTGGTTTGGTTGGTAACTACTATTGGTCACATTATTATTTAGATAACTAAAAGTTGGTTATGCTATTTACATCAATAAAGGAAATTTATATAACTAAGTTTAATTATATGCTAGGACATTTTGCTTCACATGCAATATTAGATTAAGTTCTAGGATCCCATTATTAAGTACCCTAGGCATTTGTGGATTGATATATCTATCAATGTGAATGGCTTCCTTAAACATTAGTGCTAAAGTAGTGGCAATAGGTACTCTTCTTTGGAACACACTAGTGATGGGGTCTAAGGATTCTTGTACATCTCTAGTGCTAACACTGGTTGTGGTTTGTACCCTAGGGCCAATTAATTGTACATCTTCTATCATCTTTCATTGAAAGCATGAATAGGCTCACTAGGTTCTCTCTTCATGTTGGTGAAGTGTTGATACACTAGTCCTGGGTTGGTAACCTACCCAAATTATGCAAGAAAGGTGGTTTGACAATCCTCCCAATTGGATATGGAGTTCTTAATTAGGTTTAAATACCAATCATAAGCAACATTCATTAAAGTGAAATGAAATAACTAAAATACAACATCTTTAACAACTACATTCATTAATATCAAAGAAAATTTAATAGATTTAATGTGCTCTTTTGTAGTCTTTGGTCCAAAATGGGAAAAGGATGGTAGATATTTTTTAAGGTTCTATGGTAAATGATGCACATCTCCTAGGATGGCAATGGCAGATATGACTAACCAGGGATGTTGTTGGACCATTTATTGATTAGTGAGTAAAGGGTTCCTTACAAGAAAATACTACCTTAGCAGAGATGGATTACTTTGAATCAAAGTTTTTGGAACAAATCTAGGTCTTATATGGCTTACTAAGGGTGATAATAATAAATTAGCATGGGAATTGGATTTTTTTACTCTCTTGGGTGAATCCATTACAACTCTATGTAATGACTAATCTATATTATTGGGAGGAAATTAGGCCCTCCTTCTATCACTAGTGAAACTATTGATGTAGGTTTTATGCACACCACAACCATAATAAAGTATCCTCTAACATTTTAGGATCTCTATGGAGATAAACTCCACTCTAGAGAATGAGTTACAGGTATGTGGTATTTTCCAACCTATTGATAGAATAGTTGGTAAAACATGCAAGTTGTTAACAAGGGTTTTTGGATGGAGACATGATTTCCTAATAGGGTGGATTCTTATGTGAGTTATATGGGTGGATGTTATTTATTCTAAAGTGGGTAAATATTGATAACAAAACACAAATAGAGGGTAAGTTAGGGTAGAAAAGAAATTATTATGGTTCTTAAGAATTACTTCCCTGGTTGGCTTCTGGATAGACCTGTGTTTTTTAAAACTAATGCCTATTACTAGTAGAAAATGATCATAAATAACTAGACACAACTAAAGAGTCTAAGGGAATAGAGGTATAAGAAGTCCAATGCCCTCAAACAAAGGTATTTCCTATTAGGGTACCTATTGCACACCCTATAATAAGGAGATTATGGCTTGGGATAATGGATTATCTAAGGTAATGATAGCACACACTTAGAAAACTACACCAAGAAAACACGAATACACATCTAGAAATATACTCCAATATAGCTTAATTATTTCAATTAACACATTTACCAATATTCAATAGCTATGACACATATAAGATTATCACATTAATCAAAACAATTAAGAACCTATTTTTAGTTTTAACACACTAAAGATTTATTAAAGTAAACAACCATGAAAAGTAACAACTAACAACACAACATTAGACAAAAAATACTCAAACACTTCGCTTGATGACCAAAAGGCTTGTTACTTTGTATCTCAAAATTTTTTGATCCAAAAAATAAGGTAGCTAGTACAATAGTATTTGTAGATCTTGGGGAGGGGTCACCTCATCCTCCAAGTCTATACATGTTTGTTACATGTGGTAGTTTGAACATGTAGTTCTAACTGTGATCAGAATCATTTAAGCTTAAAAACTATAAATAGTCAAATTGACTTTACAAAAAAATACAACATGTGCATGTTCAAGAAAATACAAAGTTAATATATTAAAAAGAATTATTAAATTTATAATGAATATATATAAATATATACCGCTAATAATAACACAAGTAAAAGCTAAGGTTACTAGTTTGAAGCACTACATGGGCCTTTGTTGAAGTAGAAACTAAAGGTGCAATTCCACTACTAGATGTTTTTTTATTTTTCACTTCATTCTCCTTGTAAACTTTATGAGCTACCTCATGTTACTAATGAATGATGTCTAAGTTAAGAAGTGAAGGTTGGTAGAGTCTTTTAGTTTGTCTAAGTAGTCTTGCATGCTCATCCTTAGTTATTTGAAACTTTTTTTTGAAGATTTCTACCTCGGTCACAATCCTCCAAAACTTGCTCAACTCAGCTTTTATATTCTCTACTATCAAGCCCTATATGCTTTGTTTGAAATCATCTATAGCATCTTGGATAATTTTATCAAAATTGATTTTGTTGACCAACTTCTTTGTAGAATCCATTGCTCTGGATAGCTTCAATTTTTCCAAGATTTGAAAGAGTTAGGTCTCATGAGACTGGTAATCTAGCATTAAGACCATAACTACATTCAACCATTCTTTATATTCTTCATGTCTAATGACTATTAGGTTCAAGGAATTGGATGCCTCAAATGTAGTCATTAAATCCAAATGGCTATATAATAAGTTACCTATGTATGCAACTAACATCTTAAGCCAAGTATTGTCTTGGGAAAGAGAGTTACAAGTTGATTCACTTGAGCTAGGTGAGGTTCCATTTTTTCTTTCATAAACCCCATGGCCTCAAAAGAGTTATAACACTTGGAAATAACCTCTTTATAGTTTTGATGTTTACAGGAATGTGTATTATGCTAGATTGATCCCTTATCTATTCAATTTATGATCATAGTTATTACACTTCATCCTCGAGCTCTTGGAATGCTATATTTTTGCATTCATGTATAGCTGCCACTACATACTTATGGGCTTGGGCCAAGTCTAAAAGGTTTTCTTCATACATTGGCTTGCCTGGTTGCTTTTTCTATCTCTTGGTTAGGGAGAACACTCACTATCACTCCTAAATAATGAGGCTAGTAACCTATTCATCCTATAATTTTGTTTTCTTCACTCTTTGGATGGAGCTAGTTGGGGGTCAAATAATGTAGATGGATAGGGGAGCTCAGTGACCTTATTTGTAGGTATTTGACCCCTCAAGTCCATGGCCTAGGGTAAAATATTATGAGGCATCTCAATTGTGGTAACAATAACTTCCTACTTAGCCTCCCGTTCCTCCTTCTACCTCTTGATGGGCTTGGTCAAAACATCAAGCAAGGAAGGCATATTATTTTTGACCAACCCACTCATCCAAATTAAGGAAATGGATGGACTATAATTATATGGGGCTTTGTATTCCTCCCCTTATATGTGCTCACCATAGTTTCCTTTATAGAAATGGAAGTGGGGAGTGGAAGGGAAAGTTGTGTTGATTAGACATGGAGTTAAGGAGTAGCTAGGGTAGTATATACCTTTATAGATGACTTCTTCTTGTGAAGTCTCACAATATAAGTACCAAAAGGCACATAGGGATTGGTTATGGGAAAGGGTGTAGTGGAAGTTTTGGAGGGACTAATGGAAGGAATAAATGAGGTAGAGGGGACTTCTATAGAAGAAATAAATGTATTAATAATGGAAACTGAGGCTAAATAAAAATTAGGAAAGGGTTGAGTACCTTACAATTGAAGTTTTATGGGACCCCCCTAGAGATTTATATCCTTGGATTATTCTAATTCAATCTCCTCATTTGAATCATCTAATAATTCCTTGATGATTACTTCATCCTTTTGTGGTTGTGATCTAGGAGGTGGAATGGGTAAGCCTATAGATATTTGTGTTGTGGGGCTACTTGTAGGAGTCCTTGGTTTCTTGGTGTAAACCAAGGGGGTCCTTTCTTAAATAAGAGATTCATGAGGGGAAGATGTTGCTTTTGATGTGGCTACCCTAATAGATGAAACATCAAAAATATTAGGGTAGTCATAAGAACTTGGATGGTGATAGTAGCAGGTCTATCCTCTTCATAAAAGTCCAAATTGATAAGATTTCCTTTGGCTCCTCTTCTTTGTATACTCACTTCTTGGGACCTAGGCTCCTTGTTGACTACTTTTAGTTTCATTTTCAAAGGAATTCCTTGAGATGAGGAAGCTTCTTATCCTCTAGATTTCCCACCCCATAAGTTTTAATGCTACCACCCTTTAAAAATGGCTTTTTCACTATCCAATTCTCTAGTGGAGATGTTAGGATTTTCTTGGATCATCTTCAAATGATATTCTTATAAACCACTGATCTTTGCTCATTCCAACACTTCTTCATCTGATGGTGCATTCAAGAAGAGGAAGCCATATCAATATGGCTAGTGGAAATAGGGAATGTTAAACCCATGGATGTGCTCTTAGATGCACCCATGGGGGTCCCAATATATTTGAGGAAACCTCAGGAAACCATATTAGTTCTGATTTATTTCAATTTCACTAAGGCATATCCTCATGGTGTATGTAATCCTACCAATTGTAACTAGGCTCCTAAAAAATAAGGCTTTCTTCTATCTCATCAAGTCCTCCTATATGTTATTCCATAATTGGAAATAAATTTCTCGTTCCACTAACTTGTAAGGAATATACTTGGGGAGACATAGGGGCTTCACCTTTTTCCCCTAGATCAAAATGACTATTAAGTTAGGGTATATGAAGTAGTCACCCTTCCTATCTAAGTTATTCAAAATATTTTCTCCAATACAAGGCATGGGGGATCCATAAATGTCTTATTGTACCTGTAGATATACATCCTCACAAATTTTGACCATATGCTTTTGATAAGCATATGCATGAATAAACTAATAATAGTCACAAATTTTGTTCTTTATACAACCTATGGCTAGAGCCCATAGATTGTCTATATCCTTATAACATGCCCCTATTACTACATCAAATAGATATTACATAACAAAGAAGTCCCCTATGGGAAGGGACATTTATCTTTGTGAATTTTTTTCTCCTTAACCTAAGGCTAATCACCTCCCCTAGGGTGTAAACCACATCATATGACAATATCATATACAATAGGGGCACCCAATCTAGATTCACAAAATGGATGCTTGACATCCCATACATTTAGTTGAATAAATCCATACCTATCTACACCCCCATTCTAATTTTTTTATTGGAATATCCCCCTTTGTATTTATTCCTTGCCAGGTGATTGTCTGGATTGGGAGCAACCATGATGAGAACACCTTTATGATTGAAGTTTCCTCCTTAAATCATACCTAGGTATGCTTGTCATAATATGCATCTAGGATGCTCAAAGATATATAAATTTATAAGTCACTCCCAAATATACACATGACCATTGTGTCATTACAAGAGTGTAAGAGGTAAGTGTCTTATGATATTTTACCTAAAAATAACAAATCTCTAAGCAAGTGAATGCATGTCATGACTTATGATTTTTCTATAATTAAGTATAGCCTCTATCAATTATATTCTAATAATTCTTGGATGAAAAACCTCTCTAAAAACACTATCTCATTGTGTATTGAAAACATATCCACTTAATTGATTACATCCCATATTTGAAAATAATTTTGATATTTACTTTCGAATACCTCTACATTGAATCCAGTGTCTTTTAATTCTGTGGTGTCCTTAATGGAAAATGTAGGAGGATTAGCCCCTCAAGATGACTTGGATGAAGAATCCATGTTTTTGAATTTAAGATTTTATCTTATTTAACACACTATGCACTATGTATACCTGTATACCAATGCGATCAACTTAGCTCTAGCTTGGTTGATACTCGTTGTATGCTTTTTGAAGTAGGAATTTGGGATATCAATTACTATTGGGAGATGAGGATACTTCAATTTTAAGATAGATTAAATGAAAATGATGACTCTAATGGATGTGTATCATCTATATAAGATCCTATATTGAATACTAGTTCATATGATATTAAATATATAACATTCACTTTCCAAATTCATTAGTCTTGGGTTGGTGGGGATCATTAGTTTTTTTTATCAAATTAGGAAATATTATATAATTTTAATAAGTATGAATTTAATATTCCTAATGTCCTTTAAAACTAAGAATTTTATTGGTTTCCATAGTGTTTCCATAACCAAACACTCTAAAGATATAACATTTGGAGGGTGCTTCTCAAGTCAATATTCAAGAATAATTCCTTCAATGAATTAATTCAGATGAAATGTCTACAACTACTAATTGGGAGGGGCATGAGAAAAATTTCTAAAGGAATTAATTTGGAGGGATATTTTGATGCTTAAAGGATACTTCCAAACTCTCCAAAAGGTAGTTCCAGTCTAAAAAATCCACTTCAAAGGGCAATTATCTATGACAAAAGTTTTGAAGGGTCCACTCTGTGAATGCTAAAGGGCACTTCTAAAATTCTTGAAGGATAGTTTTGAGGGCCAAAGGGAAAATTCATTCTTTGAAGGGCACTTATGTGTAATTTAGGGTCACTTCAAAGGTTTTAAAGGGAACATTTAGTAAAGTCTGAAGGGTAGATACCTTTTAACTTAGAGGGTAGGTTTAGGAATTCTAAAGGGTAAGTTCCCTTTAGAGGATTTTTTTTTAGAGATTTTACATTAGGTAAATGCCCAAAACAAAAGTCCAAAGGAAATATAAATACAACAAAAGGCTCTCAAGACCAAAGTCCTGAAGGCTAGGTCAAAAGGTCATTTGGATACTTTATAAAGGCCTCAAGGTCCTTTTCATAAGATCCAAAGGATATGTGGTCATTTACAGATGGTCAAAAAAAATAATTCTAAAGGGTAGGGCATAGGGTCCTTTAAAAGGGGTCCCAAAGGGTTCACTCAAGAGAATTTACTTCAAGTAAAATGTTTGAGATAATTGGAAAAGGTATGGAATAAAACTTTTGAAGGGTACATTTGATGGAGTCGAAAGGGTAGGTTGGTAAAATCCCAAGGGTATGTGCCCTTAGGAAATGGTAATTTTGAGAGTTTCAAAGGTTTATTACAAATATGTCAAAGGGAACCTTTAAAAATTATTGAAGGGTCCTTTTGTACACCTGGGGGTTACTTTGAAAAACTCCAAAGGGTAAGCTGGTGGGTGTCAAAGGGGATAGTCCATCAAGACTTTATTTCAGAGATTTATATCTAGCCCAAAATCCCTCAAGGTCAAAAATTCATAGGCCAAATTATTTCAGGAGGATTTTTTCTGAAAAAAGGCCACAATAATTTATCTGACAAAATTTGGTTTCTAAAAGAATAAGCCTGAGGGTGAGTAAGACTGAAAATTTTCTAAAACAATCCATCTGAGAGATTCTCTACACAAAATCTTGAATAAATAGTATAAATAATTTATCTGTAGTTCACACATTAGCCTCATAGAACATAATAAACATAATTCCACAACCACAAAACCTATCCAAATACCAATCGGTTGAAATGTGAAAAGGCCCAGATTCCTAAAATTTGTACAAATCATATGAGATGAATTCCTTATTGAGATAAAACTCCAAGAAAAGGTGGGTTCCCTTTCCCTTTAAGGAAATGTGCGGGGGGGGGGGGGGGGGGGGGTGGTGTTGGGTAAAATAGTGTCTATTCCCTTCCATGGCCAAAAGATGGTAGAATAGTTGGGTGAGTATTCCCCATGTTATTCTTATCATACAACGGGCCTATTTGTGTAGGAAAATTGTATGGATACCTTGTGATATTTTTTAATTTTGAATTATGTTTTCATTTAATTATATTTTAATTTTTAGAAATGGAAGCCTTGATTTTTATAGTTATACTTATCCTCCTAGATGCATTTTCTAAGTAAGTAGCCTTTGCCTAATCATGTTACCTTCTAAACCTCCTTTGTATCAAATTTTATACCTTACCCATGATGTGGTGATGCCTTGAGTTTGGATTATTTAGCTTGAGGGTGCCTAGGGAAACCACCTAATGATGGAAAAAGGATGGGAGGTGATCCCTCCTTTGGTTGGGCTTGCATTATGTGTTGAATCCATGTGAAGACCACCTGATCTATTCTTTTTATATATGATTGTAAATAAATTTATTAGACAGTTAAGATTCATGATTATTGTATTTATTTAAAATGAGAATATGTATGAAATTTTTTAATAAGTGTTTGGAATTACCTTGATGTTCATTTAGTAATTGCATACCCCTTTTTGGAGAGTGTAATAGATTATAAAAGCAACAAAAATAATTATTTGGTCTTCAAATGTTAATTATATATTTTGTATTTTACACGTATACCTCTATATTTTCATAGTAGGATGAAAATAAAAATTTTCCCTTTTATAAAATTATTAAATGCATTGATTAGAGTGAAGCCATGAAAAAATAGTTACATTTAAATAAATTTTATGCAAATTAAATCTTGCCTATTTTCCCCTAAATTAATTTTATAATAAATCATGATTTTTTAGGATTCTAGATTAATTTAAAAAATAATTTTAATATTTACCATTTTATTGTTATGGATTTTTAATCTTTAGCTACTTAAAATGTTTGTTTTCCTTTGTAAAAATGCTCGAGTTTCACTTATTTTCTAGCATGTTAAACGAGTTAGAAAACTGCTCTAAGCAATATTAATGAAATGTGTTGTGTTTATTAACCTTGATACAATTTGTTTCATATTTTTTTAACTTTTGGGTTATAGGATATTAATTTTTAAATAAAACTATTTTGTAGGGTATTTTTTGTTTTAACAAGCCCTTTTGGAGTGCACTGACCCTTTTTGGTAGGGCATCAGGCTACATAGATGACAGTCACCCATGTGACTACATGGAATATTGAAAGGCCCCTAAGGGGATAAGTGATTACTAAGGTAAGAACCACAATCTTAGTGTGGGTGTTCACATTGCATGGTTATATCTTTTGGCTATCATTTAAGAATGGTTATTTTGCCAAACCCTTTATTGTCATGGTTTAGGGAGGAGAAAACATGGCTATTAAGCCACATGGATGCCTCCCCACTAATTTTGGTTAGCCGACAGTTAGTTAAAATGTTAATTTTTTAATAAAATAAATTTTATAATATTAAAAAACAAAATTTTATTTTTATAAAGTTAAACCTATGTAGTAAAAATTGTAAAACCATAACTATTTTCAATCTGGGTACCTAGTCTTTATCCCTCATTTGTGATTATCTAGTAGGCCAAAGGTGGGATGCATCCAAAATGGAGCCCAATCCATTTTGTTTTTCCATTCCATACAAAATAAGTTTTTAGACCTATAACTACATTTTTTTTTCTATTTGTGACTATTTTTACTCATTTATGCCTTAGACCGCCTTACAAGATAGTAGACCTATTTTTTCAATTGTAATTGCAAAGACTCAGTGACCTAGAGGTGATGGGATATAAAAGGGACCTCCCTTAACTTTTCATCCCCTTCCATATGAATTTTTTTTTGACCTAAAACTTCATAGTTTCCACTTTGTGCTTATTTTGTCTTAGGGAAGCATGCTTGGGCCTTATTGGTTATCACAAGCTCTTGGGAGTCCCAAAAAGGGTTGACCCAAATTGGGACCCTTGATATTTTAGAGTCTCCTTTAGTATGAGATAAAATTTAAATATAAAACTAAAAACATTATGGAATTTTATGTTGTGGTGTCCATTAATGGCTATGAAGGAGCTTGAAGCTCCCAAGACCATTTTGGAAACCCTAGAAGACTGAGACCTCCTAGAATCATTCCATAAATATGGGTAATTGTAAAAAATAACCATGTATATATGTGTTTAACTTTAAAATACAAATATGGGGGAATATAGGGTTAAATGGGTAGATATATCCTAAGGCACAAGGGTGGTAGACTATCTCTAAACCATGCCAATTATTTGTGAAAATTGGATCAAACATACAATCAATTTATTATTCTAAGATACTAAATATAGAAAGCATAGATATGTTATATATTAAAATGATAAGGAAAAAAAGATACTTAGTTGATTTTGATCCTAATATAGATCTATATTTGGAATAAGTAGAAAGTGAGTGGTTCTAGATTTTGGAATAGTCCCCTAATTTTGTAAATTTGACCTTTGTAGCTACAAACACATGCATCTTCCTAAAATGGTTACATTGACATTAATGTTTAACTTTGATGTAAGTGTATATTATGTAATATATAATGAAATTAAATGCAACCACCTAAATACATCTAGGTTCTATGTCACCTTCACTTTGGTGCATTCAAATTTGGATCATGGATTATCACTCCTTGTCAAATAGCAAAACCCTAGCTCTTCATCTTCATAGTTATTTTGAGAAAAATGCATTAGTGGGCATATGGTGTCCAGCTTCCCAAAATACCACTATATAAATGAGGATTACCTACATAACAAATACTCTGAAGAGGGCCTTAAACTTATGTAGTTCTCCTTATGTGTTGGCTTGTGCATGAATCATGCAAGGTGTGATAAGCAAGTACAATAGTGACCTAGCTTATAACTTTGAAAATATGGATTATAGATTTATAATTCATTACTTTAAACCTATAGATATGTTGTCCCTATTATTGATATGGAAATAGGAGAAAACAAAGAAGCTTTTCTATTATTGATATGGAAATAGGCATATGAATGGGATGCAAGTGTCTGATAAGTTGGAAAATAGGTGTAGGTCTAAACCTTGAAGAGACAAAATATAAGTATGTTTATAAAATTCTAGACATGATATATTTCCTAGGTCATCAAAATAACATTAGTCAAACTAAGAGATAAGTAATTAAGCACAAATAGATAGTGTATGTGAGTCTTTTAGTAACGGGAAAGGTACAAAAGCTTAAGGTACATCTATGATATGCATTTTGTAAGTGTTTAATATTGAGGTGATAATAATTTATACATAGTGTCTACATTCCCCCCTTTAATATAGTAATGAAATTAATAGTTTAAAGGAAAAGGAATGCATACTTGGGTGTGTATAACACACCTTGCCTTTACTTGAGTTTAAATTGAGTTTTTTACTAGTGACTAACCTACAACCAAAAAAATATAATATGAAATTTAAATCATTAAAATTATTTAAATTAAGTGAGATCAAGGTTTAGGAATACACCTATGTATTGATTCAGTTGTCTTACCTTTTGGAAATTTGAATTGAAAGATATATCATTATGAGTAACTAAAACTGAGAATGTGACAAATATAAAATCTAGAAGGTCCACATATCTAAAGAGACAGAGATATATTAGAGAATACATGCCCCTAACCTTGAAGAAAATATGAGTTTCCACTTGATATTTGATTTTAGCTCAACTGTGTAACCCATTCATACTTATAAACTAGTGAGTATGAGTGAACCAAGTTAACTCGCACTATAAAACTATTAAGGCTAGATGATGTAATCAAGTAAAACATATAAACTTGGCAAGATTGAGTGATTTAATCAATTAAATCATACCAAAAATTTAACTAACTACTACAATATATTGGCTCAATACAATCTAAAATAGTCTAATGTGGTGAGTGGTGATAGTCATTAAAAGTGTTTAAAATATGAAACTAATTTGATTTTACAATATTAGGTTCACATTGTATAACATATGCACCTTACATATGTCTCATGTTGAAACTATGTATAACAATGGTACCAATTTGTATAGTCCTACCATAAATGTGTATATAAATGATATAACTAAGCAATTTAGCCAATCTAAAATTATGTAAGTGTGGAAGATAGGTTTACAAACCATGCCTCCACTATATATGGAGAAATATGAAAATTTATATAAGTGCCAATGTGGAGGATATGATTTTAAATTATGCCCTCACTATAATCTCAATATGTTGAATATTGAATAAGTATGGAGAACATGTTTCTAAAACATGCCCTTATTGAATTTAAAATTATGACAAATTTGGAGAACATGTTTCCAAAACATTCCCCTATTACAATATGAATATATGAAGAAATGTGGAAGTCATGCTTCTATGTTATGCCCTAACTGATATGCCCATCATTTTGAGGTGAGATACCTTGCCTTAAAAGGATAAGATAACTATGTAAATTATGAATGTACCACGTAACATATTGAGGGAACATGTCTAGGTAGATATATTATTGTAGCATGAAGAATGTGATAATACCAATTACTAAGATGCATGATGTAGATCATGGAAACATATATATAGTAATACTTCAATCTCTATAATCAATCAAGCACACACATAAGATCACTAAATAAATAAATAAAAAGACAATGGTCCAAGGATACCTCAAGCAAGGGGCATGTTCAAATACCACATAATTGAAGGGACATGACTTAGTCATTTATCCACAAAAGCAAGAATGACATATTCAAATGCCAACATAAAACAAACCATGACATATTCAAATGTCAAATAGGCAAAGAAAGGCATGAGGGATAAAAAAAATGGAGCATTTTTAAATTCTCAAACAAAAAAGATAATAGCAAGGCAAGACACTCAAGGAAGTGCATAAATGAAAGACTAAACAACCAACATAAAAATAACATACTATTTAATGGATCATACATGTTATAAAAAAAAATTAAGTACATAACATATCAAGTATAATGTAGAATATATAAGCATGGATAAAGGCATGTCTAAGTACATAAGCTCAATCATGATAATGGAAAGTGATCATAGAGCCATATAACCTATGTGTATCATGATCATGTATAGGTAAAAGTGATATTAAAGCTTAGGGATCTCATTAAGAAGATTCCTTTTTGTAGGCTTTGTATCATATATGTCATATTCATACACTACATAATCAATATCATTAGAATCATACCAATATTCTCTATTATTAGAATCATAATCATCAATGCAATCATTATTATAGGATAAATGTAACCTCTTAGGTTGTTCTTGAACATGTGATATGCCATTTGGAGTATATATATGAATAATTAACCATACCATAATAGGATTATGAGCTTTTTGGTATGCCATTATTTTTATATGTGTGCACCTCAAATGTTAATACCTTATGAACATCCTGAACTACATAGTTTACCTTACTATTATCTATATAATATTAGGAATAGTATCACCACTATCGTGATCATTTGGGATTATGTCCTATTGTTGTTTGATATTTACCAACAAAGGGAGCTCACATGGTTTATTTTATGGTAGTTTTAAGATCATTGGTTCCTTTGGTAATTGTATATCATTTAGAAATTTTAAAACCATTGGTAATGGTAATTTCTCTATTTCTTCGTTATTTTGACCTTATATTTATTTGAATTATCTTTTGGTACCCATATTTTTTGTTTTTTAACTTGTGATTTAGGAGAGGTACTCATAATGTGAGTGGATTTATTGGTTGATATATCAATGATATGATCACCACTACCTTTAAAACTATGTATTTTGTTATTCAATACCAAAAACAATTTGTATGATGCCCATACATTCTATGTTATACATAATAGTATTTGGATCTCCTTATAGGATATTGAAGAGGTAATTTTATAACTCTATTTTGAAACATTTATCTTAGGATTTCATTCAAAATCTTAATATCCTTTTTGTCACTTTTTAAATCACTTGTTCTAGATGTATTATATTATAGGTTTTCATTTGGATTAAAAACATTGTTTAGCATAACATTGGTATATGAAGTTGTAAACACATGATTAATAATATCAAATTTTAAATTTTAGGCACATGTAATATGATTTAAAATAATGTGATATTCAAACTAAAGTATTTATTTTGCTTTTGTAACTCTTCTATTAACTTTCTCATAAGGATGATTTTATCTTTTAGCGATTCACAAGCACAAACCCTATGTGATTTAGATTAAACATGAATACATATACCATATACCTTACCCCTTGAGTTAATGATAAAATGGACATGATTATAGGGATGGTATCTATCACCATTCTTATTTATAAGGAAGAATAATTTACTCTTTAGACATTTTAAATGTTCTAAAAACTAGTATGAAAATAAGAAAGAAGAAACATACAAATGCTAACATTTTAACATGATTTAATAAAGATATATCTATTTTATAATATTGAATTATATAACACCTCAATCTTGATCACTTGGTAAATACATATCATGGGTATAACTTCAGCATCTAAACCTTTCCCAATACCAAAAGGCTCACATATACTATCTCTTAGTTTGACTAATTTCATTATGATGACCCAAGATTTTTACCTTGCCAAAAATGATATAAACTTGCTTATCTTATATCTCTTAAAGTTTTATACTTTCAACTATTATATAATTTTATGAATAATTATGTCCCAGTCAGACACCTATGTTGATGCAAGTGTCCTATCCTAACACAAGTGTTTAGTGACCTAAAGTCATCTAATTTTAGAATGAAATGTATTACGTATGGTCAACCTAAGTGATTTAATGTGAGATATTATCCAAAGGGATTGGTATAAATATAATATCAATCCTCATTCATTCTTTACCAAGAAAAGACCTAGAAACACCTAGCACATACCAAAAAATGCTCAAACAAGGACTCAAGTGAGCAAACATTCCCTATTTCCTCTTATTTACATATAAATAATAAGGAAAACATATCTACAATATGAAGTGATAAAAATCACTCTTTGAGTCATATTTACCAAGTTAAAAGCTATGTCACTATTGTAATTTATTTGCACACATTATATGATTCACACACAAGTTAAAAGCTATGTCACTATTGTAATTTATTTGCACACATTATATGATTCACACACAAGCCAATATGTAGGGGAGAACTACATAAATCTGAGGCCCTTTTCATAGTATTGGATATGTAGGAAACACTCTTTGATATAGGGGTCTTTGGGGTAGCTTGATACCATATGCCAACTAACCTATGTTTTCCATATCAACAAAGAAGATGAAGTGCCAAGGTTTTTTTATGTGATAAGGAACAATAATACATGACACATATTTGAATGCACTAGAGTAAAGGAAAATAAACTAGAGGCATGTAGGTGGTCACATCTAGTTTCAATAGGTATTCCATATTGTATACCTATGTTTGAGTTAGATAACAACATAGACATAACCATCCCAGATAGATTCAAGTATTTATGGCTATAGAGGTTAAATTTTCAAAATCAAGTGACTATTCTATAATCTAGATCTAATCCACTTTCTACTTATTATAGATCTAGATCTATATTAGCATCATAATTAGATAAGTATCTTGTTTTACTTATCATTTCAATATCTAACATAGTTATACTTTATATTTTTAGTATCTCAACATAATAAATTTAGTGTATGTTTTATCTAAGCTTCATAATTGATTTACCCAATCTAGAGATAGTTTAAAATCCTTGTAATCTAGTATATCTCTACCCCTTTAGCCCTAGATCCCTCACATCTAGATTTTAGGGTTAAAAATTTGGTGAACCTGACCTCTGTGTCTTTGTGTGCAAATTCTAGTTGGCCTAGGGTTTCTAGTTTTCTAATTTTTTAAATGTAGCAATTATTTAGTTATAATTTTTATCATCATGATTGATTTATTAAAACATTTCAAATGGATTTTTATCATCATGATTGATTTTAGTTGTATGTCTTTTTTTATTCTCATATCAATTTTTATAACATTTAAAATGGATACAAAGGAGCTTATTCCTCATCATAATCCTAAGGAGGGTGATATCTCCCATCCATCTAACCAATTTGAAGCTATCACTTATCCAAGGGGTAAGGTGGCCCATCCTATAGTTTCAAATGAAAGTAATCAATTTGAAATACCTAAAGTTTGTGTTTGTGAGGCCCTAAAATATCAAATCACTAGTTTGAGCAAGTTAATAAAAGTGTTACAAAATTATATTGTATACATACATAATCTAATACATGCTAATGCTAATCACATGTTTATATATTCATCTACCAATGTTGTGCCAAACAAGGTTTCTTATCCAAATTAAAATTTACAATATAATACATCTAAAATAAGTGATTTAAAAAGGTGACCAAAAATTTAATAAGAGACCAAGTGAAATCCTAAGAGAAATGATTTGAGACAAAGTGATCAAATTACCTCCTCAAAATCCTATAAATATATCTAAATACTATTTTTCATATCACATAATGCATGGGCATCATATAGATTATTGTTTTCCATTTAAAAAATATATATAAAGTCAAAAAGGCAATGGTGATCATATCATTGATATATCAACTAGAAACACACTCACATTATGAGTACCTCTCCTAAAGAACAAGTGCCCAAACAATAAATATGGGTACCAAAAGATAATTCAAATTAAGATAAGGTCCAGAAGAACAAAAAAATAAATAAAATACCATTACCAAAGGTTTCAAAAATTCCAAATGATATACAATTACCAAAGGAACTAATGACTTTAAAACCACTAGAAAATAAGCAGGGTGACCTTCATCTGTTTGTCAACATTGAACAACAAGAGGGCACAATGTCAAATGATTATGATAGTGGTGATACTATTCCTAATATAGAATCAAATATAAATACAAACAAGGTAAACCATGTAGCTCACGACCTCTATAAGGTATTAACATATGAGGTGCACATGGATACAAAATAATGCCATATGAAAAAGGTCAAAACCACCATATGTCATGATTTATTATTCATTTATAGATAATAAAAATGGTATATCACATGTTCAAAAATAACCTAAGAGCTTGAACTTATCCTTTAATAATGGTTACATAGATTATTATGATCCTAATAATAGAGAAGATTGGTATGATCCATATGATACTAATTACAAAACATATAGATATGATACACTTGATACTCCCATAAATACATTAGTTATAGTGTTAAAACTAAAAGCAAAAACCCAATTACCACATAATCATTATAGTTGAGAATTTTTATTTCCAACTAGATTCCATTGTATATGGTGATTACCTCGAGTATCACTACATCAATGCAAATGATCCTAAGGATATCATAATCTAAAAATACCAAAAAAACTACAAAATTCCAAACATGTGTTTGATATTTACATGTCCTATTACATCCTTGGTATATATGTTGTCAGTTCTATATTGGTAGATGACATATGAGTATTTTATATATACACATTTGTTTCACACATATTTGAAGTGTGAAAAAGGCATACACAAATATGTGATCTATGAACTTTTAGATGTTGGGTTTTCCATGTATCCACATCACCAAGATGTTGGGGGCATCCACCTCTATGATCATAATACAACTAGGTTATATTATTTTATGATCACTTTACATTATCATATTTGATCACATATATGTACTTACTCATGCCTTTATCCATGTTTATATATTTTATAGTGTACTTGATATGCTATTTACTTAGCATTTTTTGATAACACACACACACACACACACACACACACACACACACACACACACACACACACACACACACACACACACACTAGAATGATATATTTATGTTGGTTGCTTATGATTTAATTTATGCACTTCCTTGAGTGTCATATATTTATATTGTCTTACTTGTTTGAGAATTTAAATATTATCCATTATTTGTAGCCCCTATTTTTTGTTTGCCTCTTTGAAATTTTAATATGTCATGGTTTTTTATATGTTGGAATTTGAATATGTCATTTTTTACTTTGTGGGAATTTGACTAAGTCATGTCCCTTAGATTGTGTGGCATTTGAACATGCCCCTTGAATGAAGTCTCCTTGGACCACTGCATTCTAATTTTCTTTTTACTACTCTTGTGTGTGTACTTGATTACTTGTTGAGCTTGTAATACTACTTTCTATATGATACCATGATTTACATCATGCATCTCAGGATATGGTGTGATCACATTATTTATGATTCAATGATATATCTACTTAAACATGTTATTTATATAGCTAACATGGTAAATTCTTAATTTACATAGTTATCTTATCCTTTTGAGGTAAGATAACTACTAGTTTCTACTTCCCCTCACCTCAAATGGTGGGGGGGGGGGGGCATTTCAATAGGGGAATACCATAGAGGCATGACTATCACATTACTTCATAGATTCAAATTGAATTGGGAACATGTTTTGGAAACATGTTCTCAACATTTTCCATAATTTTAGATTTAGTGGGGATATGGAAACATGTTATCCACACTTATTCAGTATTCTAACATACCAAAATTATAGTGGGGACATGTTTTAGAAACATGTATTCCACATTGGCACTTATATCAATTGTTATATTTATTGACATAGAGTGGGGGAATGTTTTATAAACATGTTATCCACACTTAAACAGTTTTAAATTGATTAAATTACATAGTTATACGATTTTGATACATAATTATGATAGAATTATATACATTATTACCATTATTATAAATAATTTCAACATGAGACATATATAAGGTGCATATGATATGCAATGTGTACCTAATATTATAAAATAAAATTAGGTTTAGATTTTAAAAACTTTTAGGGACTATCACCACCCACCAAGTTGGACTATTATAGACTGTATTGATCCAATCTATATACACATAATATTTTCAAACTTTATCAAATATTGATACTTTACATCTTACAAGAACTCATCGAGACTCAATCTCTTTGAGTGCATGTCTTAAGGGGTGTACCAAAAAATGGGTGGGAAAACCTTTGGTGGTTTTCAAGATTGTTTTCCCTTATTACCACATTATTAATAATCCAACTAGATATTAAAACCATTCCCTAAGCTATTACTCCTCCCTTGCACATTCCATTATTTTTCCTCTTTCCATCCCTCTTTTCCTTAACTTGATCCCCTTTCACTAGTTGACTATACTAGGTCAACTGGGTCAAATATTTATAGTTTTTAGCCTCTGATTATTGTATAGGGTCAATTGGGTTGACCTTTTACTATTTAGGTTATTTTTCACTTTGAGTTTTGGTATCCCTTCGACGGACCTAGCTCAAGACCTAGTGATTTATATCCTAAAAACATACAGGGTTGACCTTGTAAAGTTGACATATTCAGAAGGATTTAGGGTGAGATCCACCTATAAATACAAGATAGTTTCATCACTATTTCAATATAAAATAAATAGTTATTATTTTATCATACTCATTTATAATCTGCTCTTCTACCATTCTACTTGAGGAGTCTTAGATTAGGGTTTCTACTTGGAGAATATAGTCTTGTGGATAAGTTTTGGATGCTTTAGCATTTATTATTTATCCTTACAAATCACAACAACCTCTTATAAATCCATATTGGCCAAGGGAGAGATTGAGTCTCGATGGGTTCACATTCAAGTAAGTATATTCTAACTTTATCCTCCTCTCTATAACAGATAGAAGTAGCATAAATATTGGATTGAATAATATTACTCTTCATATTCCATGTATTAGGGTATTACTCATACTTAGCTTAATTGAGATTCTCTTATACATTTTTTGATTAATTTACTAACCTCTCATATTGTGTCACAAGATTTGGTGTGAACTAGAGTATATTTACTTTCTTATTTATTAGAATAGAGTGAATATTAAACCTAGGACTCTTTTAGGGTTGTTGTGTGATTGTGTTATATTGTAGGCTTTGAAACCCTTCCTATCATGGTGTATTTTGACAAGTGATACCTTAATTGGGTCTAGAATATCAAAATATTTTTCATGCCCACACTTAACAAATGTATCCTCAATTAGAAGTGTAGGTATGCTCTATCTTCTCCAAGCCACTATTGATTTATAGACATGATGTATTTCTGATTGCATACACAATCTACTATAGTAATTGATTTAATTTTTGGTATGGTTGAGATGATTAATCACTCAATATTTCTAAATTTATACATTCAAATTAATTACATCATCTAACCTCACCAGTTTTATAGTGTGAGTTAATTTGGTTCACTCACACTCACCAAGTTATAAGTATGATTGGGTTGTACCATTGAGTTAATATCAGCTATTAAGTGGCAAATCATATTGTTTCTAGGGTTGGTGGACTATGTCCTTCAATATATATATATATATATATATATATATATATATATATATATATGTACTCTATATATTTTATAATTGTCCTAATATTAGTTTTAGTGATTCATAATGATACATATAAAAAATCAAATTGATAAAAGGTAAGATGGTTGCATCGATACATAAGTTTACTCTTAAAACTTTCTCTCACAATTTTAATCATTTTAACGCTTTAAATTTTAGATTATATGCACTAACTATATACTATAACATGCTCTTGGTTGTAGGATAGTTACCAAAAAAACACTCATTTTGTACACAAGTAAAGGTAAGGTGTGATATACACACCAAGGTACACATTCATTTTCCATTAAACTAATAATTTAATTACCAAATTAATTAGGGGGGATGTAGACACTATTTACAAATTATATATCACCTTGTTATTTATCACATGGAAAATACATATCATGGATGTACCTTCAAATTCTAGACTTTTCCCATTGCCAAAAGGTTTGCATACATTATCTCCTGGTGCCTACTTTTTTATCTCTTAGTCTAGCTATTTTCATTTTTATGACCCATGAATTCTACCTTGTATAGAATGCTAGAAACCTAATTATATTCCATCTCTACAAGTTCTAAACCTAGACTTATTTCCAACTACCCAAACACTTGCATCATAGTCAGATACTTATGCCAATGTAAGTGTCATATCCAAAAGTAAATGTTTGGTGCCCTAGAGTCATCTAATTGAAAAAAAAAACATATTCCCATGGTCAGCCTAAGTGATTTAATGTGAGATATTCTCTAAAGGGATTGATATAAATACAAGATCAACCTTAATTCGTTCCTCACCTAGAAAAGACTTAGAAATACCTAGCACAAACCAAAAAGCACTCAATCAAGTACTCAAGTGAGCAAAAATTCCTTATTTTCTCCTATTTCCATATTAGTCATGTGATAATAGGAGTCCAAGAAGGGAGGTTAGTATAGTTTAGTTTAAGCAATAAAAACTCAAACAAACACACTAACACTTACACTTTTAGCCTAGATACTAGGGAGAGATTAGTAACAAAAGCTAAATGAAAGATTAAAAAAATATAAAAAACAATGGCTCCTTTAACTTCTTTGGGATCTCCAAATTGTTTTGTTAAGTGGCTTGCTTGATTTTTACATCAAGAAGTCTTTGGAAAATTAAGCTTGCTTATCTCCTTCTCTCCTTAGCACCATTGGCTTTGATGTGGCTTGTGATTGCTTGGCTTAAGATTCTGGCATTATAACACTATTGAAAATATTATCTCTCTCCAAATTATCATTATAAATTTGGATTATGAGAGACAAAAAATGAATAGGCATGAACTTGTATTTATAGCCTTAGGAATTCACTCTCACCCAAGGTGAGTTAATGTTGATTTAAGGTTTGGAATGGGTTCAAACTAAACCTAGGTGAGTCAAAATTAGCTCTATTTGAGTTAATATTTGTAAAGTAATTATGATTTAAAATTAATATTCATGGTTATACAAATTAGACATTTTAGGATATTTTAAAATATCTTGACAACTTACAAAGGCAATGATAAAAGGCTAGGATATTTTGAATTTTTGAATTTCTTTTTTTAGATATTCATTAATTGTAAATGGATAATATAACTAGGCATTTAATCTTGTTTATCTTGATAATTGATTTACATTATCCTTATATCTCTTTAAATTTTTTTATTTAAGTGTGCAAGTTTCCCACTTAATAGGTCCATAGGCCAAATTGACTATTTTGGTGCCGCAAGGTGATTAGGGATGAAACTGTGAGAGGTTATTATTGCATATGATAAAACACTCAAAATAGGGATGCCTCAACATATTTCTAAGCTTTTATAAATTATTCACAAGAAAATTTGGGATGTTTAGTTATTCTTATGCTTACTTTGTAATGGTTGGCAAGAATCAGTCTAAAGTTTGGGTAGAAGCAAATTATGGCCACTTTTAGATGTCATAGTTTGCCCCTATTTGGGAAGGCATTACAAGTTATAGGCATAATAAAATATTATCAAAGAATAAAAAGTCCATTAATAATGAAATAATATAATGATTAAATAATAAGCTCTAAATAATGTTTAGGAAGCCTATAATGATGCCATCTTGAGGGAGTAGGCAACACATATGATTGATGGATGGTCCCTCAAAAAGAAGAAAGAAGAATAATTTACTTAACCCATGGCTGAGATTAATCAAATCAAGAGAATGCTTACATGGTTTTATTTTAAAAAAAGGTAATCATTTTATCAAAGGTTATTATAATTAGTAACAAAGGTTGAGACACTGATTTTCACAAAGGTGGTTATAATTAGTGGCATAAGCATATACCCCAATAGGGTGGATGAGTCAAAATAATGATTTGACCATAGATAGTTATAATAATTAAGATGACCTAGATTAAATAAATATATCTGATGTAACCTATTAGGGAGAATTAGAAATCATAACTCAAAGATATAACCTATTACATAGATTAAAGATGAGTGGGTGAAAATGTAGATGTGATAGTCTAATGACTGAAGAAACCACAAACAACCAGGCATACATGGATGTGAAAAGTGATGAAAGAGATTATTAGAAGAATAAATAATTGATAAATGTGAATGATTTGGTAATACCTACCAATGTAAATATGTTCATCATTATTATTATTGATATAATTAGAATGGTCAATGTGTTGATTTGATCAAGGAGGGTGAGAGGATTTGTCAAGGTTACCAAGGAAAATTTTTTACGGCTCCATTGCTTGTAATATTTCTTGAGTTGATTTTTGATTTAATATGTGATGGTATAAATCATGATATAAAACATCATTATGATGTGTTTGAAATATGCATAAGGACTAACATATGATCCAATACTCAATTGAAAATAATGCACCAATGATAAAAACCATGATGATAATGTTGACGTATGAATATTGATAGCCTCAAGAATAATACATAAGGAATCACCAAATAAACACATATATAATGAGTTGAGGCACAATAATGAAAGCAAACAAATAGGAAAAATAAACAAACAAACAATTAAGCAAACAAACACATAGAAAACTTAAAAGTAAAAGCAACAAAAAGCATCCTTTCATCAACCAAATCAATATCTACGTGTGAAGGCTCAATGGAATGATAAATGGGTGGTGACCCAAAGAAAAGGTACATTCAAAGGGAATTTAAAAACCTTAATGGTATTATAATGGTTTAAAAAAATAATGGATTTTCCCCAGTAGGGTAGATTGAGGATGATTGACTAAGTTTAAATAAGACATGTTTTTGGATTTCTCTAAGTATCTCAATGTGATTAAGAATTATGAGACAAAAACTGGTTTGATTCACAAAAAGGTAAGATCATGGGCTTAATTTTATCACAAAATGGTGAGAGAATATGAAAAAGGGGGACTAAGTTGACCGCAATGTGAATCAAACATGACCTACATAGTCTCATTAAGACCTCAAGTCATAGTAGTTCTGACAACATAAAAGGTAGTGATATCCAACCAAGTAATAATAAACCCTTAAATTAAGGAAAAATGTATAATAAAATTAAAATATTAATGGAAAGGTGATGTGATAATACATGGCAAAGATATTTTTCCTAATTTACTCATAGGCAGTTATAATTAGGAAATAACCACATAGGTCACTGATACTAATTTTATCATAGGAAGTTATAATTAGTAACACAATGTGGACTACTGATTTTCCCAAAGATAGTTATAATAAGTAACACCAGTCAAATGTAAATGAAAGATAAATTTATAGACCCACTATCACACTACTTTCATATACTATCATTTACACATGGAATTCTAAAATTACCAAAATTGGATTGAAATCCCCTCACAAAAAGTGCGAGAAGAACCAAAATAACCAAGATCAAAAGGGGTAGGTACGGTAGGTAAAAACAAGCTTTGGTATAATAGTGATAGGTACGGTGGAATGATATATGGTAAGGTACAAGTAATATGATAGGATGGAGATTAGATATATTGGCAAGAGGATTTCCCCCAAATGATAAGATAAAGTAAATGACATGGTATGAAACAACAAAAAGAAGAATGGAAAAATGAAAAAGGTAAAGTAATGGTAAATAAAAATGGTAATGTAAATGGAAAATGGAAAAGGTATGGTAAATGGATCTATTATTCTTGTTGATGTGGAGATGCATGTCTTGATCAAAATATGATATGACCAAAATAATCAATCATGGAAAATGTTAACCCAAATTTTTTTTGATTAGTTTCTCTATCAAGAACCGATTGTATATTTGGACTCTAAGAAAGTTGTTATGATCTTTGTTGGTCATTGATTCTATTTCCTTCAAATGTCAAGACAAGGTATCTTTGTAGCCTCTACAAAGGAAAGTACATTTAGGGATGGTAAACATGGATAAATAGTGGTTGATAGGTCTAATTTTGAAATGTAAAGGTGGATGATAATGGAATCTATAATGGTTGGGAAACAAATGAAGATTAATATTTTTAGGCACACACATTGTTGCTGATTTCATATTAAATATAAATTTAGTTGTGGTGGGGCCAAATAATTTTGAATATGATCTCAATAGGACCACCAAATTATTTATTTATTTCAGCTTGAGAGTAGTTACCATCTGATTATTCTATAGTTTGGAAGATGTATTAATTTTATCTTTAATAATTTTCATCAAGAAGTGAACAACTATTATGTTTAGCTATTGTCACCTTGAATAAGTTTTAGCCAATGAAGTTGTCTTGATTATCCCATATCACATCTAAAAAGGTTTCACTAAGGAATGTTGAATTTTTAATTTGATCATCTTTTAACACCTCCAAAAATATTTTAATAGATGTTGAGTTTATAATTTGATTGTCCTCTAGTGATTTTGAAAAGGTTTCACTAGGAGATTATTCTTCTTCTACATGAATGTGGTCTTGGTCCCTTTGATATTACATAACTGATATGTTATCATGGAATTAATTCAACAAGTTGTGATTTTATCAGTCCCAATTGGCACTTTTGGGAGGTGGAATGTCAATATAATGGCTAGGTTGGGCATTGATAATGACATGTGGAATGGTAATGGAATGGGAAGATGTAACATAATTCTTGTAGAAGATACTAGGAGAATTTATGTCAAAACTAAATTAATCATCCTCAAAAACCATGGAAGAATCACAAATGTACTCAAATTAATCTATAAGGAATGCATAACCAATATTGTAACAACTATGAATGTATTCTGATTCTAAAATTGATTTTGACTCAAGGGACTCTAAATCCAATGTTGAGACTGATGTTGATTCTACGTCTAATGCTAAATTTGATGTCAATTATAGAATAAAACATAACTTCAATGTTGATTCTTCATCTATAATGGATAATGATACAATGATGTCTTGTTGAATGTTTGGTATTGGATAAGTAACAGCCTGTGATGGAATGATGGGATCTACAAAGACTAGTTTATCAAAGTGAGACTCTTCAATGAGGAGAAAAAGGTCAAGAGACAAATATAAAGAGACTAACTTGTCAAAGGGAGGATATTTAAAAATAAGACAATGGTCAATATAATTATTTGCCTAAAATTAGTTATAATCATTAAGAAGTGACTCAGTAAAGATTGACTTGTCAGAGTGAAACTCCTCAATAATAGGGATAGTATCAAAAGCTGATTCATCATAGGTTGACTTGTCAAAAATAGGTGTTTTAAAAAAAATCATGGATTGGTTAGTTCTCTTGGCCTTAGTTTATAATCAGTTGTAAAATACCAATTTTGAATACATTTTGGCCTTCAAATGCTTAGCTTACTTGGAGAGGTACTGATTCGCTTGGTTGTGGAATGGATATTGGCATGGATTTTCTAAAGTGGGGGATGATTGACAAGGGATGAGGAATGATGGATGGTTAGGTAATGATAGGATTATCCATGATGGGATTAATAAAGGATGGTTTATGGCCTAAGATGGTACCTATGACCTGTCTAGTCATAGTTGCATAACTTTGTTGAGATGATGAGCTACCATACTTGGAAGAGCCTAGAATGGTAATGATAGGGCATTGTGAATCTTGGTTAATATTGTGAGTCAAAGGATGAGGGCCTAGTATAAAAATGGTAGGGTGTTACAAATCTTGGTTGCTATCATGAGATAGGATGAGGTCATAGTATAGAAATGGCAGGGCATTGCAAAGCTTGATTTCTATCATGATCTAAAGGATGAGGTCTAGGTATAGAAATTATAGGGAATTATGAAGTTTGGTTACCATCTCAAGCCAAATAATGAGGTCTTAAAATAGAAAGGGTAGGGCATTGTGAAGCTTGGTTACTATCATGAGCCAAAGGACAAGGTCCTAGAATAGAAATAGTAGGGCATTGCTAAGTTTGGTTGCTCAAACAAGCCAAAGGATGAGATCATGAAATGGTAATCCTTGAATGTCGTGGATCTTGGTTTCTCACACAGTATAAAGGAGGGTTAATGGTATAGGTGGAGGATAAAATAGGGGGTAAAGATTATACATCAATTGGCCCAAATAAGGTATCACCACATACTGCTATTGAGGATCTTGGCTATATTCCCTACATTAATTATTTTAAGGAGGATAAGGATCCATCTTGTAAACAACATCATCCAAGTAGGGATATTAAACAAAGTCATCATTTATGACCACATTATCATAACCTAAATTTTACATGGCTCCATTATGAGTGTAATCATACATATCCAAATTAATGGTAAATGCTTCACAAAAAGGCCTAAAGTTCTACAAACTCTGATAATTATTGTCTAAAGGAAAAATGGTCCAAACATGGTCTAACTTGGTCATTGGGTGGAGATGTATCTATAAAATGGTATATGTTAAACTTGGTATGAAATAGATGAGTATCATATGTCTAACATTAAATATTTCACACAAAATGTCAAGTGGATGAATAAAAATGGAATGCTAAACTTTAGGTACAAAGTGTTTCAAACAAGTCTAATCTAAGAAAAAAAATTACTAGTTCTTTTGACAAAACAAGGCATAAAATTTAGGCTCAAAACAAGCATGTGCTAGGTCTTTTGGAAAAGGCACAAAAGCTAGAATTTAAAAAAAATGAGGTATGATATTTAATCTAACAAAGCTAAAACACTTTAACATAAACTAGGTGCTCATATTTAAACATAATATTGGTTAATTGGTATAAGGCATGCAACAAAAGACATATGGAAGATAGGCTATTTATCTCAAATCTATGCACAAACAATAGATCCAAAAGTCATATGTGGCTTTGGTTTTACAAGTGGAATTTGAACATAAGGAAAACAAGTCTATGAAATGATTTGAGAAGAATAATGATTTTATCATTCTCTAAAGATATAATCAATGGTTTGTTTCAATACTCAAAGGCAAAAACTTTAACATGAATTGGGAAGCATAATGACACTCTTTTCAATAAAATGACACACATAAACAATATTTTCCAAAAGACTAAGGCAAAGCTAAGGTGTCAAATGGGTGGCATAACACCTCCTCAGATAAAGGAGTAATGCATAAATAAGACTAGTTTTGATGTGGCATGAGAAATAAATAGTTTAGACTCAAAAACCATGAAACCAAGGATAAAATGACACAAACACCTAAGTATAACATCTTAAATCCTAAAAATTTCAATTTTGTATAATTCTATTGAATTTCATCAATATACTCACTTTTGAGAGGATTTGAAGTGTTAACTCAAAAATAAAAATGCATGAAAAGTATGGTTTTTAGGTCCCCTCTTCTCCTAAGAGTTTATATTGCAATATATAACTTCAATTTACTCACCCTGCATCAATAGTATATCCATGGAAAGTGGGTTTGTTCTAATCTATCAATTTTCATGTAATTCTAGATGGTCCCAAGTGTGGATAACAAAAGAAATGCTCACATTAAGTGGATCTAAGTCAATTATATTATTTTATAAAGGTATTATCATTTTCAAAACCAATACATCTATTGATTACTTAGTATAGTGTGATATCTAAGTTGCACCTATGGTACAATATGGATTACCACTAATGGAGATTGTTTAACTGCTCAAACAAGCATCTCAGTGGGTCACCCTAAATTTATATACCCCACTATGGAGTGGGGTTGAAATGATGCTAGAAGATGAATTCCCAGGTCAAATATTCCCTAAATAACCTATGAAGAGGTGATAAACTAATGATCCCAATCCAAAATACATGAAAATAAAATAAAAGTGAAAAGACTTTAGGGTCACGTTTGGGTCACCCAAACCATAAGGATTTTGGGAGGGCCTTAATGATGTTTTTTTCATGATTTTATATGAATGCAAATGAGGCAAGTAATGAGAACTTTTGGTCACCCAAATTACCTAAAGGGGATGGAGGGAGAGCATACATGCATCAATCATTTTGATAAAATAAACAACTTCAACAAATAAGAAATGAAAATGAAACTCTTAAGAACATTTATCTAGTGTGATAGTTCATTTTAATCACCAAAAATAGATGTGCTGTGAATTTTAATATTCTTATCAATTGGTTTAAAAACTTTAAAAAAAATTCACAAAAAACTAAGTTATTAAAAAGAACTAAGTTCATTTTAAACACCAAAGACAAAGTGTGCAAGATTTAAACATGTTCAAACTTGGCTTTTTCATCTTTAGACCTAAAATTGTTATAGGGTTTTTTCCTACTTAGAAACCCAAATGTGAGTGATAAAACAATGTTTCAAAATGATCTCTTAGGTTTATATTTTTTATTTCATAGATATCAATATTGATCCACATAGGGATTGATGTCAGTATATATATATATATATATATATATATATATATATATATATATATATATATATATATATATATATATATATATATAAATTCTTGCAAAAATAAAGGAAAACAGAATATGGTTTTTCACAAAAAATATTGTTATCCAAATGAGCTTGAAGCCAAAAAATAATACTAGATCCTATAGGAAAATAGTTAGTAAAAAAATATTCAGGATCTTAGACACAAATCAAAAACCATAAAACTCAAGAAAAACTCATTAATCATGTTTTTTCCATGCTATGCTCTTCACATAGGGATCAATGTCAGTGTTATCAAGATTGATGTCGGTAGTATAGAATTGATGTTGGTCTCTATGGAACCTTTGTGTCATTAAAAAAGAGAATATGTGAAAAATGAAATTAAAACTTGAATTTTGAAGATTCTTAAGAATTCATTAGAAAAACTGAGAGCTTTATATTAATTTTCTTTCTTTTATGGGATGTTTGAAGTCCCACCGAGTGTTCCATTTTGTGATCATAATAATCCAATAAGGGAGGTTAGTATAGTGTTAATTCAAGCAATAAAAACTCAAATAAACACATTAACACTTACACTTAAAGACTAGATACTAGGGAGAGAAATAAAAGTTAAATGAAACCATGATAAAAACATAAAAGAAAAGGACTCTTTTACCTTCCCTAGGTTCTCCAAATTATTTTTTTAAGTGGGTTACTTGACTTTTTCATCAAAAATCATTTGGAAAATGAAGCTTTCTTGTCTCCTTCTCTCCTTGGCACCATTGGCTTTGATGTGGCTTATGATTTCTTGGCTTAAGATTTTGGCATTATAACACTATTTCAATGCTTGTTTCTCTCCAAATTAGCATTATAACTTTGGCTTATGAGAACTTAATAATTAATAGGCATGGCCTTGTATGTATAGCCTTAGGAATTAACTATCACCCAAGGTTATTTAAGGCTTGGAATGGGTTCAAAGTAAATCTAGGTGAGTCAAAACTAACTATAGCTAAGTTAATAGTTGTCAAGTAATTATAATTTATAATTACTAGGCATGGCTCTCAAAATTAGATATTTTAGGATTTTTTCAAAGAGCTTGACAACTCATAAAGGCAATGATAAAAGGTTAGGATATTTTTAATGTTTGAATTTCATTTTTTAGATATTCATTAATTACAAATGGATAATTCAAATAGGAATTTAATATTGTTTATCTCATGTTCATGCTTCTGATTACCTCACAATTGCTCTTCAGTGTTGATGAACACTTCTCAATTTTAGATTCAAATAATCCAAGGCATGGGTTTCAATTTGTGACAATTTTATGATGTTTATGGTGGAATAGAAGTAGGGTATGGGAATTATCTATAATATTTATTTAATTTTGTGGTTGGGAGTGACCAAGGTCTAGATCTCTATCATATTTCAAGCCAACAAGTTAATCTAAATTGATATTAACAATGATCTTGAAACTAGGTGAGTTTTGATAAAGAAAATAGAAAAAGGAAGGGTAAGGCAGAAAAGAGAATGTGATTGAAAATTCCCCTCTCAAATATTATGACAAAGTTATAATTATTTTGAGTATACATGAACCAATTTGTGGTGTAAAATATTATAAACTTAGATTGCATTACAAACTAGGATAGCTTCAAAGCAGATATATAAACCATAAGTAAGAACTAAGTTTACTTTAAAAGTTTTCTATTGTGACCTAAATAACATATGCACATCCAAATGAAGAGCAAATAAAACAAAGTATACCTAATATATTTTAAATTAATCTAGAATTAGCATAAATTAACATCCTTAAGATAGAAAATGTAGGTCAAAATGCAGAGAACCATTCAAATTAAAGATAATAACATGTAATTGAGAGACATAATTGGATTTTAGTAAACTATTCAAACAATCTTTTCATAATCCCTTAGTTGTAATAAATGCTTTTTTATATACAAATTGCTTGAAGTCTCTCACTTTATAAAATGGTAACCTTTGACTATTTATAGGAAACATAGGTAGTATACCGGTTATATTTTAAAAATATCCATGTGTATGATAAGGAAAGTTGTCCTTAATACAAAGATTACAATTCAAAAGGCTTTCTATGCCAATTTTGACAAAAGGACTAATATATGCTAATAGACTAGCATATATATTACAAAAGAATATTCTTTTATGTTACATTGGTGGGTCCCTTGGGTTAATACTTGAGGATGTTCTTTACCTTAGTATATTGTTCTATAATTATCTAAAAATATACTATAGGCTTCATCCAAAAATCATCTTCTTAACCTAACAATGTGTTAAATTCTTTATCACTCTTGGCTTCAAGTTCCTAAATGCACTAGGCCTCTACAATCTACTTCCCTGATGTAATGATGATATCAAGGACTTTTTTATTATCCTTGATAAGTTGGCCTTGGTTTTATTTGATGTTCTATATGAAGGTACTAACCTTTTTCTTGAATTATTCATAATCCACTAGGCCTATGGCATTGGTGTTAGAAGGTTTTACCAATAGTGCCTTTAAAAACTTCTTCATTCTTGTTATCAAGCCTTTATCCTCATCTATAAATCTATTGACACTATAAAACTAGTTGATTAGGTATAATATCTTATCTTGAATGACTCCTAGGAGGGCATGAAAATGATTCAACTTGATGATCTTGATGCCTTGAACCTTCTTGGTGTTATAGACATTAATAAATTTAGTTTCTAGATCCCTAGAGTTCTACTACTAAGTGATTAAAGCTTGTGCTTTCCCAATTTTATGGGTCAAGGTATTTGATCTAATATTTAGAGTGTTAAACCCTTAAAATGTGTCAAAGGAATTATTTAGTACTTTAATTATATCCTTAGGGACTGAAAATATAACCTACGCTTCCAAGTATTTCTTCTCATTTTCTAGATTGGTGATTCTCAATTGCATCCCTTGGATTTTAGCTAAGGTCATTAATGATTGGGCCACCACCAAACTTTCCATATCCTCTTGATGGATTTTATTATCCTTTTCTACCTATCCTTGTATAAGATTTAAGCCTACAAAAGGTTCTACCTTTGAAAGGTGAACTCCTCGATGCTAATGGTAGTTTTCTTTGTTGTCACCCTTTCAAACCGTGTTATATCCAAATTATACATGATAGTGGCTACTAGTTTAGAGGGTTTGGGTGTCTTTCGGGTTTCAATCCTAGATCTACTTGATGCTCTTAGGTATTTTATTTTATTTCCACTTTATTTGTCTACTTGAATAATTCTTCTTTCTTATTGTTCCTTCATGAGCTCCTTAATCTAGGGTTTGACATTGTCAAGGGGATCTCCACCTGTAGAGCTGGTAATTACTAGTGAGTGTGATTGAGAAGGAACAATTTGTAGTTTCTAATATATGAACTAGTCAATAGTGATAGGTCCATGTATGGGGAACTCATCACTGAACAAATTTCTTTCACTAGTGGGATGGGTCCATGTCACCTTTGGTCTTTTAGAGGACCTAGGGACAAGGGCCAAATTAGCTTCCCTCTTATTTTTGTGATAGGGACCAATTCCAATGCCACTTATTTTACTTTTTCTTCCTCACCTATTTGAGGTCCTTTAATTTGTGTCACCTTAGCTATGGCCCCCTTATCTTCTTGATCAAACCCATAGGTCTCTACAAGTTCCTTTAAGAAAATTTCCACCATCTCATATGGTTCTAGGGAAACTATATCAAAGTGTTCCACTGGAGAAGATGGTTTTGGAGGCTAGGTTGATGATGAAGGGCCTTCTCCTAGCCTTTATTCTAATTTATTTTCACCAAGTCTTTGAATTTGGAGTGCCTATTATTGTGGCTAACATGGAGGTGCATTAGAAGTAGAAGGCAGTAGATGATACTGCAATGGGTTCATTTTCCATCTCTACCTAGCTAGTTTCTCCTCTCTTTTTAGTCTATGTTCAAGCTTGAAACCATGCTGCCTGTACCTAGTAAGGACTTCCTCAAAATCTATAGCTTTGTTGTAGAAATGGTCATATGGACCAACCCTATGCTCATAGGCTACTTTGGTTAGTTTCTTTGACTATAAATGAGGGACAACATTGTTATGGGGGTCCCATTCCTTTAGGTCATCCTTCTAAAAGTAGAATGCATCCCTATGTCTTGACATGATGTCCAATTATTTCTAGTCATGGATCAAAGTTATCCCAATCAAGAATGGGAAGGGATGAATAATGCCCTTCCTCTTATCCTTGCAAAAATTATCAATTCCTTGGAATATTTGGTGAGCAATTTCTTGCTTAGCCAACTTAAGGGGGACATAGATAGGAAACCTAAATGGTTTGATCATGACTCCTTTGATTCTGATAATGGTGCAGTTTGGATAGTACCAAATATCTCCCATGAGTTCAACATACTTCTTAAAAAGAGGGTGCATCATAGGAATGGGGTTCCCTATGATATGCTTGACCAAATTAGGGTATATGTAATCACAAATGAACTACATATGAACTCTGTACTTAAAGATACGTAACTTTGCATAGTGATGGGAAATGGTAATTTTGTTATGGGAGGACCAATTCTTGACACCAGGTATGAGTGGACACCATTAATGAGTCCAGTATATAGGACATCATGGTGAATTATTAGATTGTACTTTTACTAATTCCATAAAATTTTCTTCCCAAGTGGATGCCAATAAGATCTCTAATAGGTGGAGTTAGCTTCTCTTCCACCATGAAATATATGTCAGAAACCCATCTAGGGTCAACATAGGTTGTGTTTTTTGCCCTTTAAGCTCTATAAATTAGGGTCATAATGATCCTAATCCCTTCATTAAATTTAATGATAAGGATTTTATGATCATGATTCCTAGCTACATGAGTTCCTTGGATTAACTAAGGTCTCAGGATATCATATAGATCATGCTAGGTAGTCCATTATTTGATGGAGGGGAAGTCTATGTGAGCTCTATGGAGCTTGTAGTAGCCTTCAAAATCTACTTAGGAAATATAGGCAATTATACTTGACCCTCTTTTGATAATCTAGTAATTATATATTTTACAATCAACCAATAGGGGTGCAAGGATGTCAATGCAATATAATACCTCAAATTCAGAAGTAACTTGATGAAAACCTATCATTTGGATTGTAACTAGGTCCTCAAACTTTCTCTTGATGACTTCCACCCTTTTCTCCTTGGATGATAGAGGTTGTAGCTCCTCAATTGCAAAGAAAATCTTTGACCAATTTTTCATGCCATTGGCTAATGCTCCTATGTCCAATTCAATATCTCCAAAGTGTCTCCCTTCATGGTAAACAAATAGATACATGTCTATCTCTTCTTTCCATTATTTCATTTCCACTATCATGATCTCTATTGCCTTGGAATATGATTGGTCTTGATGTTCAAGATACACTTTGAGCTTACTTAATGTTGTTGTGTGCCTAAAAATCAAATTTTAAGGCTTTAAGTCAAGGTATATGGATTTAAGCTTATTTGGTAGGGTTTATGAGGATTTAATGGTGAAGTTAATGGATTTTATAAATTCATTCATGTCTCATATCTTATGGATGACACAACTTATGCAAATCCTATCTTTTTGGGCATGCCAAATCTTGGGATTGTCCTTTAGTGCTTATATGGTATTTATGTGGACCTCCTTAAGCTTGTTCTCATGGCACTCCTATGGGAATCCATTTGAAAATTAGCCATTGGATTTTAAATAAATCCTCTTATGTCACTCCATTAGATGAGGATTCTAGGATGAACATGACCCTTTGATTAAGATCCTGGAGGTCCTTTCTGATTGGTCACTTGAATCTGAGATGACTTGGTTATGCCAAGTGGCACATTATAGCTTCTTTAGGAAATGACTAAATGTGGTTCATCCACATGTTAAGCTATTAGGCTCTGGGGTCTTTGGTTGAAAATTCCACCTTCACTTCAGACTATTGGATTAAGATCAATGATGTAGAGAGAACCGTCGATCATGATCCATAAGGTCAAAGTTGACTAGTTGGGAGGTCAGTTATGGTTAAATTTGATGGTATTACTAATTTCAAATACATCCTCATGAATTTAAAATGATGGGAGAATGAATATCAAATTTAATATCATGAGGTTCCTTTATCTAAATAACAATATGCAATGCATCACATTCTCAGTGCTCTCAGGACATCAGGGTTGATGTCATTTGTTGGATAAAGATAGGAAATGAACATGAACCATTTATCATGATCTAAGAGGTCTTCTCCTATTGGCTTAGCTTTGGGGGCTCTTTTATCTTGTGCCATTGGATTAAGGTCACTAGGTGAACATAGATAGTCAGATCCTAGAAGATGTATGAACATTAAGGTCATCTATGATGCACATAGGCTTAAGTCGTTAGGGTTAGCCTTAGATTAAAAGTATTAAAAAACACTATGGTCTAAGTTTTAATGTGATAATATTAAGGTTTAAACATTTATAAGGTCCCATTTTTGACTAAGGCTAAAAGTTTATATGGGGTTTATTTTGAAGGACTCGCTAATGTCAAAGACATATTCATGAATGTCAAAATATGGGAGTGAGGTCATCAAATTAAGTGCCATAGAAACTTTTATAGTGAGTGAGGTTTAGTGCATAGTTCATCCTTAGATGATTTGGCATTGTTGTATTGAGAATCTAGGGAAATAAGGAACATTAGATCTACATTCAAGTTAAATAATCAAATTAGAGCATGATACATGTAGTGATTCAAACTAAAGTTTAGGATCTTTGAGGCATCGTTTGTGTTGAACAAATACCAAGAAATTTTAGGATTAAAACTTAGGATAAACATTGATAAGGTCTTAGTCTAGGATGAACAAGGGCTTGTGGACATAACATTTAATGAGGTTAGGAGGGATTTAAAATTGGGAAGGAACATAAAAGGGGAGTTAAGTATAATTTTATGTCAAGGTTCAAGTATTTTGAAAAAATAATCGAACCTTAATGTAAAATTAAACTTAGGGTCTTTTTAAAAGGACAAATTCTTGGTAAATTTTCTCCTAAAAAAATTGAATTTGAACCCTTAGGGTTTTTTCTTGTGAACCCTACCTTCCTCCATGAAACCTGCACTTAGCCTTCCAAGGGTAATCATTAGTAGGGTTAGCTCATAAATCATAATTAAACATGCAAGGACCTATCCCTTTTTAGGTGGATGATCTTTAAATTCTAAAAGGAATAACCTCATAAAATCTAGACCAGGATATAGATGTTTTGAATCATTTACAAAGATCTGTATTTTGAAAAGTAGAAAAAATGGTGTATATTGGTCCCAACAACAATGGAAACTTATAGGGGAAATGTAGCAATATGTTAGAACCTAGAAACTCTAGTTTAAACCAGCACATAAGTCCTTTATCTTGTTTGATCCACATATCATTACTTAGGTCAATTCAAGGTTCAAACAAGCTTCAAATGTGAAAAATTCAAAACCTCATGTTAGAGCCTAAACATCATGTGTGTGTGGCTTGAATCCACTTACTTTTTGACATGATACTTTAGGGAACAACATCTAGGTTCATATCCTCTTGACCATTACATATGACTTTGAGTATATTTAGATATTCTTTTAGGAATAATTGCTCTTAATTTAGGGGAGGTTTGGGCATTACTCTGCTACTAGCTAGGCATCCATAGCCCTGATAAAGATACCTTTGGCTTCACTCATGGACTTGATCCACTACTGGCCAAGTGTCCATATCCCTGATGGAGGTTTCCTAAATCACCTTTGACTTTACATCATTTGATTTAGAATTAAGTCCCTTTTTTGTGTCTTTTTGGCTTTTATCAGAGGTTAGGAGCTAGGATAACTAGGTTTAAGGATTTAGTCAAATGTTTTGGCCTTAGGATAATCATCTTTAGTTGAAACCTTACTCTCAAAAAAGGATGTGTTTTAAGTTCAAGCATGCATATACCTTAAATTTTGAACTCTCCTTCCACATACATGACTCTTCTTACAATAGAGCTTTGGTCTTAGGTAACATTTTAGATTCTTGGGGGGGTAACTAAATTCCATGTGAGTCTTTTTAAAGTCTCTATATTGTAACATAATGATATATTACAGACTTAGGTCCTCTTGTGTAAGATTCATGCCCTCACTTAAAATACTTGTATTTTTAAGCAATTCTGGGTAAGGATATTCTACAAGACTTTATTAAAACAAAGGAGCAAAACCAAGTATAAAAGAAAAAATGCAAAACAAACAAACAAAAATAAACAAACAAACATAAGAAAATAAATATATATAAGACAAGCATGAAAACAAAGCAAGAAAGGAAACTAACCATCCTACCTACTCTAACTCTAAGCAATCTTATAGATGTTATTCCATGAAGACCCGTAGTGGAGTAGTAGAAAAGTAATGTTTGAGGTATTACCCATTAGTGGGAAATGCAAATTCTACTCTTTAAAGGTCTTTCCCTTGAAAGTGTTTCTTCCCAAGGTCTCTACAATTTGGTATGGGCCAATCCACAATGGTGCAAACTTACCATGCTTAACCTTAGGTTCTAATGCCTTGTCCCAAAGGAGGACTAGGTCTCCTTGTCTAAATACCTTCACCTTGGAAATTTATTCAAACCATATTTTCATAGTTTCTTTATGCCTACTAAAGTATACAAATGCATTCTCATTGGCATCTTCCATTTGAATGATGTCTAATAGCCTGGAATTAGTAAGCTCTTGGCTTTTCTCCCTATACTCTTACATGAATATGAATACAAGAAATTTGAGGGTGATGGGGAAGATAGGTTCCTAACCATACACCAACACAAATGGTGAAGCCTTGAGTGCTTGCTTGATCCTTATTCTCTTAGGCCACAATGCATACATAAGGAGCTTATGCTATGTTCTAGGCTTGTTTAAAATAGACTTTTTGATGGCCTTCATAAGATTCTTGTTGGTAGATTCAAAAACTCCATTTCCTTGAGGATCATGATTATATGAAAAATTAAAAGAGATGATAGTATCATAATCCCATTCATTCATTTCAATGGATATTAATGCAGATTTATTGTCACAAACTAAGGAAACTAGGGTTCCAAATCTGGTGCAAATATTGTCTTCCAAGAAGTTGATCACTTCCTCTATCTTAAATTTTTTGGTGGCTATAGATTCAGTCCACCTTGTGTAATAATTTTTAGTAGTTAGGACATACTTATGGCCTTTAGAGGAATTGGGATTAGTAATTCCTACAAAGTCTAATCCCCACTATGCAAAACGTTTTTCTACCATCATATGTTGTAAAGGCATGGTTGCCTTTGGCTCTTTTGTGCTAAAAATCTAGAATGAATGAAAATATCTCATATCTTTTTGAGCATCCTTGAAAATGGTGGGCCAATAGTACCTAACCCTAAGAAACTTGTGTACTATGGTTCTCCCTAAAATATGTCTACTACCTAACTTTTCATGAAAAGTAGACATGATTTGAGAAGCCTCTTCTTTGGACACACACCTTAAGTATATCCCTTAAAATTTATTCCTATAAAGGACTCCATCTTTGATGAGGTAATGGGATGCTTTGAGCCTTAAGGATCTCATTTTTTCTCTAGTGAGTATTGGGGGATAACTACCTCTGATGAGATGTACTAAAGAGTCATACAATTCATTGGGATGGAGGTTTTTTTAATCCACTTTCATGACATGAAGTTTAGGATTAACATTGGAAATCATCTAGACTAGGCCTTGGCATTTCACCAATTTGCCAATATTCATCTCTATATAATACTCTTTTAGGATTGCCATCCACTTGCCTCTTATTTCCCCAAGTTCATTCTAACTTAACATAAGCTTTATGGTTGGGTCTGATAAGATGGCATGCACCTTATTTCTAAGGATGAAATGACTTAATTTTTTCACTACCTTCACTAGTGTATAGGCCTACTTATCAATCAAAGAATAGTTTATCTTTGAATTTTTGAAATTGGTGCTCATGAAGGCTATAGGGTGGTCATTTCCATCTACCTTTTAAGTCAAGATTGTAGCCATGGTGTGGTTAGAAGAAAATAAATACAAGTAAAAGTCCTTTGATTAGGACTTATCAAGATTGGGGCTTGACTGATTGCCTTTTTGATGTCAACAAAAGATATCTTGGATTCTACATCCCAAGAAATTTTAGCATCTTTCTTAAGCATATCATTCAGAGGTTTGACAATCTTAGCAAAGCTTGAGATGAACTTCCTCATGAAGTTAATTTTAGTAAAGAATAAATTTAGTTCCTTTCAGCTTTTGGGTAGCTCAATCTTGAAAATGGTTTCCACTATCTCAGGATCTATAGAAATCCCTTCTTTAGTAATGACATGCCCCAATAATTTTCCTTCAGTGACATAGAAGATGATTTTCTTAGGGTTGAAGGATATACCATACTTCTTACACCTTTCAAAGACTTGCTTTAAGTACATGAAATGGGCCTCTCTATTCTTGGAAAACATTGTAATATAATCCATATATGATGATGTATTTTCCCACTATACCTTGGAAATCATGGTCTATGGCCCTTTAAAAGGTGGCTCCTACATTAATCAATCAAAATGGAATTATTTTGTAAGTATATGTTCCCCAATTGGTAGTGAAAATTGTCTTAATACTATCTTCTTGAGCAATAATCACTTGGTTATATCCAAAAAATCCATCCAAAAAGGACATCATGGCCGATCCTAAAATAACTTGGATGACTTGGTCAAGAGAAGGTAGGGGTAATTATCCTTTTCATATGCTCTATTTAGATTTATAAAGTATATGCATAATATTATTTCCCCATTCTTCTTTCTGACTAGGACTAGGTTGGAAACCCAAGTGGAGTTCCTAATAGGAAACACAATCCTTGCATCTAGTAGCTTCTTGAACTCTTTAAAGATCATGGGTTCTACGACAAGGTTGACTAGCCTTTGTTTCTATTTGAAGGGTTTAAAACTCTCCATAAGAGGCATAATATGAGTAATAACCCTTGGATCAAATATTCATAGGAATAGATAATTACATCTTTATAATTTATAAGTATCTCCCTAGCCTTTCAATTTTTCATTTCAGTGCAATCCTTTCCTATGTTTACTTGCTGGGGTTGATCATGTGAGTCAAGATCTACTACATGATAGTCCTTACCATTTACCTTGGCTACCTTAGATGTTTCAAGAATCTTGTCTTGATCAAACAACCTTTCCAAGGATATCATCCCTTTAAGTATATTATTGTCATTTAGTTGGACGATTTTACCATTAATCTCTCTTTTAGAAGAACTTTCATCACCTTCATCAATGATGTGAGCTTTAAAGGCCCTACAATTGGTACAAAAATCTAGAATTTTTTGATCATCATTGAAGAATTGAAAATGATTCACATTATCTAGGATTGAAGGGCATGGTATTAGCTCAATAATAAGGTTAGGGGAACCATGATTGGGCATAAGTTTATCTACAATAGAGGCTAGCTCATTAATTGCTTTGTTTTCTTCCCTAGGGATATACATTATGTTGAAAGCATCAAAAGATTCCATCAAGTCCCAAACTCTAAAATTATACCTCTTAAGGTAAGATAGCTTGTATTGGTACTTATTCCTTAATTGATTGACCACTAGTTTAGAATCCCTTTAAACAATAAGTTCCCTTTATTTATGCTTGATAACAAGTTATAATCCTATAATGAGAGCTTTATACTCAACAAAATTATTAGTGCATGGGAATTTTAACCTATAGGATGCATGATATTGCTTTTATATAGGGTCTATCAATACAATACCAACTCTTGATACTAATTTTCACCTAGCACCATCAACATATAACTTCCATAGGCCAAGTACAGGAGGAGGGTCTTTAGAACTAGGATTTTTTGTAGTCTCTAAAGTGAAAAATCCTAGATCAAAGTCAAGGAAGTTTGACTTTTCATTAACATCATTGTATTCTTTTATCAAGTGCCTCATCCATGGTTATTTTTTTACCCTAATTTGATTTGGCATACCTTTCCATGGCAGACATAAGGGGGAACAGTTAGTAGACATGTATCTATTCAAGGCCTTAGTCCATTATCTACTCAAGAGCAATCTATAAGCACTAGGAATATCCACCACTTATATGAAAATTAATTGTTGAACCCTTGGTTCATCAACCAACTACATATGTACATTCAATAACTCCCTAATGACTTTGACTCTTGACTTGTCCAATTGTGTGACTACCCTATCATACTTGATTGGGGTCAACATAAGTTATTCACATATCCCATTAGTCATGTTGTTAGTTGAGGCTCTAAAATCTAAAAGGCAATTATGGACATTCTTCCCAAATATTCTAACTATAATCAAGAAGGGTGGGGACTCTACTTTGGTTACTTGCATAGCCACATTTGCACTATCACTCTTAGGAGGATTCCTAAGTTTCTTAGAAAATGATTCCAATATTATCTCTTTGTTCTATAATATGAGTTAATTCATGTAGAGTAATATTGGATTTGATCTTTTTCATATCTTACACAATGTTGTAACTAGTTTTGCATGAAGGTTTAATGGTAGGTTTGTAATAACTTCCCTTAGGTGGTTCAGGATCATTCCTTGATGTAGTGTCTATGGGAGTATTATAATTATGAGGGGGAGTGGAAGTATTCAATGGATGCTTTTGTTCTATATTTCTTAGAGGATATTTCTTCAAGAATTGCCGAAATGCTTGAATCTCTTCAGGGATATTCTTAGGCTCATTATTCTCTTGGAAAGGGAATTGAAATGTCTTTACCATGTGCACTTGATCAGATGGCTTGGATCCAAAACAACTTGTATTAGTATCTTTGTTTAGGACTACTTAAAATGTGTCAAGCTCTTGTTGGAAATATTTAAAGGCTTTACAGAACTCAATGCAACCAATCTCACCATATTTAGAGGTAGCATGCACCCTACAATAGTCTGGTAAGGCAATATCGATGAGATTAATATCCATGGTCTTCTTGATAGAGGAAGGCTCATTGACTTTATTATTTTAGAAACTATCATTCTAAAATTTATTTCTAAGGCTGTTGAAATTTTGGAAGGTGAAGTTCCTTCTAGAGTTATTATTAGCATTGCCAACTTGATTTTGTAATTGAAATAAATCTATGCTAAGTTTCTAGACCGTCTTTAGCATAGATTCATTCTCATTATTTGGGGTCTCAAAATTTTGGACTTGGTTATTATTAGTGCCATTGACTAGTACTAAATTCTTTTGGTCATTAGTTTGAAATCCATTAGTAACTTTACGACTCAATAAACTTAGGTTCTAAATTAGATTAGCATGACTAGTAGGTAATACATTTAGAGCATGAAGCTAGTTTAATGTTAAAGCATTTTGGTTATTGTTTGGAAATGGTTTCATGCAGGGATTTGAGGATTAAAATTTGGGATAGAATAAGCCATCTATCCTTGAGGCTACATCTGGTCACTAATAACCACTACTTCAAAATAATCTTGGGCTAATGTGTTGATAGTCGAGAAAGATTTTTTTAGAGACACAAAAGTCATGGGGTCTACTGCATCTTTATAAACTTCTAGAGCTAAAGCCTCATTATGTTTATATGTTTTTTCACTAAAAGTTGTCTATTTCAAGTCTAAAGAAAAATAGAGAAGAATGATAGGGAGAAGTGATTATAATGAACCTAGATTGGTTTACATGTCATATATAAACATTGTGAACACTCCTCTTTGGTTGGGGAGGACTACTTACAAGTAAGAAAACACTACCACAAAATGTTTGTTAGTAGATAAAAGAGTGGATTGACAAGCTATGCACTTGTTCTAAGAAGTGTGAATCTTCTATAGAGATGACAGTCCACTTTTGAGAGATAAAAGAATAATAAATAACCAAAAGAGAGGCAAAGAGAGAGTAAAAGAGAGATAATGTTACTGTTATTCATAACCTAAGTGTAGTAGAAAGTAATAGAGTGTAGGTGGTATATTCTATTTATATTTTATAAGTTGTTTGGGCAAGTTTTAGAAGGGTTAAGAAATCCATAGTTGCTGATGTTGATAAGGAAGTGACTAATATCAGTTATACTATGAAGGTCAATAGTGGAAGGTGATCGATGTCAGTTAGCCTGCCAAGGTCAATAGGGGGAATAATTGCCTAAGAGTTTGTATAAGGTTTTTTCAAGTCTGGGAAATGGTTTTAGTTAGGTCTAGAAAATGGTTTTAGTCAGGTCTAGGAGGTTGGGGAGATTTGTGTGAGAGAGAGAGTATGGTTTAGATGGATATGGTTAGAGGTTTGGTGTGTCAGTTCAAAGGGGAAATAAGTAGGGAAGCTTTATAACTCCTTCAAAGAGGTTCAGTCAGGAATGTGTAAAGTAATGAATAGTAGATGTAAATTGATAGCAAAGTAACTACTTAAAAGACCTATAGAATAAGTGATATACTTAGCTATAGTAATGATTGAATGATAAACACTAGATAGATGGCTCCTATCAAATAGTATAAACTGATGCCCTGAACAAAGAAAACAAGTAGGTGTTATTGTCCTTAAGAGCTTGGTTGCTGATCTAAATTGACTTACACAAGATAAGAATAAGCCATGATGTCAAAATTTGAATGTTGAGATCTTGGATGCAAATAAGGAGTTTTCTTGATTTCTACTAACCTAAATATAAGGTTGGAGTTTGGATTTTATAACCAATGTCGATGATCCCACTGATATTAGTCATGGGTTGACCAATGTCAGTGGTCTTAGACTAGGTAAACCTACTATTTTTGGCTTATTTTTTATTGCTCCTCGTGTCAAGTGTGGCACACATTACAAAATGGTAAAAATAGGAGGTTAAGAAGGATGTAGTTAGTCAGGAATTTAGTTTTGAAGTGAGAATAAGTCTTAGGTAGTTAGGATGAGGGGACTAAGTCTTGAGGTGACTCATCAGGTGAGAATTAGTCTTAGGATGAGGTGTCCAAGCAAGGTGGAAAAAGGGGTTTTTAATTAAAATTAATTTAAGTATTTTAAATTAATTAAATGTGTGAGGGGTAAAAGCATGGGTTAGAGAAGCTAATTGTTATTATTGAAAAAAATGGGCTAAAGGGGGGGTTCGACATAGGGAGTTACGCACATGTGTGTGATATAATTTTGGTGTCTACATTTTCCCCTTTGTGTCTTGTAATTTAAAATGACAAGTTTTCAGGATAAAAATAGGAGTTAGATGCTCCAAGTATTGGATGAGATATCCCCCCTCAAAATGGGAATTGATGGAGGAGAACTTGGTAGCACTTTGTGTGCATATACTACTATGAGATATAATTGAAAAATTCAAGAATAGGTAAGGTTGAGGAGGACTTGGATATAAATAACCAAAGAATAGCTTGTAAGTGATAGCTAATAGGTCAAAATAATCAAATTTATAGCTCTAATGGTCTATGTGTGCCAAGTATCCAAAGTAGGATGTGACCTTAGGAAACAAAAAAGGGTTACAGGTGATAGAACAAGCTTGGTTACCATCCAAAACACCTAATATACATGCGTGTATATAATAGCCAACTATAGAAAAATATCATAAGAGATCAAGACAAGCAATGCAAGGTTGGTATAAAAGGGTCAATGAGCGAGGATATATTTGTGATCACCAAGAAAAGTCATCATGGGTGGAGATTTATGTGATCTCTAAGTGTGATTTTTAGGGTTGGGGAGATATATCTGATCTCCAAGTTTATGGTCATGGTTAGGGAGATATACGTGATCTCTAAATTGCCCTAAATTATGGGTAAAGTCTAAAAAGTTGGGGTTATTAATGGAAACATTAATTCTATGGTGCTAACATTAGTGACATCATCGATATTAGTAGTAAATAGTCTTGAAATTGATAGCTCAGGGTAAAGCTATTGATATCAGTGGGCTTAAGTGTTGACATCAGTGAATTAGGTCAAGGATGTTGATGTTAGTCACTAACCAAACCTGACAAAAGGGGGTTTGGTGGCCCACTAAACTCATTTGAAGCATTTGATTGGAGAAAAATATAGATCTAAATACAAGTGAGATGGTAGAGCTAGGAGGGGACCTAACAAGAGGCACGTCACCATAAGAGCTAGCTATGCTAGCTTAGAGGAGATGGAGAGATGAGGTAAGAGTCTCTATGATTTAGTTTTGAATGATGAATTGGTTAATTTTATTTGGTAGGTTAATTTGAGAGTTAGGGGGGAATAAAATGTTAGTAGAGGGGTAGGAAATGGGGTGGGTAGGTTTAGGGTAAGTTGGGAGGGATGTGGGGTAGTTTTTAGGCAAAAATTTAAACTTGGGGATGGGTTATTCAACCCTAGGGCCAAACCAGTCACTGACATCGATGGAGTTCACTAACATCAATCAAAATGACATTGATGTTGATAGGTTTCTATTGACGTTGGCTAATACCAGGCACTAATGTCAGTATTAAAACTGATGTCAGTGACTATGAAGAACTAAAAAATAGGAGAAAGGGTTAGTTTGGATCCCTAATTGAAGTAGTACACTAACCTAATGGCTGAGCTAGCCTCAAAAGACCCTATATCGATGATTGTTGCCTACATATCCTGATTAAGGGCCTCAGTCCAACGTATTTCTCCTAGAGCCTAGGGAAAAATATCTAAGGTATGGTTAAAAGTGTGTTAGGGGAAATGGATTAAAAAAGTAGGTTGAGGTAGGTCACGAGGCCTAGTGCTTAAAATATAGGGCATAAGGTTAAGGGTCAGAGATATAGGTCATAAGGCCTAGAGTTATGATAGGTAGCTAGGCCTCGGGCAAAGAGAGAGAGGTAGTTAATCCTAGGGTAGAGAGAGATAGGTAGTGAAGCCTAGGGTAGAGAGAGAAGCATAGGTTAGATATTTAGGTGTGTATATGGCCAAGCTAACCTCAAAAGACCTTATGTTGATTGAGTGATACCTGCATATGCTAGTGGAAGGCCTTAAACCAATGTAGTTTTCTTAGAGAGAAGGGAAAAAGGTGGTGATAGATTATATTATAAAGTGTGTGACTTGAGTTATGTGTATATGGATGTATGTGAGGCTAGAGTTAACATTGAAAGATTGCCTACCGAGTCTACTAACGTAGATGAGGAGGGATGTCACCCTATATGAGTGGGAACACATGGAAGTTATGGGGCTAGGAAGAGTGTGATGATATTGTAGAGTCATCTAAGATGTGAGCCTGATGATAGCATTGATCGAGAGGTGGGATCACACCACCAACACCTTCCATCTATCAACTAGAGAGTTGATAGTGACCCAAGAGGATATATATAGGATATTATGATTGCCACTCCAAGGTAAAGATCTCTTCACATGATCAAGAGGGGAGCATGATATACACATGGTATCATTATATGGTGAGCATGTTAGTGAGGTGACCTATCATTCAGTGAGTTTTGCCTATGATCCATTGTATATAGCTGATGAGGAGCAACATCAACTGAGCATCTTGATGATGATAGAGATCATAGTGTATACATTACAAGATGCAAATGGTGGGAGATTTTTGATTGAATTGATGGGTGTTCTAGCATATATAGTTGATTAGTGTACTATTTTTACATGGGGATCAGTGTTTTTAGCACAATTATATAAAGAGCTATGGGGTTTGAGACTACATTAGTGATACAATTTATGTGTTGGCCATTTACTTCACTATTAGGCATATGAGAATATCATGGTAACACAACCATTGGGACTACCTACCATGATTCTAGCTAGATTCGGGGTTGGTTTCAGATGGTGGAGGGAAAGTATGGCACAAACCTGAGTAGATGGTGTAGTACATGACATTACTTATTATAGGCACATGATTGAGGGTTTGATCCTTGTAGATATTTTATGGAGACCCTACCTAGTATACCCCATATTTAGAGGATAGGCATAATATCTAGTTGGATTACAAAGATCATTATGGGTTAGGGGGAGATGAGTTAGTGAGCTAGAGATGGTACTCATGGCATAGGTCAGGAGGTTGTTTGGCCTATTATAGGATGTACCACCTACCTTCCCTTAATATAGGAGGGATGATATAGAGGTACCCCTACCTTTTCCACAGGAGATAGATGGGCTAGATTTTGAGGAGATACTAGTAGGGCTATGCATAATTGATTCAAGATGTATAATGGCATAGATGGCTTGGTGGGCAATTTTGCATCCTACGATTAAGGTCAAGAGGCCACCACTAGATTTGTAGGGTGTGGTGAGGGAAAGAGATGTGGTCGTACAAGCATGGGATGTAGTAGTATAGGCTAAAAATATAACTTAGGCATAGGTATTGGCCTTACAAGGATAGGTGGTGACATTTCAAGGCTAGGTTGGGGTATTATAGGGTTAAGTTGGGGCACTAAAAGGCTAGGTCAAGGTGTTATAGGGTCAGGTTACTACATTAATAGTGGAGAGGGATAGTTTGAGAGTAACAAGTCATGTTCCTCTTCCTCCACCATAGGGACTAATATAGGTTGGGCCTTTAGTCAATGTGATAGGACTACCATAGACCGTATCTCTAGTGAGATATACTACTACCTTGGATGAGATTATATATTATAAGAGGGAAATTAGGGAGTTCCCATAAATTCAGAGGTATTCTAAGTCTAGGGAGTAAGAGAGATAAGTTTCATGTACCATATATTCTAGCTCATGTAGACACAAATGGGCTAAGAGTGGTGATGATAATGCTTCATCACAACCATATAAAAAGCCTTGAGGACTCTAAGTGCTAGAGTTTACCCTTCTTGGTTATATTTGTTACATCATCCTGCGAGCTAAAGATGAGAGATGTATATTTTGAGAGAGGGATGATATTACGATGATGTATTGATGAACATGTATTTTGAGTGTGTGTGTGTGTGTGTGTGTGTGTGTGTGTGTGTGTGTCTGTGATACATTTATTGTGATTTTGATGATAATATTGATGTAGATAATTATGTTAATGTTATTTTTATTTTGATGTTAATGCTGATCATGTTAGTTGAGTTAGACTAGAATTTCTCATATATGTGATGGTATATGCATAGTTTGTTTGTTAGTTTTATCTTTAGCATTTATCCATATTTATGATGGTGTATGCTAAAAATTAATAGGTTGGGTATGTTGGTTTATTTTAGCATTTATTTATATTTGTGATGATGTATGCTTAAAATAAATGGAGTAGGCTTGATAGTGCTTGTATAACATTTTCATCTCAGTAGAGAGATCGACATGTGATTTGGATGGGAAAACAAAGAGGAAAAATGCTTGTGTACTAGAAAAGACCATAATCATAACATAAATAGGCTCAAGAATATGAGCCTCTTTCATGCTTTTTATCATTGGACCATTTTGTGTGTTAGAGAAGCATCGTGTTCACTTTATGTTTAGTGACTTCAAAGTCCCTTGAAAGAGTATGAGGGCAAAAGGGGTAAAATGGGGGAAAATGTTTGGGTAGCATAACGTTTGAAGTGGGAATGATATGCCCCTACTGTGGGTGACCTGAGAGCTACTATAGGATATTCCATGACTTAAAGCATTTTTTTTGGTGTAAGCTGATCAATGTGAGAAGCCTATAATGGGACTTTGTATGTGTTGAGGTCATATGAAGTTGATCAATACAAGAAGCTTTTCATTTGTATTTCTCTTTGAGAATAAATCTTGGCCTAGCCATCCTTTAAGGGAGTAGTCTAAGCATTTTTTTTAGTTTAAATAGCCATCCTTCAAGGGAGTAGTTTATTGATAGTAGCAAAGAGAAGTTATGTAGTTGTCCTTCAAGGGAGTAGTCTACATTGAGAAATATGACCTTAGAGATTATAAATTGTCTAGATATCCCATTTTGTGTTTTTTTATTGCTTTTAGTCATGCATAAGTCTATAAAGGCTTAGGATTTTTCCACTTTGAGGGAAAAACCATAGCACTTCATAAGTTAATTAAGTGTGTAGGATTAAGGGTTAAGGGGAAGGGAGATGAATGCAATGGGGTGTTCAAGGGTTGATCTTAAGTGAAACATGAGCTAAAGTGACACTTATCTAAAAAAAATGGTCATAAGTGTCAGGTATTTAAAGGCTCGAGTTTTGGCCTTCCTTTGAGAGAACATAAGCAATAAGTTCTTGAGCCATACTTGTGAGTTATGATATAGGGTCCAAGCCAATTAGGAAAAAGCTTACCCCACTTGATTTTCTCCATATTCATCACATATTGATTTTCTTTTAAGACAAGATTGCCAATATTGAAATCTCACTCTTTGAGGTTTTTTTTATAAGCACATTTGATATACTCTTGATAGATTTGGAGGTGGTTAAGGGCTATCAGATAGTACTCATTAAGAAATTTGAGTTGAGCCAAATATTCTTGGTGAAAGTCATCATTAGTAGGTATGTCTTTTATAGAAATGCAAAGAGAAGGAATCTGAACCTCAAGAGGAAAAATAGCCTCCATCCCATATACCAAGGAAAAAGGTGTAGCACCCATAGGGGTTCAAATGCTAGTGCAGTAAGCCCATAAAGTAAAAAGAATGTGTGTGCCAATACTTGCCTATATCATTGAATACCGTCATGATAATTTTGGTCAATGATTTATTAGAAGATTTTGCCTATCCATTTTCTTATGGATAATATGATGATGAGAAGCTTAATTTGATTTTGAATGTATCAAAAATACTTTAGACAATCTTGTTTTTGAAATATTTATCGTTATCTATTATAATTCTATGTGGAACACAAAAATGATAGATGATGTGATGATTGATAAAGTCAAAATTTTTGTCAGCCTTAGTGGAGATGAGAGGAATGGCCTTGACCCACTTGGTGAAGTATTTAGTGGTAGTAATGATAGAATGATGACAGAGGAATGAATGAGGGTTAATATCCCTAATTAAATCCAAGCCCCATTAAGAGAAGGGCCAGAAGTATTTAGTGACTTGTAATACCTAACTCACAATGTGTAGGAGGTTAGTGTGTTGTTGACATTTATGTAATGGTGAATGTAATCAACACAGTCTTGATGGAGTGTTGGCCAATAATAGCTGAGTCAAAGGATATGCTTAGAAAATATGTGACCATTAAAATATATACCATAAATCCCATCATAGACTTCATTAATAGCGAAGGGAGTCTTAGTACTAGTGAGGCATCAAAGAAGGAGACCATCAAAACCCCTCTTGTAGAGAAGTCCCCCTAGCAAAGTATAATGAATGGCACATTTTATGAATGTGTGTCTCACATTATTGGAGAGATAAGAAGGGGAATAGAGAATGAAAGGTAATCCATGAGTTATTTGTACCATAATTTATGTGGGTTGGATGTTATATTTATGATAAAGAGGATGTTAGTTGATACATAGGATGGTCATGTTAAGCGATGCACTGTGACATAGATTTTTGAAAATGAGGATGAAGAGGGTATGTGTGAGGCAAGTGAAGCCATTATATCAACAAACTTATTTGTGTATTGAGGAATAATTTATAAGAGATAAGAGTCAAATGATCCCAATAGTGTATCTACATGATGTTTATACCACTGTAGAATTTTGTTTTTGCATAGGTAAGAACCATTAACCTGGTTAACCACTAGCTAAGAATCACCAAAAATGGTTATGGATTTGATACCCAAGAAGAGAGACATTTGAAACCTTAAGATCAAAGCCTCATATTTGGCCATGTTGTTAGTACATTCAAAATCTAGTTTAAATGACAAAGGCATAGGCTCTCCATCTAGAGGAAAAAGAATGACCTCTGCACCCCCAACATATTGACATTTAGAGCCATTGAAGAACATCATCATTTGATAAGAGATGTCATCAATGGAGAGCATTGCCATGGATTCATTAGGGAATTTGAGGTTTGAAGTTTGGTTGTTAGGTAAAGGGGTGGTAGTTAACTGGTCAATGATTATTTGCCCCTTAGTAAACATTTGTTGAATAAATTCTAAGTTGAATTTAAAAAGGAACATGAACCACTAAGCTATATGTTGGTTGTGATATGGCTTGTAAATCATGTATTTGAGTGGATCAATATGGGTGACCACGTAGGTTTTATTATTTAGAAGATAATGGTGGAGCTTGGAGGTAGAAAAGACCAATGTGAGGCAAAGTTTTTTAGTATAGGTATATCGAGTCTCATAGTCAATAAGTGTGTGGATTATGTAGTAAATCACCTACTCTCAATGTTGATCATCTTGGTGTGTAATCATAACACCCAAAGAATGGTCTATTATAGAGATGTAAAGGTAGAAAGGTTAGTTTTCCTTAGGTGGAATAAGAACTAGTGGGGAAAAGAGATATTATTTGAGTGCATCAAAAGTCTCTTGGTAATCTATATTCCAATGGAAGGAGACATCCTTTTTAAGTAGATGATGAAAGGGTTGGCAATGATCTGAAAACTAGGAGATGAAGTGATAGATTGAATGAATTTTGCCTTGTAAGTTGTGGAGTTGTTTGATATTAGTAGGTAGAGACATCTCTAGGATTGCTCTAACCTTAGTAGGATCAAACACAATACCATATAAACAAATGATACAACCTAAGAGCTTATCAAAAAGAACACCAAAGACACATTTATTTGGGTTTAGTCAAATTTTATATTGGAGGAGATGAGTAAATATGGTTTTGAGAATCATCAAGTGATCTTGGTAAAGTTTAGACTTTTTGAGTAAGTCATCCACATAATCTTTTATAATTTTGTGTAGGATATCATGGAAGATGTAACTCATAGTGTATTGATAAGTTTCACCAGCATTATTTAGACCAAAAGGCATGACCCAATAATATAAAGTCCCCCATGGGGTAATGAAGGTTGTTTTATGTTGATCCTCAGGAGTGACCAAGATTTGATTATATGCAAAGAACCCATCCATAAGGGATAACATCTCATGGTCAACTGTTAGATCAACAAGTTGGTCAATATTTAGCAATGGGAAGTCATCTTTTAGATGAGTGAGGTTTACATCATGATAGTTAATGCAAATATAGATTCCCTCAGTTACTTTTGTGATAAAAAAAATATTATAAATCCATTACATGTAGTCGATGGGTTTGATAAAGTTAATAGAAAGGAGGTATTAAATATCTTCTTTGATAAGGAGAGCAATATAAGGATGCATATTATGAAGCCTATGCTTAATTAGTTTAGCATCTTGATTGGTGAAAATGTTATGGGTGATGATAGAGGGGTAAATACAAGGCATGTCATTATAAGACCAAGCAAAGGTTTTGCTATGGTTATTAATCAATGTGGCATAATCAGCTTGCTCAAAGGAATCCAAAGATTGGATAATCTTGAAGATGTAAGGGTTATCATGAGAGGGTAAATTGATGTCAATGGTTGATTCATTTAACATAGCTTATTTTCTAAATGGGACCGATCATTAGATATAAGAATCATTGGATATGTGAATTATGTCATCATCTTGACATTGGATAGTGTAAATAGTGGGAGAGTCTTCATTAATTATTTCAGGATGAATGAGAAGAAGGGACCTTGTTTCCTTATCCTAGTGATAGGTGAGAGGCCCCAAAAAGATGAAATTTATTGAAAAAAAATTAGGAGATATAGATACCTCTGATTTGATATGTGATGGTAGAGAAGGTGGAGAGGGAGAGATTGGTTCTTCAATAATTGGTATATGTGAAGTTTCAATGAGTTTACTTGGTTCGTCATAGCCCACTCCATGCCTCTTTTTGGCATTTTCAATTTTTATGCTAGTAGGATATTCAATAGTCATATGGACACCCTACTCATAATGACCCAAACCAAATCATTTATAGGCACATCGATAGAGATAGGTGTGTACAAAACTAGGGTTTCTTAGGAAAGAGAAGTCACAAGTAAATGGTTGTCATGAAGAAGATGGATTACTGACAATGGAAGCTTGATCAATTCTCCCATATGTTAAATTATTTCAAAGGTTAGGGGGGACATAAGGGATGACCATCCCAATGTAGGGATCATAATTTGGGTGCATGTGAAGCTTTACATACTCTTGTGGAGTATATAATATGTCAAGCATCAACAAATGATATTCACTGAGTGATAAACATTGAAAAGTTTACTCCATGGGATCTTTGTCAGGAATTTGTGTTGCAAGTATCTATGTAATTGGGGGAGTGGAGCTTGTGGAAGATTTATAAGTATTATGCAGAGAAGATGATGTTTTCAATGGAATGAGAACATCATTGGGACTATAATTCATGTTGCATGTTTTAAATAGAGGTGGGTTAACAGTTATAACATGCACCTGTCCATCATGCTCAAACTTGACGTGCAAAGTTGAGGGTACACATGTGATAACACATATCCAAGGTTTTCCAAGTAGTATGTTATATTATAAATATCCTTATACAACATAGAAGAGATTAGGAATTGTGTGGGGACCTACACAAATATGTAAGATAATAGTGCCCACTGTAGTAGCTATGGTATCATTAAAGGATTGGAGTACCACATTAGTTTGAGACATGAAATTGTCAAGAAGGGCTAGATATTTGTAGGCATGGGTGGAGATAATATTAATACTAGCTCCCCCATCAATCATGACTCTCTTGACATGAGTTTGATCAATATATGTGGTAATAAAAAGGGTAAAATCTTAATCTTCAAGGTGTTGAAGTGGAGTTTCTAAATTACTAAAGGAAATTAGGGAGATGGAATTAAGGGATCTAACCAAAGATACAAGAGGTTGGGGAGCATCATGTTATACCTTAATTGCTTACAAATCACTAATCAAATATTGATAGTGTTGGGATGAGTTTTGGATTAACTCATACAAGGACATTTTCACTAGCATTTGGTGAAGTTGTTTCACCATCAAGCTTTAAATAACATCAAAATATGTTAGTTTAGGGACACCTAAGATGGAAATCTTAGGATTTGGAGGAGTGTCTTTGGGAAAGGGATGATCCCAAGGAGAAGTAACCTTTTATGTACTTTTATCCTTTTGGTTTTGTGACCATGTGGCCAGAATAACTGCGTTGATCTAAAATGTAGGTGAAGGAGGTGGTATTGGGGGTACAACCATATCTTTGGGTTTGAATTTAGGTGGAATAATAGGAAGATTAATGGGAGTATCTACAAATAGAGTGTCAAGATTAAAGTTTTCTCAAATGACTATTGTGAGGGATTTACAACTCTCAGTATTGTGTCTAGGCGAATGATGATATAAACATACTTGTGTATCATTAAAGCAAGATGGCTTCATTTCAAGAGGACTATAAGGATTAATGGGAGGAATATTTATTACAAAATATTTCAATAACTAACATAGAAATAAGCTTTGAGATCCTATAGATGAGCTCACACATGTTGTGGTAATAGGAGTGGAGACCTTCTTTTGTTTAGGAGTCATGGGAGTGATTTTGTGTGGTTCATTTTTTGGTGGTGGTAGAGTTACATGTTTTCCTGACACTTTCTTGGTGTTAGGTATCTGGTGTTAGATGTGAAAGGCCTACCAGGTGGCAAAGGTAGTAGTGGAGGTAACTTAACCTTTTGTTTTGCTTGGGTTAGCAATACTCAAAATAAAGTAGAGGGGTGTGGTCCCAAAATGGATGGTAAAGTTGAGGGTTAAAGAGGGGATCAATGAGATATAATAGGCTTAACATTTTTATATAGTTTAGGCCATAAAATTAAAACTTTTGGTTGAGAAGTTAAATCTAATTTCACCTATGGATGAATTAAATTAGAAATAGGGTGTACACTTAAAGGCATAATTTGCTTTAATGTGGTAGATGCCTATGAGGATGAGGGTTCTGACATAGATGGATGAGTTTCTAGTGATTTTGGTGAAGAAGATTTGAATTTGTCAAATACATTTGGTAAAGGGTAGTGAGAGGGTTGGTGGTAAAGGTTGACACTCATTGTGTTAGATAAGGAGTTTTAAGCTGGTCCCAAAATGCTACGTGATCTAGCTTCATGGAGTAAAGAAGTTCTAGACTTTTCACCAACAATGAGAATGGTTTAGATGAAGTTGACATAGGACTTAAAATTACATATTTAGAAGGATGAGGTGTTTGAGGAAGGGGGAAATTGTTGGTCTCTACTACTTCAGGCCAGAGATGAGAAAGAGCCACACCAGGGTCTTCTTTGATAGAGATAGGAGAAGAGACATAGTCTTTTATGGGTGGAGGATAGGTGGGTGAAGAGGGATACTCAAGGGGGTAAAGCATAGGTATTATTTCTCCCTCAAAATATGGTTAATGAACAGGTAAAGTATGTTCCTCTATAGGTAAAATAAGTGGTAAGAGTGGTAAAATTGGATTAGGCACAATAGGTCTTTTGTTTAATGTGGGAGTAGATAATACTGACTCTTTTAGGTGTAAAGGTGGAGTGGATGGGGTACTACTCTATATCGGTGGATGAGAGGTAGGTGAAGAAGGTTACTCAAGGGGGTATAACATAAGAATGATGTTGCCTTCAACATGTGGTTATAGAATGGGTAAGGCGTGATATTCCATAGGTAAAAGAATAGGTAATATTAGTGCAAAATGAGCTAGTAATATTGGCCCCTCTAATGTTAAAATAAGTGGTAAAGGAGGCTCTTCATCATGTGAGATTGGAATGGGTGAAATAGGCTCTTCTACCTAGGGAATAAGAATGGACAAAACAAATTCCATTGACTGTGAGGGAGGAGTTGATAAAATGGGTGCCTCTTATTAAGGGAGAGGTTGAACTAGAGGTAAAGGAAAGATCATATTAACTATATGGATATTATGATCACTTGAGTTAGTCATGGTCTAAATAATATTTTGATTAGGTGAATGGTTAGGAAAAGGATGTTTGAACACATCCATAATTTGATTAGGGGGTGCATTAGGATTATCTAAAATGAGATCACCCCTATCAAGCATGTTTTGAACAATGTTCTTGAATGTCTTACAATTATTAGAATTGGGGCCTTTAACTCGATGGTAGATGAAAAACTCATCTTCCATATACCAAGTTGGAATAGGATGAGAGAGATCAAACTATATAGGAGTTTTGATTTGAGGAAGGGTTATGATACCTTGTTATAATAGTCTTTCCAAAATGGATGTATATGACTCCCCAATGGGAGTGTATTATCTTTGTTCATACCATTGCTGGAATTGCTTGGTTAGATTTTGGAAAGTCAAGGAATTAGATTGGTTTATGGTTATGGAAGAAGTTGACTTAATTACCATGACATTGGTGGAGCCTTTATATTTTTGGTTAGAAGGAGAAGTTTTAGAAGAGAAGTATTTCAATTTGGAATTGGGGTTCTTACTGTACAACTTGACTTCGCCTTCATCTATAACACAAATCTCAAGTTATTGTGCCATTGTAAAGGCCTCATAAAATGTGCAAAAATTTTATACCTAGAGTGTGGATGAAATGTGTTTAGCACATTCCCTTGAAAAGATCTCAATAAACTTAGGTTGGGGTAAGGATAAGGAGAGTTGATTGATCAAGCCTCTCCAGTGAGTGACAAAATCTTTGATAGACTTGTCATCAAATTATCTAATGGAATAAAGGTCTGTAATAAAAAGATTTTTATAAATGTTAATATAGAAATGGTCTAGGAATATTTGTATGAGTTGGGTAGCTGAGAAAAGGGTGTGATAAGTTATATAGATATACCAATGCAAGGTAGCACCTAAAAGAGACATAGGGAAAGTGGGAAGTAGTAACACACCGTCATGCCCTATTAAATAACAAACATGTCTAGATGCTTGTAAATGCTATTATGGGTCCTATTTACTATGGAAATAAGTAAATTCGAGGAGTTCCTATTGGCTTGGATAAGGGTGAATAGGCACAAAAGGATGGATGTGTTCATTATATACTTGATCATAAGATAACACATTCTTTGAACTAGAAGCATATGTTTCTAGATTAGACATATTTTCAATCATCATCTTAATGAGGTCTGGAGGGGGATTAGTTTGGGGGACCTCCTAAGTTATAGGGAACTTAATAAAAAGTAGAGAGAATGTATGACATAAATTTCTATGGTTGTGTTGGCATAACATAAGGATAATGAGTCATATGTTGGGGGGAATAAATAAAAGGGGCTTGTCCTATTGGGTTAGAGACTATGCTTTAGTTGGATGTTATTATTATAGGTTGGGTTATTGGTATGGTTAAACTAGATGAAGTGTAAGTCATAAATTGGGTAATTATAGGTGTGAGAGTAGATGGAATAGGTACCACAAAATTATAGAATGGGGTGAGACTTGAATGAACTGGTTGTGGTTGTGAAAGTAAGAAGTCATGCTAGGGTTTAGGTGGGAATGGATAGTTGGTGATACTAAAATTTGGACATTATTTATGGTTGGGTTACTTGTCTAAGTGGTGGTTTGAGTAACCATAAGGAAAATAGCGAAGGTAGCTAAAACTAAAGTTGTCTCCATTAGATAGGTTGGCATACCATAGATTGGGTCACCTAAAGAATTATAGGTTTGGCTCATGGCAAGGTAATGTTGAAGGGCAGTCACATTATGATCAAGAAATTTAGCAAAATCTTGATCTCTTTTAGGAACAATGAGAATTTCATTGGGGTCGGGAGTATACTTTGTATTTAAAGTATGCTCCATGACAAACTCAGCAAAAAGAGGGGAAGGCGGAAGTGGTTGCCAACTTTCATAATCAGTAAGAATTTTGGCTTGAGCTCATGTCAATACCATGAAAAAGGAAGTATAAATTATATTACTACTCTATATTAGTGACATAATAAGGAAAAATTAGGTTTGGGTGTAGGTAAGTGGGTTATTTTATCTTGCTATTTTGAGAAAATCAAAATTACATAGTCATCAATGTCAGTCTCTTAACTGATGTCAGTAGTAAAAGTTTGTCGATGTCAATGGGATTAACCGATGTCAGTAGCTAAAGTCTATCAACGTTAGTATAGTTAATTAATGTTAGTCATTGTGATATCTTGGGTGATGGAAAATCCAAAGTTTTAGAAACCTAGAAGTAGAAACTAGGTAAAATAGTGGATGTAAGAGGTCTGTGTAAGAAGGAAGAACACTCAAAAACTTGATATAATAGGTTATATAAATTGAGTATTATAAATAGTGTTGATTTTGTGAATTAATAGGAAAATGTCCTTACCAATTCCAAAATATAGAAGGTAATAGAAAAGAAAAAAAAAGAACATACAACCACCAATTATTAACTCCTAGAGATTAATTTTAGTCTTGTGTTAGCTTATGCCTTAATGAGATAATGTGAAGAAAAGCTGGTTGTCGAAGGTACTAAAAATCAATCTAGATCTAGTTTTAGGTTAGTTTTAGTGATCAAGAAGAGATCTATGTTAGACCAAGTACATGGCTTGTTATAAGATGTTGATCCTCATAATTCATAGACCTAAAGCCAAGTTAGGCTGCTTAGCCAAAATATACCTTCTACCTAGAGTTTATACTCCACCAGAGAATGGAGTGGGTTCTCCCCTCAGTGGTAAAATCCAAGTAGGATAGTTGGGTAGGGTAAGGTAATCCACCAGGTGATGAAATCTTGATGGGCCTTATTTCAGGTGTGTTTAGATGTTTGTTTGTGTGAATGTGATCTAGTTGTGTAACATAAGTACACTACAATTCATTCATAATACTTTTAACTAACTAGGTGAGCTAATATATGCAACAAGAAAATGATGAAGTGAAGTAAGTTTTAAACCCAAATTTGAAATGTTTAGATTCGAATAAAAAAATATGAAATAGGAGTAGAGAATGAAATTCACTATCCTAATGTGCATGCAAGAAGAAGTAAAGAAGAGATTATTTCAACTTGTAAGAAAATTTATGAATTACTTTTAAAGGGAAAGAGAAAAGAGGAAAATTTTAGTTTAATGCTTTTAAACATAAGATAAAATGTTGAATTTTTCATTTTGAGAGAGAAAAGAAGGAGAAAGTGAAAAAAATGAATTTTTCACTATAATTCACCTATATAAACACTTAAAACAAGAAATGAATCCAAGGAAAACTCCAGGGTCCCATTAGGCATACCAAAAATGTCTCACTAAAATTTGTCTATTTCAAGTCTAAAGAAAAATAGAGAATAATGATAGGGATAAGTGATCAAAATGAACTCAAATTAGTTTTCACATCATATCCAGACATTGTGAGCACTCCTTTTTAGCTGGGGCGGACTACCTGCAAGTAAGAAAGCACTACCATAAAATGTTTGTTAGTAGGTAAATAAGTGGGCTACCAAGCTCAATGCTTGTTCCAAGAAGTGTGAAACTCCCTTAGAGATGATATTCCACTTTTGAGAGAGAAAATAATAATAAATAACCAAAATAAAGGCAAAGAGAGAGTAAAAGAGATAATTTTACCATTATTCTCAACTTGAGTGTAACAAAAAGTAATATAGTGTAAGTGGTATATTCTATTTGTATTTTGGAAGTTGGGCATGTTTTGGAAGGGTTAGGAAATCCACAATCATCGACATCAATAAGGAAGTGACCAATATTAGTTATACTAGTAAGGTCAGTAGTGGAAGGTGACCAATTTCATTTAGGCTACTGAGGTTGGTAGGGGAAATGATTATGTAGGAGCTTGTAGAAGGCTTTTTTGGGTCTAGGAAATGGTTTTAGTTAGGTCTAAGAAATGGTTTTAGTCAAGTACAGGAGTTGGGGAGAGTTGTGCGAGAGAGAGAGACTATAGTTTAGATGGATTTGGTCAGAGGTTTGGTGTGTCAAGTCAAAGGGGAAACAAGTAGGGAAGATTTATAACTCACTCAAAGAGGTTTGGTCAAGAATGTGTAAAGTAATGAATAGTAGATGTAAATTGATAGCAAAGTAACTACTTAAAATACCTATAGAATAAGTGATATACTTAGCTATAGTGGTGACTAGATGATAAGCACCGAATAGATGGCTCCTATCAGATAGTCTAAAATGATGCCCTGAATAGAGAAAACAAGTAGGTGTTGCTAGTCCTCAAGAGCTTAGTTCCTGATCTGGATTGACTTATGTAAGATAATAGTAAGCCAGGATATTGAAAGTTGAATACTGAGAGCTTGGATGCAAAAAAGGAGTTTTCTTGATTTTTGCTAACCTAAGCATAAGGTTGCAGTTTGGATTATATAATTGACGTTGATGATCCCACCAATGTCAACCATGGGCTGAATGATATTGGTGGCCTTAGAATAGGTAAAACTACTATTTTTGGCTAGTTTTATATTGTTCCTTGTGCCAAGTGTGGCACCCATTAAAAAATAGTCAAAATAGGAGGTTAAGAAGGATGTAGTTGGTTAGGAATTCAAGTTTTTAGTGAGAATAAGTCTTGGGTAGTTAGGATGAGGAGACTATGTCTTGAGGTGACTCATCAGGTGAGAATTATTATTAAGATGAGCTGGCTAGGTAAAGTAGAAATATGGGTTTTTAATTAAATTAATTAAATATGTGAGGGGTAAAATCATAGGTTAGGGAGGCTAATTATTATTATTGAAAAAAATGGGCTAAAGGGGGGATTCGACACAGGGAGTTATGTATGTGTGTGTGATGTAATTTTGGTGTCTACATATGGATCCATGGTCTGACTAAAAATCTTTTAGAACCTGGCATTGAAAGATCTAATGGGCTCATTTTAATCTCTCTTAATGATTGTAAATTGGTGATAAATGACATAGGGGCTTATGGTCTTCCCAAATTGATCAATAAATATAGTGTCAAAATTATTCCATGAGGTAATACAATTATTAGGAAAATTGAGGAACCATTCAAATGAAACATATTTGAATGTAAAAGGAAATAATATAAAAGATACATCTTCATGGATGACATTTAATAACCTTAAGGTAGCCTTTAAATATTTAACATGTTCTTTTATAGTTGCAACACCAGTTGGACTAAATATTGGCAAGTACTTTTTAGGATTATGAGGTAAGTCATGAACTACACCTAGTATATTGATGGGGGAACTTCCAAGCCATGCCATATCTAGATGAAAATTAAATGTAGGAACCCATTTTAAGGTTGAAGATGGTAAATACTTGGAACACCTATGTCTTCCTCTATGTTTCCTATTTTTTATGTGGTTCTCTAGCTTGAGCAAGGGCTCTCTTATCTTTGAATGTGATCTGGTCCTGATCCTTGGAAATTCTAGCTTGAAAATTAAGGATCCTATTTAAAATACATTGTAACAAGTTATAATTCACAAAGAACTACACTCAACCTACACACTAAGCCTATTTTATTGATGATTTTCTCATAAAAGGACATCGATATTTGACTAAGTAAGCTCAAACATGTGTTAAATTATGCAAAGATGGCCATTATTTGCAACTTGTGATTCAAATAAACTCAAGATTCACCAAGAATTGTCAATTTTCAACCAAAATAAACCATTCTAATTTCAAATACTATGAATTCTTAAATCTTAAAGCTATCTTTACTAGATTTTAACTATTTCCTTGTAGAGAACTAATATCTTTGCCTAACAAAGCACAAAAATAGGCGAGAAACCAACTCGATTAAGGATCTTTGCACTTAGAGTGAAGAATCACTCATAAGAGTTAAGAATCCTTTATAATGTAGGAATTATTTCAATTTATCAAGTGTACCCTCATTATAACACTAGTAGGAGATTCTTGTTGATATTTCTAACTACCTCATAGGCATTCTTCAGTGTTGATGAACACTTCTAATTTTAGGATTAAAAGAATCCAAAGCATGAGTTGTAGTTTGTGATAATTTTGTGATGTCTATGGTAGAATAGAAGTAGAGTATGGGAACTATCCATAATATTTATTTAATTTAGTGGTTGGGAGCTACCAAGGTCTAAATCTTTATGATATTTCAAGCTAACAAGTTAATCTAAATGGATATTAATAATGATATTTAAACTAGGTGAGTTTTGACAAAGAAAATAGAAAAAGGAAGGGTAAGGTAGAAAAGACAACATGATTGTAAATTACCCTCTCAAATATTATGACAAAGTTCTAATTATTTTGAGTATATATGAACCAATTTTTGGTGTAAAATAGTATAAACTCATATTGCATCACAAACTAGGCTAGCTTAAAAGGAGATATATAAACCACAAGTAAGAACCATGTTTACATTAAAACTTTTATATTTTAACCTGAATAACATATGCACATCTAAATGTAGAGCAAATAAAATGAAGTATACATAAGATCTTTTCAGTTAATCTAGCATTAGCATAAGTTAATATCCCTATCATAGAAAATGTAGAGAACCATTCAAATTTAAGATAATAACATGTAATTGAGAGACAACATTGGCTTTCAAAAAATTATTCAGACAATCTTTTTATAATTCCTTAGTTGTATTAAATGCTCTTTTGTGTACAAATTTTAGAGTCTCTTACTTTACAAAATGGTAACCTTTACCTATTTATAGGAAACATAGGTGGTATATTGGTTATATTTTTAAAATATCCATGTGTATGATAAGGAAAACTATCCTTAATACAAAGATTACAATGCAAAAGGCTTTCTACACCAATTTTGACAAAAGGACTAATATATGCTAACAAACTAGCATATATATTACAAAAGAATAATATTTTATGTTACATTGGTGGGTCCCTTGGGTTAATTCTTGAGGATGTTTTTCACCTTAGTATATTTTTCTCTAATTAGCTCAAAATCTACTACAGGATTCATCAAACAATCCTCTTCTTGACATACCAATGTGTTAAATTATTTTTCACTCTTGGCTTTAAGTTTCTAAATGCATTGGGCCTCTATAATCTATTTCTCTAATGTAATGATGATAATAAGGACTTGTTGATTATCCTTGACAAGATAGCCTTGGTTGTCCTTAATGTTTTGGATGAAGGTACTAACCCTTTGCTTGAAATCTTCATCAACCATCAAGCCTGTGGCATTGGTCTTAGAAGGGTTCACCAATAGTGCCTTTAATAACTTATCCATTATTGCTATCAAGCCTTTGTCCTCCTCCATGAAGGTATTGACACTATCACACTAGTTTCTCAAGTCTAATACCTTATATTTAATGACTCCTAAGAGGGTATGCAAATGCTTCAACTTGATGATCTTGATGCCCTAAACCTACTTGGTGTTATGGACATTAATCAATTTAGTTTCTTATTCTATAGAGTTATACCACTAAGTGATTAAAGCCTTTGCTTTCCCAATTTTATGGGTCAAGGTATTTTATCTAAGCTTCAGGGCCTTCAAACTTTCAAATGTGTCAAAGAAGGACTTATTCAATAGTTTCATTATACTCTTAGGGACTAAAAATGTAACCTATTATTTCAAGTCTTTCTTCTCCTTTTCTAGATTAGTGATCCTTTGTTGTATCCCCTAGATTTTAGCCAAGGTCATTACTAATTGGGCCACCACCAAACATGTCACATCCTCTTGATGGATGGGATGCTCCCCTACTACCTTCCCTTATATAGGAATTAGGCCTACAAATGGTTATACCTTTTGAAAGGTTAACTCCTCGATGCTAATGGTAGATTTCTTGGTTTTCATCCTTTTAAAACTTGTTGTATCTAGATTATACATGAGAATGGCTACTAGTTCAGAGGGTTTGGTTGTCTCTAGGGTTTCAATCCTAGTTCCACTTGATGATATTAGGTCTTTTATTTTCTTGCCACTTTCTTTGGTTTCTAGAAAAATTCTTATTTATTCTTGCTCCTTCATGGTTTCCTTAATCCAGAATTTGACATTGTCAAGGGGATCTCCACCTATAGAGTTGGTAATTGCCAGTGAGTGTGATTGGGAAGGAACCTTTTAGAGTTTCCCATATATGAAAAAATTAGGAATGATAGGTCCATGTATGGAAAAATCATCATTGAATCAATTTACTTCACTAGTGGGATGGGTCCATGTCACCTTTGGTCTTTTAGAGGACCTAGGGACAAGGGCCATCTCATCTTCCCTCTTCTTTTGTGTGAAAGGGACCAATTCCAATGCCACTTATTTTCCCTTTTCTTCCTCACCTATTTGAGGTCTTTTAATTTGTGCTACCTCAAATTTGTTTCCCTCATCTTCTTGATCAGACCTATAGGTTTATGTAAGTTCCTTGAAGAATTATTCCACCATCTCATATGGTTCTATAGAAACCATATCAAAGTGTTCCACTAAAAAAGATGGTTTTGGAGGTTGGGATGATGATGAAAGGATTTATCTTGGCCTTTCTTCTAGTTTATTCTCAGTAAGTCCTTGAATTTGGAGTGCTTGCTATTGTGGTTGACTTGGAGGTGCATTAGAAGTGAAAGGTAGTAGATGATATTGTAATGGGTTCATTTTCCATCTCTCCCTAGCTAGTTTCTCATCTCTTTGTAGTCTGTGTTCAAGATTGAAACTATGCTACCTACACCTAGTAAGGACTTACTAAAAGTCTAAATATTTGGTGTAAAAATGGTCATATGGACCAAAACTATGCTCATAGGTTAGCTTGGTTATTTTTTTAACTTCAAATGAGGGATAACCTTATTATTGGGGTCCCATTCCTTTAAGTCATCCTTATGAAAGTAAAAGGCATCCCTATGTCTAGACATGATGTCTAATTATTTCTAATCTTGGATAAAAGTTATCCCAATCAAGAATGAGAAGGGATTTAGATGCCCTTCCTCTTCTCCCTATAAACATTATCAATTCCTTGGAAGATTTGGTGAGCAATTTCTTACTTAGCCAACTTGAGGGGGACATAGACAGGCAACTTGAATAGTTGGGTCATGATCCCTTCTATTCTAATAATGGTGCAATCTAGATAGTACTAAATATATCCCATGAGTTCAACATACTACTTAATAAGAGGGTGTATCTTGGGCATGGGGTTCCCTATGATATTCTTGACCAAATTAGGCTATATGCGATCACAAATGAATTGCATATGAACTTTGTACTTGAAGATGTACAACTTCACATAGTGATGGGAAATGGTAATTTTATTATGTGAGGACCAATTCTTGACACCAGGAATATGAGTGGATTCTATTAATGAGTCAAATAGATAGGAAATCATGGTGAATTATTAGATTTCCTTTTCTTAATTCCATAAATTTATCTCCCCAAGTGGATAATAATCAACTCTCTAATAGGTGGAGTTAGCTTCTCTTCCACCATGAAATATATGTTAGAAACCCATCTGGGGTTGACATAGGTTATGGTGGCTACCCTTGAAGCTCTACAAAATATGGTCATAATGATCCTAATCCCTTATCTAAATTTAATGATAGGGATTTTACCATCATGGTTTCTAGTTATATGAGTTCCTTAGATTAACCAAGGTCTTAAAATAACATCTAGATTATGCTAGGTAGTCCATTATTTGATGGAGGGGAAGTCTATGTGAGCTCTAGGGAGCTTTTAGTAGCCTTCAAAATCTACTAGGGTAATATAGGCAATTCTACTTAACCCTCCTTATTTGATGATCTAGTCATTATCTATTCTATAATCAATAAATAAGGGTGCAAGGATGTCAATGCAATGTAATACCTTAGGTTTAGCAACAACTTAATGAATACCTATCATTTAGATTACAACCAGGTCCTCAAACTTTCTCTTGGTGACTGCCACCCTTTTCTCACTAGATGATAGAGGTTGTAACTCCTCAATTTCAAAGAAAATCTCAGACTAATTCTTCATGCCATTGGATAATGCTCTTATTTCTAATTTAGTATCTCCAAAGCATCTCCCTTAATGGTTTGTAAATAGATACATGTTTGTACCTTCTTTCCATTATTGCCTTGCCACTACTATGATCTCAATTTCCTTGGAATATGATTGATCTTGATGCTCAGGAGACACTTTAATCTTTATTAATGCATTTATGTCCTTAACAATCATGTTTTGAGGCTTTAAGTCAAGGTTTATGTATTTAAGCTAGTTTGGTAGGGTTTTTGAGGCTTTAATGGTGAAGGTGATGGATTTCATAAATGTATTCATGTGTCAAATCTTATGGATGGCACCACTTATGCAAATCTTATCTTTTTGGGTGCACCAAATCTTAGGATTGTCCTTTAGTGCTTACATGGACCTCCTTAAGCCTGTTATTATGGCACTATTATGAGAATACATTTGAAAATTAGATATTAGCTTTTAAATAAATCCTTTTATGTCACTTCATTCCATTGGTATTCTAGGATGAACATGAGCCTTTGATTAAAATCCATTTTTGATTGGTCACTTGGATCTTGGATGATTTGATATGCTAAGTGGAATATTTTGGCTTCCTTGAGAAATGATTAGATGCTGTAGATACCTAAAACTATCCATTGATAACCTTTAATAAGGATTTTAGCCAATTTGCACCTAACATGCATAATTTGGCCTAAAAACATTAAAATACACTGAATGATGTGAAATTAAAATATTTAAGTGCCAATTTTGACTAGGGTATCCCTAAATGGGGCAGTGTAATTTATGGGCCAACTAACTTTGATCAAATCATTCTAACTCAAAATTCTAATTTTGCACTTGTGTGATCTAGATTGCTCTTTCCTATCAAATATTTTGCACAAGATGCATGCCTTTGTTATTTTTTGTTGGTAACATCCTAAATGGGAATATAGTTCCAATGCATCTGATAGTGCCTTCCAAATCCAATCCATTCAAATTTTGGACTAATAAAAAGGAATTCTAATCAATTTGGGTAATTTGGGCATAATGTGCTTAATCATGCTTAAGAGATAATTGACCCAAATCAAGGCCTAATTAATAAGTCCATGAAAACTTGTTGAATAATATGTTTTGGAAATGAATATTGAATATGTACATCATCAAGTGACCTCATTTCTTGGGAAGACATCCCTAGGCCATAAATGCCACAAATATTAGGATTGATTCCCTCCATACCTCATCAATTCCTTCCATGATGCCCTCCATGCCTCTTAATTTCCCCTTCTTTCAATGTCATGATTAGGATAATTCCAAACTTAATTCCAAAAATTAAATTAATCGTCAACCACACATCTCAATATTGAGATGGATGGTTGAGGTTGATTCTAATAAAATCCAAAAATCTATAAATAGGAGCCTCACAATATCATTTCAAAAAGCTTTTTTGATGCAAAGTTATAATGCCAAATTTATTCTAAGCCAAGCCAAGCCACAAGACAAAGGTGCCAAGGAGAGATGGAGGTAGTCAAGCTTCCATTTCCAAGGACTTCATGAGCATAAGCTGAGTAAACAACCAATACAAAGGCATTTGGAGCATCCAAGGAAGGTGAAGGAATTATTGTGTTTTTATCCCTTGCTTTTTAGTTATGTTTGTCATTTAATTTTGTTAACTAAGATCTCCCTAGTGTCTAGTCATAGAGATGTTATGATATTAGTGTATTTCTTCCATTTTGTTTTCATTTTGGAACTATCACCATACTAACCATCATCTCTTGAGTCAAATTCCTAGATCAAATATGTAGTTCATCCATGTGTTGAGCTATCAAGCTCTGGGGTCTGTGGTTGAAAATTCCACCTTTACTTCATACCATTGGATCAAGATTAGTCATAGAGAAAGAATCATTGATCATGATCCATGAGGTCAAATTTGATTGGTTGAGAGGTTTGATATGGTTAAATTTGATGGTCTTGCTAACTTCAAAGATGTCCTTAAAAACATCAAATGATGGGAACATGACTAAAAAATTTAAGCTCATGAGGTTCCTTTATCTGAATAATAGTGTACCACATGTCATGTTCTTGGTGCTCTCAAGACTTCAAGGTCAACACAGTCTATTAGATCAAGCTAGGCAATGAATGCAAACCATTGATCATGATCTGAGAGGTTTTCTTTGATTGGCTTAGCTTTGGGGGCTCTTTGATCTCATGCCATTGGATCAAGGTAATTGAGTGAACATGAATAGTTACATCCTAGAAGATACATGAACATTAAGTTACTCTATGATGTACATAGGCTTAAGTATTTGGGGTTAACCTTAGATTAATAGTATTAAAAAATACTATGGTATAATTTTTAATGTGATAAGCCCAAGGTTTAAATGTTTAGAATGTCCCCTTTTAGACTAAAGATAAAAGTTTGGATGGGGTTTATTTTTAAGGCCTCACTAACATAAAAATGTCCTCATGAATGCCAAATGATAGGAGTGATGTCATAAAAATTATTACTATAGAAAATTTTATAGTGAGTAAGGTTTAGTGGATAGTTTGTCCTAGGATGATCTCATACTATTGGATCGAGACTCTAAGGAAGCAAGGACCATTAGATCTACATTCAAGTTAAAACATCAAATTAGAGCATGATACGTGTAGTGATTTAGACTAAAGTTTAGGATCTTCAAGGTATCATCTATGTTAAACAAACACCAAGACATTTTAGGATTAAAACTTAGGTTAAAAATTGATAAGGTCTTAGTATAAGATGAATATGGGCTTGTGGACATAACATTTAACAAGGTTAAGAGTGGTTTAAAAGGGGAAAGGAACATAAAATGGGATTTAAGTATAATTTTATGTCAATGTTAAGACATGTTTGAAAACATAACCGAGCCTTAATATAAAATTAAAATTAGGGTATTTTTAAAAGGACCAATTCCTATTAAATTTTCTCTCATGAAAAATTGAATTTAAACCCTTAGGGTTTTTTCTTACAAACCCTACCTTCCTCCATGAAAATTGCAATTATCCATCCAAGGGTAATAGTTAGTAGGGTTAGGTCATAAATCATAATTAAACACATAAGGACCTATCCATTTTGAGGTGTATTATCTTCAAATTCTAAAAGGAATAACCTCGTGAAACCCAGACTAGGATACAAATGTTTTGAAGCATTTACAAGGATCCCTATTTTACAAAGCATAAAAAATGGGGTAAGTTGGTCCCAATAACAACTTGTTAATTGATTTTGATTATCCTTTTAACTCTTTCAAGATTTTATTTAAATGTGAAAGTACCTAACTTAATAAGTCCATAGGCCAAATTGACTATTGTGATGTTGGAATGTGATTAGGGATGAATCTATGATCGGTTATTATTGCATATGATAGAATATCCAAATATGGATGCTTAAATGTGATTATGAGATTTGATAAATGATACACAAGAAAATTTGGGATGTTAAATAATTTTTAGGCTTAATTTTTTATGGTTGGTAGGAATCAGTTTGAAGTCTGGGCAAAAGCTAGTTTTGGCTAGTTTTAGGTGTCTACAAGTCATAGGGACAAAATATCTACATGTATAAATTAATGAAGTATCGCTTCATGAGCCATATTTTATAAGATACAAACTAGGTCATATTGTAATTACTTATCACACATTACATGATTCACACACAAGCCAACATGTAGGGGAAAAATATATAAGTCTGAGGCCCTATTTAGAATATTGGCTATGTAAGCAATGTTCATTGATAGAGCAGTCTTTTGGGTAGTTTGACATCATATGCATACTAACCCATTTTTCCCATAACCAATATGAAGATGAAGAGATAGGGTTTTTATATTTGACAAGGTGTGACACTCCATGACCTAGATCTAAATAGACCAAAGTGAAAGTGACACAAAACCCTAAAGCATCTAGTTGGTCACATCTAGTTTTAGCAAGTGTTCCATATTAGACACATGTCTAATCTAGATAATAACATTGATGCATGTTGGGACCCTTATTTTTATATAAAAGGATTCACACCAACATGAAAAACACATTAATGTGAGGCATAATTTTTAGTGATGATGACTTTTTGGCATCTTAGCACTAACTAGAAGAATCAATGCATACCTTTCACTGACTAGCAAGAGACTAACAAATTCTAGAATTTTTAGAGCATCTTATAGGTTGGGTAAAACATGGATATTATATCATAAACTTTGTAAGGTGATAGATCTTTGGGAATGATCACCAAGGTTCTATCTTGACACTTCATGTGTGTACTCCACCCTGGCAGAGATGTTCCTATAGAGCTATAAAAGGAGATCAAACTAGTGAAGTAGATGCCACAAAATTGGTGTAACAAAGCTCTGATAGATTGAAAATTCTCTATATAAATTTTAATGGCTACCACTATATATAAGAGTAGCATGGATTCCATTAAGGCTCCATTTATAAACACCCAAGCTCACATATGAGCCTCTAGGTCATTAAGTAGCTTAATCTAGGCATTTAATATATTTTACATACCATAAACTATATACTCTATATTTGAACCTTGATTAATGGAAAATAATGGGTGCAGTACACATGATGAATATACTATATCATCTTTATGTTGAGTAATGGTTGTAAATGATTTTGGTTTATGATGTTAATGGAATCCTTATAAAAAATGATAACATCAATTGTAACTTGGGTAAAGACTAACTATACAAATTCTATGTGCCAAGTTTTCCTACCCTTTCTAAAATCTCAAGCCTAGTAGTAAAACTTAAGTTAAAGCAACCCATTGACCTTTCAAGTTCCTATATGATGCTAGGCTAAGTTTAAATAAAGGCTTTCACCCTTAAGACTATGAATAATCCACCTAAAGGATTATGCCTATAAGCTACCAAGCTTAGCCCACGAAAGGCTTGTGCCTATGGGCCCATGTAAATCCTTTATTAAATTGACCAATTCCTATAATTAATGTCTTGTGCCATGTCACAACTAGTCTAATTCAGGCCCTAGTTCCTTCTTAGCTACACTTTGGGTGAGCACATAAGGCCTATGCCTTATGTGAATTGATGTTGGTGTAGCTGAGTGTAAAATGTTGAGTATATCAAGTATATCCCATGTTTGTGCTTGGGTGTAATAAGCCCAAAACTAGATTAGACAACCTTGTACCCCTAAATTTTCTTCAACATTTTGGTTCCATTATCAAGACTTGTGTTGAATTTTGTTATTACAATGGTGTGATAGAAAAATGTACCAAACCTCCCTTAAAAATGTTAAGCACTGGTTATAATAGGTAGAAGATAAAATTACATTGAAGCATCCAACCTATAAAGGATAAAAGCTAAGAAAGTGGGTTTAAAATAACCTATATGATGATCTATATGAGGTCTTTTTCTATGAATTTATTGAGCATATGTATGGATGGTTAGTTTCATATTCAACCCACTAAAGGAGGAGTTATGGATAATGTTATGAGTGGAAAAAGAAGTGTTTAGAAAGGTTTAAGACCCTAGATTCCACTTGGATTAGAGAAGTAGATAAATGGTGGTAGGGAGTGCTAAAAAATTACATGCTTGAGTTCATAGCTTCAACATACTTATACCCTAAAGAAGTAGAATATCCATTTTTACATGAACCTAGAGGCATGTTTATGAAGGAATTTAGTTCAGAGATCAAAAGGTTAATGATGGATTATAGGTTTGAAAATTTAGGGATGGAAGTCTGAAGTCCTTTCTTAAATGAGCAACACAAAGGGGGAAAAGGGGATTTATAGGTGAAGTGTAATAGAAGTGGATGAGAAAATTGACACCCAAGATATTAGAAGATATACCTATAATAAGAGATGGCATAGGCTAATGGAAGACCTAGAACTTGGAAGTGTTGAGAGAACCCATTATTAGCGAGAAGGGCATGGGGAAGGATATCTAGTAATGCAATAGCATGAGGATAATAGAAATAATGAAGTGATAGATCAAGCTCAGTATTTGATAGGTGTAAAATCTATTGGGTTCCTATAGGACTTGGTGAATAAATATACTCTTGATGTACCTACCCCCTTTAAAACTATGATGCATGCTCACACACTAGATCCCCCACTTGAAAAAAGTATAAAATTAATAATTGACCCTATTGTTGACATAGATTTTAGACATTTTGTAGACTTGAAGTGTAATTTTGTGATTAAAAAAATTATTCCATACAAGGAGGTGAGTGCCACTACATCTAGACTAGTAGGTGATAACTCACCATAATAGAACTTGAGTGCAAGTATATCAGCTCAACCAATGTCAACAACACAAAGTGGGAAATATACCATATGAAGTGGTTTTACATCACAAGTAGTATAGTGCCATAGACATAAATGATACCAACAATAATGATGGGACAAATTCCTAACCCATTGGTTGGAGGCATTGGAGGATTTCCACCAAGACAAAAATTAGGGGTAAAAGCACCTTAGATCTTAGCTTCCCCCCATATAAAATATATTATGAAATTACCATACAATTTTTAGAGTATCATGGCATGGAAAATGACATAGAGCATGTGTTTAAATGTGTACTATAGTAGTGTATGTGGGGTATAACCAAATATGAGCACAAAGCAACCTAGTTTGCAACCCCTTTACTTGAGTATGCATATACATGGTATAGGAAATTTGATCCTAACTAGGCTATGGTTGATTATGATACCCTTAAGGAGGTATTCCTTAAGGAATTTGACATTCCCAATTTTGAATAGTAGAGCATCATTAAACTCAAACAAATTACCCAAGGACTTAGAAAACATGTGCTTATATGATTCAAGGTTCAAAACTATATTTTCCAAGCTCACCTATAACATTCACCATTCTTAACATGTATAGTGATTCATTGGAGCTTTTTAGTTCCATTTAAAAGAGAAATTTCCATGAAGACTTTTACAAACCCTCATAAAGTTCTTGAAGCCATGCTAAAAGATGAGGTAGTTAGAAGCACTGATACTAGGATCAACCACTTTATGTTTGTATATATTGCATATATGGCCTCCCAACTCTAAAATCTTACTTATAATTCATTCCAAGATGCTCAAAGTGGATTATGGTTTATCAACTACAAAGTGGAAGGCTATAATAGGAATAACTATCCATGAAAGAATGTGCACATATTGTTTTTAAGTTATGAAGTTTGTCAAGAGGTACATAATGTTCAAAATTTACCTTGTTACAACATGCCAACCAGGTCAACACAACCATATATTGTTGGTTTTGTAATGCCTATACCCATACCATAGTTATTATTGGGTGATTGACAAGATGTGTAAGAACATGGAAATGGGTGTATGATAGGCCAATGCAGTAGTTAGAGGGTAGGATAACTAAGGAAATGAAGGCTATAATCAATAAAATATAAGCTTTGGGATTAAAAGAGGCACTATAGGGTGAGGTGGAGGATGAAATGGTGAAAGGTTACCATCATTCTCATGTTATAAGTGTGGCTTGATAGATCATTATCAGTGTGACTACCTTACACATCCCATGTATGGGTATTGTTGAGGGTCCTATAAGGTCAAAGAATGCCTTGAATTATACAAAAGGTTGACCCAAGGTATGATTGACATAAAAAAGGGTGAAGGAATGATCAATCATGAGCCAAAGATAGACAAATAAACCCCAAAGGTATAATTGACCCACACAAAGATAATCAAGGTGTAAAAAAATACTCATAATGGATTCACCACTCAACTACCAATTATGTCAATACCTGAGTTATCCATAAAATATGGGGATAAGGGTTACATTGAGTATGTAACATATCCTAAACCCAAAGCTATACCTCACCTAGACCCATCATGCCAAAAATATGTATTTTAATAGACCATGAATATAATCTAAAACCTATAAGGGGAGCTCTAGTTAGCTCAAGACATTGAAGCACAAGCTATCACCTCTAAAAATAATCAAGATATATAGGAGGTTAAGATACAAGAATTAAAAAATATCTTTCACCTCTTAGAGGGGATGTTTCCCCTATTGAATAAATTAATCTTAGAGCATGTAGGTCAAAAGTAAGTTGAGGTCACTATGTCATGCATGGAGAGGGTACGATAAGTTCATCATACATATAATGTGGATTACAACCAATAATTCCTTGTGGATACCACTATCGATGAATGGTCTGTTTGTGAGGTCCTTGTAGACATAGGTGCTAAGGTTAACATCTTGACCAAGAATGCTTGGGAGAAAATGGGTAGGCTAGCCTTGAGGCCTTCCCCTCATTTACTTTTCATGGCCAACAAAATATGGGTGAAACCTATCAAAATCCTAAAGAGCATAATTTTAGACATCATGGGTACCAAATTCTATATTAACTTTGAGGTGATCGAGTTGGTAGAATAAGATAGCTACTTGGTACTTCTAGAAAGACCATGGTGTTATATAAATAATGAAAATATGTGTTTTAATAAGTGTTACATGACATTTGAAAATAAAAAGGAGAGGGTAGTTATACCCTTCTCATAGGACTAAGGAACCACCTATAATGAGAGTGTGGATGTTGAGGATGAGATCAACCACATATATAAAATCATGGTACAAGGTGATGAGACACTAAAACCTAATGATCAAGGAGTGCTTTCCTAAGAAGATGGATAATCAGCCTTAGAAACTATTGATATTTCTTGTAACCATTAGGTTAAGGAATCATATGAGACCACTAGTCAAATATGTTATTTAGTGTACACAAAGGCACCATAACTAGTGAAGATAGGTTGGGTCTAGATTGATTATGCTTTTAAAAGGCGGGTCCCTTGTGATCAGAATAAGGGAAAGAGAGTGTTTTGCCTTAATAAGGAAAAACTAGCAATACTACCATGATATGAAAGGAGTATTCTAGTGTAAGATTATGTTTGAGACATTGAATCATGCATCCCAAAAGAAGTGGATAGGATGGGTGCACTATTGTATACATTGAAAAGCATCACCACTCATTGGTGGAAAGTGCAAAGGCCTAGCTTGACAACATGGAAAGATGTGAAGGTAGCCATTTTCACTATATTTAGAAAGATAAATGATGACTTGGACATCTCAGACTACTTTAATGACTTTGACCCCATAGTGCATGTGTGCCTTTGTGAAAAAACATGGACTATTTGTGGAAAAAACACCCCAAGGTACCTATGGCTACACACCTTCTATATAACCTTGAAGACTTGGGTGTGAGCATGGCATGTTTTAAATGAGATGCACCATGAGAAAGATAAATAAGGTGTAATTAAAGAGTGGTTTGTCTACACCTTCTCATTTTCTTCACAAAACCTTGAACTGATTAAGCCACTATAGATAGTTCAAAGGTCAGTATTTGAGGATGTTGTAATATTGGAGGAGTGCCTTAAAAACATGTTTAGTGAAAAGGGGTTGGCACTCCAAATTTTTTTTTAAGAGTAAACCCTTAAAAATTACTTTAGTGATAAAGATGATGACACATGGAAGGCACATAACTAGACAAATTTGACAGGCAAAAGGAAGTTAGTGTACCAAGTTAAGGATATCACCCCAAATGTAGAAGACCCTACCCACCTTTAGATAGAAATAACTAATGGAATTATATAAGTTAAGGATTAACATTAGGATAATAATAAACCCTACCATGTGCCACTAAAAAATACCAAGGTAGATATCAACTCACAAAGGTAACCAAATATTTCTACTCTTGATGCATATTGGTATGATGTAAAGCTGGTGCATATTGTGGACCTCATAAAGGAATTACAATACTTGTTCCCTAATAACTATAGAGACATGAAGGGTACACACCCATCCCTTAGAAAGATGATCATCAAGCTATTTGATGGTGTGAGACTTATTAATAAATGACCTTACAAGATGAACCCTAATCTTTGTGCTAAGGTGAAAATAGAGATTGATGGAATGCTAGTCACATGCATCATATACCATGTGTAAGAACTTTAATGGGTTAGCTCCATGATCATCATTATTAATAAGAATGGGTGAATCCATATTTGTGTTAACTATTAATCATTTAATTCCACCTACATAACCTATCCATTTATAACTCCATTCATTGATGAAGTCTTGGATGGTATCATAATTTGCAAGATATACACTTTCACTAATGGGTTCTTAAGGTACCATTAAGTCTAGATTGAAGAGGAAGACAAGCCCAAAACTACATTTTCAATAGCATGGGGCTATTTTTCTTATAATGTGATACCCTTTGGACTTAGTAATGTGCCATCCATCTTCTTCTGAGTGGTGATCACTACTTTCAAGGACTTCATTCACATGTTCCTCTAAGTGTTCTTCGATGATTGGAATGTGTATTTTCTAGTGAAGGATCATTATGACAAATTATGCCTAATTTTTGAGAGGTTAAATAAATTGTAGATCTATTTAAACCACAATAAGTGTGTCTTTATATTATTCCATTTGGCACTTTATTTAGGCACATCATCTGCAAAGATGGTCTACTCATTGATCCTATGAAGATTAAAATCATATTTTAGCTCTAGACCCCATCGATGTAGAAAGATGTGTATGCCTTTATTGTACACTATGGGTACTATATGAAGTTCATACGAAACTATACCAAGATTGTAGTAATGATAGAAGAGTTCTTGTGAAATGATGGTCCATTTTGTTAGGATGTAATGCAAGAAGATACATTTGAAACCCTAAACCTCAAACTAGCAAGCATGTTGATATTACAATTTCCAAACTAGATGAATCCATTCCATGTCTATGTCAATACATATAGTAATATGATTGGCACCATTCTATTAGAACTAGGTGAAGGCAAATTGAATCATCCCATTTCTTTCACAAGTAGAAAATTGACAAAGGTAGAACATAACTACACCACAACTGAGTATGAGGTGCTTATCATGATCTACACCCTATACATTTTTTGGCAATATTTATTAGTAATCCCCTTCATCTTAATCACTAATCATGAGGCACTTATGTATATGGTAAACAATCCAATTCTTTATGAGCACATTTGTTGATGGATAGTTTTGTTTTAATAATTTTAGTTCTCGATTGTAGTGAAGTCTAAAAAATAGAACTCAGGCCCAGACCATCTATCTCATATTAACTCTAGTGATGTGACATTACCTATTGAAGTTGACATACCTAAAAAAATAATTTATAGGTTCTAGTGCATCCTTTAGGACTTGGAAAAGATCACCACATTTATAATATCTAGCTCTACACCCTAGACTATGATAACCAAAGAGAAGAAGCAACTCATAGTTCATGCTTCCCCTTTTCAATGAATTGGTGGGGAACTGTACAAGTTGGGCAATGATGAGTTCATACACTAATGTATCATATATAATGAATGGGACTCATTATTAGAAGAGGTGCACGAGGAGATTGTTGGAAGCCATTGTGCTAGAGATTATATGACACACAAGGTACTATAATCAGGATTGTGGTGGCCAACTCTGTTTTAGGACACAAAAGATTTTTCTAAGGCATGTGACATCTATTAACACATGATAAATGCCAACCATAAACATGAAATGCCTATAATTCCCATCCTTGCCTAGGCACCTTTCCAAAAATGTGTCATTGACTTATAGGGCCTATTAATCCTACTATGAGGCATATAGGTGAATGATACATTTTGGTGACCATAGATTACTTCACCAAGTGGGCTGAGGTAGTGTCGACCAAATATTGCATAAACACCACCATAGTAAGGTTTGTATAGGAGAATATCATTAATCACTATGGGTACCTACTTAGTTTGATTAGAAACTATGGCATACACTTCATCAATAAAACTATATAGATCCTAGTAATTGAATACATGGTAGTGAACCACAAGATGACACCTTACCATCCCCAAGTGAATGAAACCACTAAGGAATTCAATAAGATATTGGGGATGTGACTCAAAAATATATTCAATGTTGTTTATAAATATTAGGATGACCATGTGTCAGTAGTATTATATGCATACCATACTACGTACAAGTGCCTAAACAAGGCCACACTATTTCAACTAGTGTTTGGCACGAAGGTAGTTTTATTAATGGAATTCATAGTGCCCTCATTGTACATTATGTGTATTAGTTGATTGGATGACCAAGAGTCTTTGAGTGTAAACTGGAAGAACTGTATCTCTTGGACAAGACATGCACTTGAGCAAAATGGAGCTAACAAATACAAAAGGTGTGTTAGAAGCTATGGTATGATAAGTGAATCAAGTGCAAGGTACTTACTAAATAATCACTAATATTTCTATATGACTCCAAGTACCTCAAGAACCTAGACAAATAATAGATTAGGTGGATGGGACATTATATCATCCATAGTATATTAGAGAATGATGTATGTAAGTTGTGCATGTTAATAGGTGAAATTCTCTCTAGGAATTTCAATATTAATAGATTTAATCCCTATAGTTAATAAAAGGGTGATTGTGTCATTGGAGATTAACTTCTTAATCACAAGTCAGTTGTTTTGTGCTAACCGTAACAATATTTGGTGCTATCCAAATCTTTCCTTATGGTTTTTCATTTGTATTAGGTGAATAAGAGGAGTAATTTCAATCTTAGCAAAGAACTATTCTAGTGCTTACACACATAAATCCAATTGGGTGAGTTTATTAAAGATTATTTCTAAGAGCCTGAGTCTAGACACCTAATTTTTTGGGGATGTGAAGTTTTGTAGGATTAGATAGTTAAGAGTACCAAGTTGAGAAAGGGAAGCACATAATATTGTCATGCAAAAGATTTTTAGAAGAGAGAATGAAGCATTGGAGGACTATCAAAAGAATTTGTATGGGGTAGGGAAGGCTAAAGTAAGAGATAAAAGAGTAGAGAAATTAACCAAGAGAGACATGATTGAAAGGAAACACAAAACTAAAGAGATGGAACTAAGGAGGATAAATCATGCACATATGAAGCACTACACCTAGGTTACCATAAGAAAGGCAAAGGTCATGCCAAGGTGAATAAAGCACAAGAAAAAAATTGTCTAGATAGTTGGCACCCACCCTATGGTCATCAATAATTGAAAATTTGAATCATTTATTACTTCATTGAATAATCCATTAAGAGAATTTAATGACTATGATGGGAAAGGCACAAATATATGTAATAAATCATAATGTGGTGGTATATTTTCATGGATTTTATAGGTTTAAAAGATTTAAAGAAATACACATACCACCATGTTATTACTCACTATCCAATAATGGGGTAGTTGAAAATAAGGTAAAAAGAGGTGAATGACATATTGGACTAGGTTATAAACCTTGATAAAATTTTAACCCAAAAACATAACCAAACACAAATCTAAATTATAAAAATGCTACTAGAAGTGAAAGCCTATGCATCTATAGCCTCAAGAGAGAATGGTTAAACTAAGATAGAGATTGCATTCTATTTGGAATTAGAAAGGAGGAAAGTGGAGAGATATTGAGATAAATTAGGTAGTAGAAATTCTATATAATTCTAAGGCTACCATTAACAATGCATAAAGATCGATAGCTAGAGTCATAGTTACATACCCCACAACTATGAAGAATCATAAATCAATATTAAGGGTTTCAGAAAGATCAATTAATTATGCTTTAACAGTAGCTAGTTTAGAATGGGTAAGAAGGGATTAAGTTTAGGGCCACCATAGGTGAACAAATTATCCAAGAAGGTATATATTTTAAAATAAGTAGACACTACAAATAAAGAGGCAAAACTAGTAGAAGGTGTTAACATCATAGTGGTAGAACCATAAGTAAGTGCTAAGCTTACTTATAGAGAAATGCAGTTCCCTCCTGAGGTCATAATGCTAGAGAAATGGGTATCCTTCACACAAATGTGTATATTGAAGGAATAAAAGCCATTAGATGTTGAGAAACATGCAAGAACACAACTTGGAGAAGATGGTTGATATAGGAAAGAAGACCAAGATGGGTGCAACACTATTTAATGTCTCTATCTAAAATAAGTTGGCGATAACAAGCATGACCTAATTCTTTGAGATACCATGTTTTTTAAAGATAGAGGAATTGGTGTAATTCCTCCTCTCATACATCTATGGGGAAAGATTTTATTTTTTATATAGGTGCATGTGGATATCGATGTGCCTCATCAGTAGGATCATATGACTCCTAGGTGTAGGAAAAGAGATCCACTAGATGATGGAGGATGATGTAGAGATAGAGAGGGTCATGAAGCTCTTCGAATACTACAAGGTAGGGTTTGCATTCTCGATCAAGGACATACAAGACCCTAACATGAGGGTCATGTCATTTTTGGTTATCTCTAAGCTATGCTCCAATGGATGGTGGTCTGAAATCAACAAGAACTAATTATGCATCATCCACCACATGGTACAAGGGGAAATTTTCAACATCTCTAAGTTTATTATGGAGGAGATTATTAAGAATGCATTATAATACCATAAGGTACATGAGATATTTTAGTGGGGGTCCATGATAATATTTATTATGATGGAAGAGATCAATGTATCCAATGTTGATGATGATAACCTTTAGGTGTTCTCACTACACAATGAATCCATATTGTTAAAGTACCAAGACTTCATTTGCCCACCCAACTTCTCCAAAAAATACAAGACAAGAGTTCAAGGGTGGTGTGATAGGTATATCTAGGCATTTAGAATTAAATGACACATCCTAAAGGAGATCCCCCAATATATGGTGGGAATGGTAGCCTTCATCATTGTGCATCATTTTTATGTACTATACTTAGAACTCATAGATGGAAACCTATATAGTTGATTAAAGTTGCCTTAGGCATTTTTTTATAAATTTTTCATAGTAATGCTAAGGAAGATTCCCAACATGTAATAGTTGGAGATCCCACTGAAGACCATGGATCAATAAAGTAGTAGGTTGAGGTGACAATATATATACCTTAGGTTCAAGGCCATAAAGGATGAGGAAGATGAATCTAACTGGATGGACCTCCATCTCATCTAGAGGGAAGTAATAACTGAGTGCATCTTCAAGCTATATTATGAGATGAAGTTGCATAAGAAGGGTACCATTGTATAAAAATATGATTATCACCCCCTTTGATAGGTGATGAAGGGAAGATAGTACCAAATACATAAGAGAAAACCCCCTATAATAAGTGAGGAGAGACACTTGAGGATATTTCAGAGTGAATCAAGTTGAAGATTGCCTCTAATGAATAAACTACAACTCCATCTCCTAAGAAGCATGTAACCTTCACACCATAGATTATTTCCTCTAGTAAGAAGCAAAAGAAGAAGAAGTCTAAGGGATAAGTTGTGATACCAACTATAACTCTATTAGAAATGGAGAAGGAAGAAACCCTTATGCATGGGTTGGAGGAAGAAACTAAGGAAGAAAAAATAGGGACCTACATCATATAGGTCAAAGAAGAAGAGAAGCAAAGAGTTGAGGATGTTTAGGAGACCCTACAAAGCATCACAACCATTGTGCTTAAAGAAGTAGAAGATCCAACAAGATACTCATTTAGAAAATAACCCTCCATACTACCTCTATGAATATAATAGGATAAGAAAAGGGTTTGGAAAAAATGGGCTTAAATGAGGATGAAATTAAGATGGCATTGGTGCTTGAAGATAAGTGCAAACATGTGAAGGAAAATGAAGTGGCCAAGGTAGAGAAGGCTAAAAAGGTTCTGAAAGGTGCAGGACTAACAATTGAAGTAGTCAAGTAAGTTATTAGTGCCCCCACAAACTAGGTAGAATAATATGCACAAAATGCATGCCCAAGTAGTGAAGGGGCACCAGAAGAAAAAGAAGGTGATAATCATGCCTCAAAATAGAAAAAAAAGACAACCAAGTAACCCTAATAGAAATAAGGTGATTCTAGCACCAAAAGAATTGAATTAGAGGTAAATATTGAGAAGCCTCAAGAAGAAGTGGATGAAGGGGATAAGTTTAAGGAAGAAACCCCTAAGGAAAAAATAGAAGAGTCCTTTGAGGAAATCACTGAAGAGAGTAGTGGCACCAATGAAGAAGAGTAAAAAAATAGAGGTGTCCATAATCATGAAGGATGATGTATAACTAAGCATAAGGGAAAGTGTATAGAAGGGATTGTAGGATGAATACCTATACATGTTTAAAACCATGCCCCCTAAGATTTCACTACTAGGATGCACAAATAACTTATGTTTGCATTTGATCATTACATGGATGAGACTCAGTTTAAGGTGCCTAAAGAGGCTATTTTGGGCACAAAATAACTTGAATAAGAGAATGAATCCCTCATCATAAACCTACACACCATGAACCCAGTGTGATATGTGAATGTAATTATTAGGATGTAAATTGAGGTTATGCACCAAAATATAGTCAATGATGGTAGGGTAAGAAAATGGAAATAACTCCATAAAGAATCCTAGGCGGAAGCAAAGGCTACTAAGTTTAAAATTCAATAACTATGTGAGTGTATAGAGATGACCAAACCATCCCTTTTGGTTAGAATTGATACTTAAAACCTTTATGAGGTTGATAAGATCTATGTGCTAATGGAATAGATGATCCCAAGGATGAAACCCAAGCCTCCATATGAAGAAGAATAAGAAAAAGATCCCTATACTATTCTATATAATGATATTAATACCAATATTAAAGAGGTGGAATACCTCTTTGTAATGATATATGAGGGTGAAGATACAATTGATGCCATATCTTGAGCTTCTCCAACCAAGTGTCAGTAATAGATACACACCTCAAGTAGGCAAAGGAGGAGAAGGAGAAGATGATAACACATGTGTACTCAGTGAGTAGGTCAACATATGCACAAATCATGGGAAGATTTAATGCAATAAGCATACAAATCAAAGACCAATAAAAAAACCTAGAATCACTCTTCCACACTTTATAGACTAAGGCCTGTGAGTAAGGAGAAATCTTGGATAGAAGTGTGACTAAGGCTAAGGAAAATCTAGAGGCCTTTAGGAAGGATCTAGAAAATACTGATGTGATTGTGCTTAGTGTGGAATCAACTAAAATATATAGTGATACTTAATAAATCAAGATTTCCATATAGGTATTTTAAGACTTTAACATTGATCTTAAGGAGAGTGCACCTGAGTTTTACGCCCCAAAGACCTTAACAACATAGTCTGAGGATGGACTAGAAATTCTATATGGGGTAATGTTAGGCCTCTCATTTTTATATGAAAGGATTCATGCCATCATGATAGAAACATCAGTGTGAGGTAGAATTTTTAGTGATGATGAATTTTTAGCATCTTGGTTCCAGCTGGAGGAATCAAAGCATACCTTGTGCCAGATGGTAGATGACTAACAAATTCTAGGATTTTTGGGGCATCTTCTAGGTTTAGAAATACATGGAGATTATAGCATGAACTTCATAAGGTGATAAAACTAAAAAAATGACCACCAAGGATCCAACTCATCACTTTGAATGCACACTCCATCCTGGCAAAGACATTCATATAGAGCTATAAAAGGAGCTCGAACCAGTGAAGAAAAGGCCACAAAATTTGTCCAACAAAGCTGTGGTGGATTTAAAATTCTTTGTATACATTGTAATGGCTTCCATTAGATCTAAGAGTAGCATGGATGCCATTAAGGATCCATTTGTAAACACCTAAGCTCACCTATGAGTCTTTGGGTTGATAACTAGCTTAAGCTAGGCATTTACTCTATTTTATATACCATGAAATATATGCTTTGTATTTAAGCCATGATTAAAGGAAAAGAATGGTTGTAGTACACATGAAAAATCTAGTGTATGCATCATTATAGTGTTATTTATATGCAAATGAAATGGTGAAATTTCATTTCAATTATGTTGAGTAATGGTTGTATATGCTTCTAGTTTATGACATTAATGGCATCCCTATAATAGATGATGACATCATCCATAGCTTGGGTAAATACTAACTATACAAATTTCATGTGCCAAGTGTTCTTACCCTTGTTAAAAGCTCATGCCTAGTAAGAAAAAAAGTTAAAGAAACCTCTTGACCCTTAAAGTACTTATATGATGCTAGGATAAGTTTAAATAAAGGTTTGTGCCCTTAAGACTAGGAATAATCAAAATAAAGGATTGTGTCTATAAGTCACTAGTCTTATCCCATGAAAGTTTTATGCTTATAGGTCCATGTAAATCCTTCATTAAATTAACCAAGTCCCATAATTAATGTCTTATGCCATGGAACAACTAGCCCAATGTGGGCCTTGATTCCTTCTTAGCTATGCTTTAGGTGAGTGCCTAAGGTCTATGCCTTATGTGAATTTATGTCGATGTAGCTGAGTGTTAAATGCTAAGTAGAGAGGGTATATCCCATGTTTACACCTGGGTGTAATAAGTCTATAACTAGCTTAGATAAATTTTCACCCCTAACTTTTTGACAATAATGCAACTATCCTATGTAGACATAATATTGTGTAGCTATAGAGGTTAAATTTAAAAAATCAAATGATTATTCTAGTAACCATATCCAGTCCACTTTCTACTTGTTATAGATACATATATATACTATCATCAGATTCAACTAAGTATTTCTTTATCATTGTAATATCTAGCATAACTATACTTTCTAAATTTAATATCTCAAAATAATAAATTATATATATGTTTTATCTAAGTTTTAAAATTAATTGGCCTAATCTAGAGATAATCTACCATCCTTGTGCCCTAGGCTATCTCTACCCTTTTAACCCTAAATCCCCCACATCTAGATATTAAGGTTAAAAATTTAATGTAGACACTATTTTTAAATTATATAGTACATCAGTCTTGTACAGTTTGAAAATACATATCATGGAAGTACCTTAAAATTATAGACCTTTTTTCTACTACCAAAAGACTCACATACACTATCTGTATATGCCTAATTGATTCTCTATTAGTTCTACCAATGTTAATCTAATGAATCAGACATTATCTCTTACCAAGAATGTTATAAACATGCTCATATTTCATTTTTACAATTTATTTACTTACACCTATTTTTAAACTACCTAGACACTAGCATCTTAGTTAGACAATGATGAGGATGCAAGTGTCTTATTCCAATGCAATTTTCAAGTGCCTTAAAGTCATCTAATTTTCAAATGAAACATATTACTATGGTTGACGTAAGTGATTTAATGTAATATTTTATCCAAAGGGATTGGAATAAATATAAGATCAAACCTCATTCATTTCTCACCTATCACAAACCTATAAAAAAACTAAGGTAAGTTACCAAAAGCACCCATTCAAGCACTAAAGTGAATAAAGCTTCTTTATTTTCTCCTATTTACATATCATTAATAGCAAAACCATATCTAAATGTTTAAAGTATTTAAGGAATAACCCATAGCCACATTTTCAAAGTTACAAGCTATACACACTGCATTCCAATCACAACTAGCTTCTAACCGAACTTCATACTGATTTATACCAAACATTATAATTTAAACCTAGAAATCACTAAACATCCCAATTTTGGCTACACACTATTAATTAATTTTCAAAATCATGTTGAGGCATCCATATTTTTAGTATTATACCATACGCATTAATAACCTCTCACATATTCATCCTCAATCACCTTGTGACCTAACAACTAGAAGTTTAGCCTATGGAATCATTAAGTGGGGTACTTGGATAATTATTAAAAGAGTTAAAATGCTAATAAATATGAATAAACTAATTAAACTGGATTAAAATATTATCTAAATTATCCATTTATAATTAATGAATATTTAAAAATGGAAATTCTAAAATTTAAATTCATTACCTTTATGAGTTGTCCAGATCTTCTAAAATATCTTAAAATATATAATTTGAGAGTCATTCCTATTAATTGAAAATAATAATTACATGACACATTGTTAAACTCAATTGGATTTAGCCTCAATTTACCCAAGGTTATTTTGAACTCATTCCATGTCTAAGCTCAACCTTAACTCACCTTGGGTGAGAGTTAACTTTGGAGACTATAAATAAAAGGCATTACCTATTGATCAACAAGCTATCTTGGTACAATGTTATTATTCCAAAATACCTCCAACAAGATCTTTTGGTGTAAATTCATTATGCTCAAATAGATGAAATAAACCTTTCAAATAATGTTACCATGCCAAATTCATAATCTAACCAACCAAGCTAAGGTGCCAAGGAAAGGTGTAGCAAATAGAGCTTCATTGATAAAGATTTATTGATGCATAAAGCCAAGCAATCTACTTCAACAAGCCATTTTTGAGCTACAAGGAAGGTAAAAGGATGATGTTTTATATTCTATAGTTATGTTTTCATTGTATTCTTGTTGCCTATGCTCTCCCTAGTATATAGGATAGAGGTGTTAGTTTTTAGTGTGTTATTTTGATTTGATTTTATTGGAATAACACTATACTAACATCCCTTCTATGGATTCCTTGTTCACACAAAATAGGTCACTATTTTATTTGATTATCACACATTTCATGATTTACACATAAGATAACATGTAAGGGAGAACTACATAATTCTAAGGCCCTCTTAAAATAATTTTCTATGTAGGAAGCATTCATTTATATAGGGGTCTTTGGATAAAATCAACACCATGTGCCCACTAACCCATTTTTCCCATAGACACTATGAATATGAAGAATAAGGGATTTGATATTTAACAAGGAGCAATATTCCATGACCTAGATCTAAATGCACCATAGAGAAGGTGACATAGAAACCACAAGCATCCAGGTGGTCACATCGAATTTTAGTATGTATTACAAGATGTATACAATGGAAAATGAAACTAATGTAAAATAAATCTTAGCTCGAAGAAGATAAATAAAAATAACCATTCCAATTGTTAGTACATTTAAAAAATTGGGGTCATGACCATTATGGATCCACTAGACATAACTAAGGGGTCTCTTACCATACAATATCACTAGAGAGGGTTCCAAAGCCTTTAGTAAATTAATACCACACAGTAACCCTAGCTAGGTCATATGGTTTGTAATAAAGTAAAATAGATCTAATCTAGTGCTCACCAAAGTTATGACATAAATAAGGGATAGTAAACATAAACAATAAACATGTAAGGAGAACTATACTCAAGTCAATGTAGAGGTAATCCTAAGAATGGAGATATAAATACATTTATAATCCAATACATACAAATATATCTACTAATAAAAAGAGGAGTAAGAGTTAGGAATACTTACCTTAAATATGAACCTATCGAGCCTAAAATCTCCCTTAGCTAATGGTGATTTGAAAGAGGTTATTGTGTTTTGTAAGGATAACAAAGATATATTAGCTCTAGCCTACAAGACTCCTATTATGCATCTAAGAGACTTTTTTCACAAGACAAAATTATTCTATCTAAAAAAAGTATGAAACCCTAAACAATAATTCCTCAAGTAGAATGATGGATAAGAAGATAAAGAATACCAAATGAATGATTTTATCTATTGGAAATGAGGTGAAATATCTATATATATATATATATATATATATATATATATATATATATATATATATATATATATATAGCCTAATATAACCCTAAACCATTCCAAAATTTTAGTTGACACAATCAGAGTAGTCAACCTAGTTATTTATGAAATAGAGTAGTTAGGTCCCAAACTAAGTCAACTGGGATAACTTAGTCTCGTAACATGCTCAATACCTAGAATAGGGTCAAAACATTAGACTATGTTCAGAGGATGGAAAAAAAGGTTTTAGCTTAGGTAGGGGATATTTAAGGTAGTGAATTTATTTGAGGAGTGTGTAAGGGAGGTATCAAATCTTAGAGAAATATATAAAAGGGACTTGTGTTAGTTATAAGTGGTGGTATAAGGAAAAACAATGATTTAAAGCACCAATGGTTTACCCACCCCTTTCTTGATGCATTTTTTAGGGTACACACTCACAAAGATTAATACTCGATATGTTTCTACAAGAGATAAAGCATTAGTAATTGATAAAGTTTAAAAATATTATGTATATACATATGCCCCACTCAAAGCTCATCATGTTACATGTAGTTGTAACATGGGATGGTGCTTCAGGAAAAGAACACAACACACAACATTGAGATAAAAAAATTACAATAAGAATTGAATAGGATAAATGAAAGGAAATAATTGAAAACTACATACCTTTACTTATCTTAGTAATGTAGAGTAGTAATGAAGTGAGAGAAACATAGATGTGTCCAATGTAGGGAACATTAGGTGAACCTATAAAAGAAGTAAAAATTTGAATTTTTTTCAAAATATACATGTAATATGTAGAAAAATTCTCTATGATGTTAGTATTTTATAACATATTTTGGTTTGGAAAAAGAGCTATTATAAATAAATTTACGAATGAAACATAGAATCTGGGTGAAAATAATTGATAGGTAAATGATTTTGAATGGTAAATATAAATAAGGTAAAAATTAATTCATTTTTAATTTTTCTATTTTGAGTAAACAAAACCTTGAGAGACCTAGAGGAGCCCAGAGAGTGACCATGGTGAGGAGATGACATATACGACATGGAGAATGCCTAGCAGCTGTAGCCAGTGTAACTTAGGTAAGTAGTGCATTAACTCCAATTTTTTTAGTAATTTTTAAAATTAAGCTAGGTACAAAAAAATAGGTGTTAGGGAAAATGTAGGTAGTGAAAATTGTCCTAGGAATGTTTTAAGTAAACTGGGGAAAAAGTGGGATATTATATAGGAAAGGGTAGAACCAATAAATGCCTAAGGCATTTATGGTAAATAGTTAAAAATTCACCACTAATTTCAAATAGAGTTGGCCCAATTGACTCAGTTGGAAAAGGTGAGTGGTATGAAGGTGGACAATTGTGTATCATAAGGCTGATATAGTATTACTAGGGGTGGATGATTGCATAACAATAGGCCAACTCAATTTAATAATGGATGAGGTTGAATTAGTGCATGCTAACTAATGTAGTATGTAATAAGGACTGATGTAGTTTGTTAAATGGGGTCAACTCCATAGTAGAAGGCTAGTCTAGTTGGCAAAGATGGGAAAAGGGTCAATTTAATATAAAAAGACCAATTATGTTTAAAAAATAGGATGATTACATAGTAGAGGGCTAATATAGCTGGTAATGAGGGGTGACAAGGCTAATTTAGTATAAAAAGAGCCAACTATGTAGGAACACGGTGAAAAATTAAAAAAAATAGGATTAGGTTGATAAAGTAGTTAGTTTTTAGTAATTAATAATTTTAAGAATGTGTATTTATCATTTTAATGCCAGTATCTAATATATTCTATGGTGTTTGATAATTTATAGAGATGGAAGAGATTTTGATGCTTGGGATGCATCTTAGCTACTAGGTTTACTATAGTGACTATTAGATGTTGACTGAATATGGCTAGCCTCTTTTGGATTTGGAGGTATCATGGAGATGCAAAGGATCCCTCTCAGTGTTGATTTAGTCATCATGTTCCTAAGATCATGGGAGTGACTGACCAACACTTTATGATGGGAGGTGGATGGGGATACCATAGAGGTGAACATCACTTTAGAGGATTTCCATGCTTTAATTGGAATACCCATTTTTAGGACTCCTATTATTTGTGATACATCAAAGGATGAGGAGAAGATGTGAGCCCTAGCCCATTGGGTGACTAGCTCAGATATAATTTATCCTAGATTACAGGTGTGCTTGTTTGATGTATATTTATATATTAACCATTATATATATTCATAAGGATATGATAGGAATTTTGATAGTGATTCTGCTATGTTACAAGTTAGATGTGAAGTTACCATTGTATGTGGTTACCTCATCTCAGTCGATCCTAGATCAGGGTGTTTTATATGATTTAGGTTTATTTATTTGGGTACACCTCATACATGACATGTATGGTATGTTGACCTGGGGGTAGAAGATTATGGGTCCCATGATTTTATTAAATTCCTTAATATATGATAGTTTTCTTATGTACCTTCCATTTAGGTTACTCCATATGGTGGATGATAGGCTACCTCAGGTGGTGAGGTGGTGCCAAGATCATGTAGTGCATGCCACACCTCATACCCTAGCCTTATGTAAAGTTACTTATGGGAAGATTTATTTTATCCATATACTAATACTATATCCAATTGGATAACTTAGGCTATTATGGATACTAGATTGGTGCATGTGTGCATTACTAGAAACTATACCTTGTAGGTGAAGCCACATCTTGTAGTTCATATACCTAGATTTCTGAGCTTACCACATTTAGTGGTTCCTTTAGTAGTTCCTAATTATTAGGCATGGTATGCCAATGAGCCTATAGGTAGAGGGGTACAAGAGTACCTATAGAGATAATTGTTATTAGGACTTATCAAATAATACCATGTGTAGGTCAAGCACAATAACTAAGGGTAGTTAGGCCTAAGAAAAAATATGTTATAGTGTTGCATTCATAGGGTGAAGATGTAGGTGAGGCTACTATACATCCATAGTAGGGACTATAGTTACCACCATGAACACTTAAGAGATAGAGGTACCATCATAGGGAGAGGACATGGGAGATAGTGATTGCACATGGAGATCCCACGATGTAGGCTAGGCACAACTAGTCTATAGAGAGGAAAATGAAACATGTAAGTGGTGTATCTAAGTTTTGTTTTTGCATAGATACAATGTATAATCAAGGTGATTGATATTTAGGCTGATGGGGAGATCATGGTTGGTGACACTGATGTTGGTATGAAATGCTTTAAGTGTTTAAATTTTTAGTAATAAATCATTAGTTATATAATTGTTTATATAATTGGTATGGATGGATGGTTTATATATATAAATATGGGATCTAATATATATATATATATATATATATATATATATATATATATATATATATATATATATATATATATATATATATATATATATATATATGTTTTATGGATATGTCTAAGGAGGAGTTTAGATGGGATGTCTAGTTCAAGGCACCCATTGAGATATTTTTTTAATAGGGTGCTAGGGCATCTTGATGGTACTATCTACTACATAATATTATATCTAGTTTCAATTAGTGGGAGAGGTAGTTAGGAAGTTAAATACATATGGATAAGGCCTACAACTACCCACAAAAGTTGTACATGGGGAGGCATGAGCTTATTAGGCATTGGCCCAGAAGCGAGTTGCCCATATGGTGATGGTGATAGAGCTTGGATGTGTATAGGTCCATGTGGATAATCTACAGGGATAGGTTGATGGTATGAGATCCCAGACTATCTTGTTACAACTTACTATTTAGAGGGGTTAGTCATAGGCATCTATGGGTAGTGTGGCTCAACCACCTGATAAACATGATGGAACATAACCTTAGAGATATATACATTATATTTGTACTTGTATTATGTGGTATCAAACTCAAGTTATATATATATATATATGGATATTTATGTACCTATGAGTTGTAATAATGTTATTGATGGATGTATGGGTGTATTTCCTTTTTAGCACATGTATTTTACTTTTGTTATATATGCTATGGGAAATAGATGATGTATTATTTTATTTTATAGTATTATGTGACACACATGTATGGTTAAAAATAAAGGCATATAACTTTTGAAAAAGTATATAAATAGTCATAAAATGTAATACACACTATATCAAGATGGGAAATGTGTAAAAACACAAGATGAATAAATATAGTATAAGTTAATTTCAAACCAAATTAAAATAAATATAAGTCATACTAAATCAAGTTAGAAAGTATGAAAAATGTTATAATAAAATGGAAAACATATTGTAACAAATGGTATGAAAAATAAATGTATAATGAAGTTAATCTATCATACTAAATCAAGATGGGAAGTATCATAAATTCAATAAAATGTTTATAAAAATACACACAATTGGAAAATAAGAAGATAAAGTGAAATGTTTATGAATTAAGCATAAAACATACTAAATTAAGATGGGAATTATGCAAATGACGTTTAAATCACAATGTAACTAAAATTATCTCAAAATTTAAGCATGTACTATTATTGTGACTTGACCATAGTATGAATTTTTATGGGAATATTTTGTGAGGAATGTTTGGTCGTATCTATGGCTTCTACTACAACTCACAAAGGGAACACCTATGAAGTGGATACAAATGTTGGAATGGATTCATGGGATTTAATGTGTTAATTTTTTGAGGAATGCTTGGTCCTATCCATGGTCTTGTACTACAACTCATAAGGTGAACACCAATGAGGTGAATGGTAATAATGGGAAAAATAAGAAAATGTTTTGTGAGGAATGCTTCCTCTTATCCAAGATATTATATTTTAACTCATAAAGGGAAACCCTAGGGGTATGATTAGTTAAAAAAATAATATTCATCAAGTGGAAATATTGGGATTATTTTAATCAAATAAGGATTTAAAAAATAAATACATATGCATTTATAATAAAACCTTAGTAAACATGAGGCATACTAGGTAAGAAGGAAAGCACTAAGAGGCTAGTGACCATCAAAATACAAAGGAAACTAACTCTTAATAATCATGAAGTTGTATAGGTAAATAGGTGGAATACTAAGAATAAATCATGAATACTATATAAAAAAGGAAAATAAAATGGACCTACCTTCCCACAACATGTTCCTCATTCCTTAGGACCCCTTACATAGGTGAAGGTCTATTGTGAAGATTGGGTACTTGTGTGAGAAAGTAGGTAGCAATATAGATTTTTTTATTCTCCTATCCGAATGTATTAGCCTACCACACCCCAATAGACCTCAGATTTATCATGAGATCAACTGTAAAGTTTGATATTTTATTAAGAATAAGAGATGTGATAAAAATAGGAAAACATGTCTTTTAGTGTGATTAGACTTTTATACTTTATATTTACCTTTTGGATCATTTAATTTTGTTTAAATGATTTGTATTTTAACTTTTTTATGGAATTTATAATTCTTCCTCCATATATACTTGTAATAACCAACATAAGTGATCAAATTAATACACATGAATGAACTTTAGACTTTGGTTATAGGATATTAAGTAACCAAAGATATGATTGACTAAAAAACTTAGGTTTACCTATGAACTAGTATGTAATCTCAATTTTAAATGATATGTATGATTATTATGTAAAAATAAATTAAAGTAAAAAATGAGATCAAATAGATCGGTGTATATAAGTAGTACAATGAGAAGTTATGTTTGTTAATTAATCATATAGTAAAAATAAAATACTAAGGGAATGAGGATTTTATAACTAGGTCATAATAATAATTATATTTATTTGAGTTAAAATTAGTAAAAAATTATAAAAAAGAAAATAAAAGAATCCACGTGAAAAAATTCATACCATAAGCATAATTTTGAAGCCATGAAAAATAATAATAAGTCATAAGACAAATCTAAATAGAATGAAACCATGTAAAAAGTATAAAGCATAATATAATGGTTCATTCAAAAGAGATATGTGATATCATGTTTGAAAAATAGTAAAAAATATAATATATATAAATGAATCATAAAATTTGATCCATAACATTAATGTGAGAGAATACCATGTTGTGCTCACAAATACTAATAGATCTGACCATAAATATCATCCATAACATCTAACACATCCATATGCAACTAAAATTTGATGTTAGTCAAAGTCACATAAATATTTATGGAAAGTTATGAAAAGGATTCCTTATATATCATCACTACCAAAAAATTAGGAATAGTAGAATAAGAGTGATGCTCATGTGGTACCTCTTATGTGGGATACTTAATGCAGGGAATAAGTATCTCAATATGAATGGTATTTGTGGATATACATGGAGGTGTAACCTAAAGATAAGAGCCTTTGTTCATGGATGACATATAGTAGGAGGAATAATCAGTGTCAATGTAGACTATGGGAAATATCAAAGATTATGATAAAGCATTCAACACCTATTAGTATGATGAGTAATACACTAATTCCAAAGACAATATACTTCCCAATATTTAAGTATGTACTCTATAAGTAGCTTGGGAGGTGGGATAATCTTGTATTTGGATTGTGTAATGACTAGACATAATGTATCAATTTACTACCTAAGCTTCTGATAATGAGTATATGAATCTTTATTTGTACCATGGAATCAACAAATACATCTATTAATAGATGGTGGAAGTATACTAGCTAAAGTGTTAGAGGAAGAAGCTTGTTGCTATTGATGTAAATGATAATCCTTGGTCTGATGACTAACAACTCTATGAATATCATAATGAGGCTCACCTAACCATTATGTGGGTAAAGGATAAAGCTTAGGTAATGGTAGAAGACCATCACCAAGGAATGGATAAGCTAGATCAAAAACTAGACTAGGCTCATCTATAGGTATGATTGGCTTTGTAATAGGTGTAAGTAGAGTAGATAACATCTATGGAGGAAGAAAATTAGATGCATCATGATATATAAAAAAATGGTAGGGCCCTATCATGGCATGGTTCATAAGCATACTCTTATGATATTCTATGGTGACTAGAGGTGTAGTACATGTGTGATCCATATCTCACTTATGAACAGTCAAGGAAAAACTAACATCAGGTATGATAAGAGAAGGAATGAAAAAAAAGATCCAAAAGATTAAAATAAAGAAGAATGATATCTAAGAACCTTGATATTTTTAGCTCAGATGAGTCTAATTAAAAATGAGTCATATACATAATAACCATCATCATAATTAGGTGTAGATAAGTTAATAGTATATGTGTGAACTATTTTATTAATTGAGGAAGCATGGTGAATGGAATGTTTAGTTTTGGTTAAATCAATAGGTATTTCATCCAAAGGTTGTTGAAGGGATCAAGGTTGAATAGATGAATGAAGCTGAGCGATGATGTTAGAGGAGAGATAAAAAGTTTTGATCCTTAAGCTTATCTCACTAGGTTTATCATCATTTGAGTCTAAGAGGTTAGGAGCAATATTTATAATTAATTTTGGATGACCATTATAACCTCTAATAGAGTTGATGGGATAATTAGAGCATTGGAATTATCAAAATGAAACACTAGGTAAGGTTTCAAGGGTTGGTATTTTAAAGAACCTCATTATTAGAATTGTTAAAGATTCCAAGGATTTATAACCCCTTGAATCTTTTTTATAACACCATTATAAGGTAATTTGACACATTGGCATGCATATGAAGTAGCTACTCTATGTGAAGTGTCTAAGGTTGACTGAGTAAGATATTGTAGGAAAGTGGAAATTTAAATATCATGACTTTCACATGAATGGTGATGGGAGGAATGGTAATAGTAATAAAAACACAAACTAAAGGTGGAATTTACATTATATCATATCCTTAACATGTATTACACATGGATTTAATATTACATTCAAATCATCCAAGTGTTTTAATAAAATCAAGGGAAATAACACAAGTGTCTGAACCTTCATCAATTAAAGCACAATTAGTTTAGATATCACTTATTTGAATGATAATTAATAAAGGGGGATCATCCATATAATAAATATCTCATTGGGGATCATGGAAGAGATAAGAAATTTGAGTGAGAGAGAGGTTTCCACTATTTCATCAACATGGATGGACATCTCTTCACATTATTGAAGAGTGTTATCTTTAGATCTAGATAAGATAGATTATTTCCATACAAGAGGAAGACAAGGAATGTCTATTTAAAATTATAATTTCATTAGGTGTTTACAATGATGAGGATAATTTTTCATAAGCTCTAAGTGTAGACACTCAATTTTTACCACTTTAGTGTCTAAATTGAGATTTAAATCAATTTCTAGAAAATGATGCAATTGAAGCCTAGAAATAACTTGAATTCCCAAAATTTATCTATGTAATGGATTTAATACCTCAAAAACATGGAAAGTCCTACTTATTTTGGGTATTATCTTGTATACACCAATAACCTAGTTTAGTTTCAACCCTAGTCAAATTATGACATAGTAATTTGACATTCTTAGGCTATCAAGCTATTAATTTAAAACATCTAAAACAATTTATGTTAGCTATTTTGGCCCACATGCCAATATTTTTCTTGGATAGATGAGTTGAATAGATTTATAGATGGAATGAATGGTCCAAAGATCATATACAACTTTCAAAGCTTTTGAAACACTTTAAGTAAACTTAAAGTGTAGTTTATCAAATTTTGAGAAAGTATATTCTCATGGTGATCGATGCAATCAATATCATGGAATGAGTTTTCATAGGCCTCAGAGACTCATCAAAGCTTTGAAATATTGAGCAATAGTTCAAGCATAAGTCTAGAAGAACCAAAACATCATAACATGTCACATATAAATGAATGGGTCAGCTTGATTATGCATTTAATAAGTATGCTTAGAAATCCTCTCAAGCCAAAATATCACATAGACATGATGTATTTCATTCCTAGATCATCCTCTACAAATTTCATATCTTGATGTCTTTTTTATTTGAAGATATAAAGCTTAAAATTTAGACTTACAGAGTAAGACATGCATGGGGACATTAAGTTAAAGCGGAGACAAATAACCATTTCAATTCAAACGTTCCAAGAATAAATATGTGACTAAAAAGTATACAAATCTTAGAAGCTAAGATCAAATATAATGGTGAGTGATTATTTAAAAATTTAGTGGGTCCCAAAGATCTAATGTCATGTATTTGATCATTCATTAAAGATCAATGGTGAGAATCAAGTCAAAAGGTCAATAGATCCTAGGAATGAATGGAAAGCTAACAAGTGTCAAGATCTCAGGTGCATAAATGAATATCTAATTATGCACATTGATTGATAAGGATAGTGGTCCCAAATAGATCAATGGGGTGCATGTAATCATACCAAAGTAGATCAACAACCAATGATGAAGGTTGAAGGTGTCATAATCTCAAAGACCCAGATCAAGATTGATAGTCAAAATTAAAGGCCAAAGTTATGGGACTTTTATTGGAGGTCAAAATACAATTTAAAGTTGAACCAAAGTGTATTTTTAGGGATCAAACATCATCATCAGGAGTTTTTGAGTAACATCAACACATTGAGGAGTTTGAGGAGATTCGAGCAGCCATTCATGATTACTCACATTGGAAATTTCAGCCTCCATGACCTTTTTTCCACTCTTCTACATCAATAGAGTCACATTGACATTAGTGAAATGAGGATCTTGAGAAGGGTTTAATGTAATAGTTGTGATTACTTCTGGTGGTAATCTTGACCTTAATCATGATGACCCCTTCTCCATTCTTCTAGGCCTCCTTCTTTGTCTCTCTCATCCCATTCTATTATATATATAGGCTTCTAAGCCTTAAAATGGATCCCTCTCTTGGGCATAACTAGGATCTACCATGATTACACTTTGCAATCTATTGAGATGAATAAAAGACTATGTGAAGATTTTATTATACTTATCTAGCATGTTCATGTTAGTTGATTTGTATATGTGGTATAGTTTTCTCCCTTTTCAAATCCTAATCTAACTGAGTTGGTTGTTTTATATGTATATGTAGCTCATGCCTAGTGTTTGATGTCATTTTATTGAAGCCAATAGTTTATACATTGATTGGTTAGTGCCTTAAATTAGGCTTATTAAATCACTTCCCTCAAACTTTGATCAATTTATGAAACCTCTATGTGAAACATTGATGCATAAAAGACTTAGGAGTTATAGATCCAGTCATTTTTTCCTACCTAATTAGTGTTTTAGAATCTAAATTAAGAATGGGTGAACAATCATTCTAAGTGTATCACCAATAGTATCTTAGGTTTTCCCTTTCACTTTATTTCTCCCCCTTTTCACCCTAATAATGAGTAGGTCTTAGTGTAAATGAGTTAAGTGATACATTAGAGGAGCTAGCCTCATCAAAAAATATAGAGGTCTAACAAAATATTAGGTGACCCATAGCCTAGGGTCATTCCCATGTTGGACTATATTTGAGCAAGAGGACCTAAACAATCCTTTGCTTAGCTAGGGTGCAATCTAAGTCTACAATAGTTTTGGCATGCTCGATGGGAACCCTTTTCAGCTATTAAAGCAAGTCTATAGCACATTCATTTTTAAAATTGGTTTCAAGTATTCCTCAGTCCTTATCCCAAGGTATGAGGCATATTTTTTTTCATGATTTCAGTTATCTTAATGTTTTCTAAGCTATGATAGCCTATAGAGAAGGATCTATCTTTCCTCTCCTTAACATCTATTTCAAAAGGATCCATATACATCTTTTTATGATCCTCACTTGTAGCATGAGGACCTATATAAGTCATATATGAAAGAGTAATGCCTTGATCTTCCCTATGAATAGCTAATTCATCATAATATTTCCCCTTCCCAGTTTTATGACGAGCCCCCTTATTACCAAGATCATCAAGACTTCTATGAGTCTCATCTACCCCCTATGTAGAATAATTACCCTAGTGATCATTCATGGTAGTTTCATGACATTATTGAATAGTCTACTCATACCTCAAACTATTATATATATAGCCTTAAAAAATCTCTATTAGAACAAGAGAGGAATATGATAAACATTGATACATTGAAGAAGTATGGGAAGGAAATTCCAAAACATGTAATTAGAGGGGTTAGAAATTTAGTATAGCAAGCAAAGGAGGAGTTGATGTCTTTTACTAGGAGAGGTTATTTTATAAATAGTAGTGACATGATTGACATAGATGGACTCATCTCCAAGATTAAGGAGAAGTTGGTAGCCAATAAAGAACAACAAACAACTCATTACCCATCCTACATTCCCTTATTCACTCTATGCCAACCTCATGTTGAGCTTCCCATTACAATGCATAATCCCTCATCAAATGAGTTTCAAGGTCATCATAGTCCCCCGCAACTCCTCTCAACCTTTCTCTCATGGAAATCTATCCAAGGGAGAGTCTAGGAGGAAAGGTAAGTTTGTGTTCAAGGAGCAAACCATCATGAGCAATCAAGGTATGATTTTGAAGCCTCCATTACTAGGTAAATTAAAATTATAGATAAACATTTGTATCAAACATCGGCATCTAAAAAGGTAACATCAACTCAACTTCACATACCTCCTTTCATTTCTCAAGCCATAATGTAAACTATGCAAGAAAACCATGAGTCCACATTTCCATCTTGAAACCAAATCATGTAGTCAAACAAACCAATGTTACTCAATCCCTACCCTTCCCTCCTCAGGAATCTAAGTCCTTTCCCTCATGGATATCCATCCAAATTAATATGCAAAAGAAGGAGGAAGTGGTGAGTGTTGAAGACAAGCAACTAGACAAAAAAATGAGGTATATATATAACATCTCTCTTAGAGTCACTCCAAGGATCTTTTATGCCACTTATGGAGAGAGAAACCATTATTTAAGATTTAAACATTCAAATTAATATTTACTTGCAATTGATGATGATGATTTTGATGAGCATGAGGAGGAAATGGTTCTTGGGACACCTCTTGGTAAGAATAAATATGATTCTTTCTTTTATAGGTTCAAAGAAGATGAGTTGCAGGAACAAATGTAAGTAGAAGATGAGATATATAAAGAAGAAGTTTTAGATGTGCCATAAAGGGTTCTTTTTCAAGATCCTCTTGATCACATACTAGTTATACCATATCAAGATTCTTCTCAAGAACTTGAAAAATTATCAAGAATCAAGAATCAAGGTAATGATCATGATTTTTGGTACACATATATAGATATTTATAAAGAGTATAAAGTTATTCAAGGTCTTACACTTACTATTGAAGATCATAAAGACCAATCAGCTACTAAAGTTGGCTTACAAGAAGAACAAGTGCATGAAGATGAGAATAATGAATAAGTGTTTATTGATCTAATATCTTAAATCATTGCTTCTAAACATAAATAAAATGAAGAGGTCTTTCCATCCAACATAAAATAGATACAAGAGGTCAATCATGAATACCTTGACAATTGACTTGTTCATGAGGAGTTGTAGATAGCTAAATTTAGCCACCAATGGCTTTTTATCTAACTTTAGACTAATTATTACCAACAATTAACCATTTAGCCTAAGAATTTATAAATATCTCAAATTTGGCTTTATAACCATGAAATAAATCAATTTGTCCTATTAATTAATTAATTTGGGTGAATACACACATTGAATTAATTAAAATCAAATAAATGATCAAATGCCTAAAAAGAATTAATTGACTTGCACATCCTAATCATAATCAATTAACAAGTTAAATCAATTTTAAATCCTAATTGAGTTCACCCATGAGATAATAAATCAATTATTAAAAAGTAAATTAAATATCATCTTAAAACATCCTAGAAGCTACCCATTACCTTTATGAGTTGTCTCAAATGTAAAATATCTAAAGAATATCTTAGGAATATGCCAAAATCAACCAAGAGTAATAAACTCAACCAAGGTTCCAATTTAACCCATTTAAAGTGATTTTGAAGCCTATAAAAGTAAGTCTAGAGATCTTCATTTAGAGGGCTTGGACACAATAGTGTTATTATATAGGAATTTGGTCATGAATGCAAACATAATGTTATAATGCCAAAATTCTTCTAAGCTAAGCCAAATCAAGCCACATAAATCCAAAGCCAAACATTGAACAAGGTGCCAAGAGGAGATGAAGGTAGCCACACTCCATTTATGAATATTTTTATAGCACAAATACAATCAATCCAACTAAGAAGCCTTTTGGAGTGATCAAGGATTTGGGTAAGGAATTTGTATTTTGTGTTTAGATTGTCATTTCCTTCCATTTTTAGTTGTGTTTTTAATTGGTTTGTTCACCATGCTCCACCCATGATCTAGGCTAAGATATTTTATATTGTTAGTGAGTTTATTTCATTGTTTTTTCAACCAATTCTATACTAATCTCCTTCCTTGAGTCAAATTCCTATGATCATAAATAGCACGCCCAGTGGGACAGGATTGTGCACCCCACATATTAGAACAAAAATAGCTAATAAAATAGATCTTATTTTTAATCAATTTACTATTTTTTTTTAATTTTTTATAATATGTTTTTATTTTTTTCATATTAATTCTCAAAATTTTATTAAAATCTGATTTGTAGTTTAGAAGTTATGACTCTTTTAGTGACTTTCACTTTTTATTTTTTAATTTTCTCGTAAAAATGGATAGTACATAGATAATAACTTTTTATTCACTATTTTGATCTAAATTTTTTTGTATATGTTATCCATATACTTATAAAAATTTTGTGATAAATGGATGTATATTTTAAAAGTTATGGTTAAAATATTAAGTTCAGGTTTTTATGATTTACGTGTTCGATTTTCTTTGTTTTAACCTTCTAAATTCTTATTTACATATTTCATAGGTTCATTTATTTTGTTATATTTATTTAGTTTTTTATTTATATTTTTTATAACCATTTCCTAACATAACATGTTTATCTTTTGGTGTTTTGCCTTTGGGTTGATAGGTCATCATCGATGGTCTTTATTGATCGGTCATGATTTTAGAAAGCTATGCTTATTTGTATTTAGTAATTTATCTTTTTCTTGTTTGATGTTTTTAGACTAAAACTAATGTTTTTGTTTATATCCATTCTAATAAAAGTTTGTTTATACACCACTCCCTTGTCAAAGAGATGTTATGATGGCCATTTTACACCACACTTGTGCCTTGAAATTTTTTTTAAACATGTTTGTGTGTGTATTACTTGTTTGAAATGGGTACCGTTATGCTACCCACATCATTATCAAGTTTTATCCTTGTAGTATTTAAAACATGACATTGATTACATCATTATAGCATGCTTACCCCATTAGGCTACTAATTTTGTTTCAATACTTGTTTGACATTGTATCAAAAACCATTATTTCAAACCAATCAAACCATATCATGTATGTCATTTGGACCTTGTTCATGTATCATCATATTTTCTAATCTTGTCTAACTTGTTTAGTCCAATCATAGTTTTCAACCATTAATTTTTCAATTAACCTTTCTAAGTTTGAATTCAAACATTGATTGATTTATATTTAGGCCTCAATTTGTAGGGGTTGATACATAGATCTTTCTATTTTGGGTTGCATAACTTAGGTTAATCAATCACCCAAATTTGAAAAATATTTATTTTTTGTTAATTTAGCCTATCCTCATCATTGTTTATGCCTTTATTTAGTCTTTTCTCTAGGTGTCTTTTGACTTATGAATTATATCAACTGATCATGTTTATGTTTGATTCTGTGTGACCGATTTATGTCAAAGTTATTCCAACCTTGTTAGATTAAATCAAATTACATCAATTTTTTTTTTAGAGTCTAGATTTTGACATTTTTTAGCCAAAATTTGTAGTAGATAATGTTTTTTGAGCTAATCTTTTGATTCCACATTTGGATGAAAGCCCTAGCAACTCAACTTTTCCTTTTCCTAGTTTAGACCTTATTTAGAACACTTTGGCTTAGACTTTGACATGATAGTTTTTATTCACCACTTGACCTTTTGTGTGTATGAAATTTGACATTAAACATTTTACGTTAGACTATTTTATGCCAAGTCTTAGCACAAACCATTTTGGAGATACAACTCCATGATCAAATCATTGTTTGGAGATATAGCTCCATCCCTTTTGACCAAGTTTGAACCATTTGTCCTTTTGACATAGTTTTTTAGAGTTTACAAGACGTTAAGTCTTTTTATTTTTAGAGATTTATTCATTGATGTGGATTTATAAATACACTTATCATGAAGTCACGTAAAATCCAAATTATGATATAATGGCCACACAAAATGGCTTTGAGTTTTATGGATTTATTCAAGACCCCCTTGATGATAACATGGTTTATGAGATGGGATTTTATCCACCTTGCAAAAATCAAATTAAGGACAAAATTTAAGACCTCAATTAGGATGATATGGTTGGTGAGGTATAATTGGGTACAAAACTTTAAAAGGATAATGTTTTTTGGGAGATGGATCCATACCCTCCTTATAATAATCAATATATAGAACGAAGGCAAGGATCAACTTACAATCTAACTCAACACCCTAAATGGGATGATATGGTTGATGAGGAGGACATGGATGCTTTGGATTATGAGAGAAATTGAGATCCACAATGCCCTATCATTTATATTCTAAGACCTCATCCTTTGGCTTGTATTAGAAATCAAGCTCCATAGTGCCCACCCATTATCCAACAACCAACCATTCCTTGTCTAGTGCCTATCATTACCCACTTTAGAAAACCCCAATTAATCCAACCCAATTATAAACCAATCTAATTATGATCTAAATCAATCATTAAGCCTAAACACTCATCCAATAATTTAGCCTAAACCTCATCCAATCATTTAGCCTCAACCCATCATTTAACCTAAACCCCAACCAATCCAACCAATACCTCAATTATTCTAATCAATCCCTCAAACCAAGCCAATCATTTGAAGACAAATCTATGATCAAAACTAGTATTTTAAAACTCATTGGAAACCAAGGACAAGAGAAGCAATTGATCAAAGATGTTTTCGTTAAACCAATCATTTATGACAAGTCAACCTATAATGAATCACCTTTTAATACTATACATGTTATTAAGGAGTCTCACTCTAATGAGCTATTATTTGCTGAGTCACTTCTTAATGATTATAACCACCTTTGAGAAAATAATTTCCTTGACCATATGCTTATTTTTTAAGAGCCTTGTATTGATAATCTAGTCTCTAAGGAGTTATCTCTTGGCCTTTTTCCTATCTTAGAGGAGTATCACTTTGAAAAACCAATCTCTGTGGAGCCCGTTATGCCATCAAAAGTTGTTACTTGTTTAGTACCAAACATTAAATAAGACATAATTATAATAGAGTACCCATTAGATGAAAAATTAGAGTTAGAGTTAGGTTCTATTCTTAAATCAGCATCAAATTTAGCATCAAAATCAGAATCAACATCAATCTTGACATTGGATTTAGAGTCCATTGAGTCAGAATCAAATTTAGAATTATAATACATTAATGGATATTAAAATATTAGTTATACATCCATAGTAGATCAATTTGAATATATTTTTGATCCTTTCATAGTTTTTTAGGATGATTACTTTAGCATTGACACAAATTCTCCTAGTATTTTCTACAAGAATTGTGCTTCCAATCCCCATTCCACAACCATTACCACCAACCATCATAAACATATTATTGACATTCCATCTCCCACAAGTGTTGATTAGGATTGATTGAATCATATCTTATTGAAATACATCCATGGAAACATATAATTTGAAGAGTAAGGAGGGCAAGACCACAATCATACAATATAAAAACACTCTCTTAGTGAAACCTTTTTGAAGGCGCTAGGGGAAATCAAATTCAGAACTTAGCTTCTTCTAGCGAAACCTTTTTGGAGGTGCTAGGGGAAAATCAAATTCAAAATTCAATGTTACTTAGTGAAACCTTCTTTGAGGTACTACAAGATAATCAAGACAATTTCATTGGTAGAAACCTCTTCGAGGTTCCAATAGCTGAGGAGAAAAGTTCTTCACTGTTTAATGATGACATTATCAAAGATCTAATCAAAATAGCTTAAACCCTACAACCTAATTAGATGGTATCTACTCTCAAGATCAAATAATAAAAGAATATAGTGGTCCTATTGAGATAAGTCTTTAGCCCCACCACATCCAAATTTATGTTGAATCTGGAATCAAAACATTATGTGTGCCTAAAAATATTGATCTTCATTTGTTTCCCATCCACCATTCCAAATTCCATTATCCTCCATCATTCCATTTCCCATTGAAACCTACCATCCAAAATTTATTCTTCTTTACAATCCATGGTAACACTTTCCTTTACAGAGGCTACAAAGATACTTTGTCTCAAATTTTTAAGGAAATAACAATAATGACTGATGAAGATCATAACAACATCATTTGCATCCAAATTTGCAACCAATTTTTGATAGAGTAACTATTTATAAGAGGTATGGGCTAGTAATTTATATGATTTACTATTTTGATTGTATCATTTATTGATCAGGATGAACATATCCACTTCATTAAGAACAACATAATCATTTATCATACCCAAGCCAAAAGCAAACATGTACCATATCATATCAAGTTATCAATTCTTTTGTCATTGTCACATATACTAACCATTTACCTTATCACTTGGGGTAAACCTCTTACCATTTTATCTAATATATCAAACCAATCATTATCCTAATCAATCATTATTCTATCATATATTGTTATACCATATCATTCCTATCTAGACCAAAGCCTATTTTTAATCATCCTATCCAATCCTATTTTGATCTTGGTTACTTTGGTTCTTCTTATACTTTTTGTGAGGGGATTCCAATCAGGTTTCAATAATCAATCAAATTCATATTTATAATGATAGTCTATGAAAGTAGTGTGATAGTTTATCTAGAAAGATATCTTTCATTTTTCATCTTATATCAAGTTTGTTTATGAACACCTAATTATATTGCCTATTGAGGCAAATCAGTCTTCACTAGTCTTGCTACTTATTATAACCACCTATGGGAAAACTAGGGGAAACATTTATTTATCATGCATTATTGCATCACCTTACCATTATTATTTTCATTTGACTAGCCATTTGTTCGATTTGAGAGCTTATGAGAACCTAGTTAGGGTTTCCCCACCTTTTGTGTTGATGGAATTAATATGACTTAAGGTCATTTTAGGACTATGTAGGTCATATTCAATTCATGTTGAGGTCACTTTAGTCTCCCTTTTCATGTGCTCTCATGATTTTGTGAGCAACCTAAGCCAAATGCACTTGCCATTTTACAAGTATGTATCTTGTCATTCTCTAACAAGTTAAGATACCTCAAAATTCCAAAAGCATTTATAACATTTCAAAAAAAAAAAAAATCCTATCTAAGCCTAGTTCATCATCCTTGATTTAACCTATTGGGGCAAAGCCATTGTTAGGATGCTTTATTTTGATTTTGCTTTCTATTTATTTATTTATTTCAATTTGTTTGTTTGTTTATGTGCTTTTTATTTCTTTATTTTTTTATCTACTTGCCTATTTGTTTTATTTTGATACTATTGTCTTGACTTAGTCTATATGCATTAATTAGGTGATTCCTTAAGCACATTATTCTTGAGTCCATCCATATTAATTTGTCAACATAGTCATCATAGTTTTTTTCATTGGATCATTATTTTTAATTATTTATTGGATTGGAAGTCAATATTTATGCACATTTTGGACAAGCCTTCACGGTGTTCTATCATGAAGCCTACCATCACGTGTTATAATAAAAACTAGTTGTAAGAGGTATACAATCAATGAAGCATAAAAAGTTTCTCCTTTACACCTTGATAAATCCTTCCACACCCATCTTGATCAAATCAAACATTGACCATTTTTGTTGTATCAATGCTAATTAGGATGAGCATCTTTGCATTGGTAGGTACAACCAAACCATTCCCATTAATCAATCTTTATTATTTTATTCATCACTTTGAACATCCTTTTATGCTTGTTTTTTTGTGGTTTATTTATTCATTAGACCATCACATCTATGTTTACACTTACTCATATTTAATCTATGAAATAGGTTCTATCTTTTAGTTATGCTTGTTAATCAGCCCTCACTGGGGCACAATCATCAAATCAAACATCATCTTTATCCAATTTAGGTCCTCTTAATGATTATAAAAACCTATGGTAAAATCATTATTTTGAATTTTATTCTTGATAATGATCATGTTTAGGCAAATGAGTACGTTTTAAATCAATATATGCAAGCATTTTCTTGTTTGGATTAATCTCAACCATGGGTTAATTCCACCTTTATTCTTGATTCTTTTCAAGGGACCATCCATCCACATATGTGATGGACACTCCCTTGAGGGGGAATCATCTTAGGCTTCTCAAAAACTATTTGGGGATTTTTATTCAACCATCATCTTCTTTTTGGCATATAGGATTTTTCTCATTCTTTGAGAAGACATTGTTGTGCCTACAGTTTTACAACATCTTCCCAAATAGGGTCAAATTGTAGACACCTAAATTTGGCCACCAATGGCTTCTTATTTGAATTTACAGAAATTATTACCAACCATTGACCATTTAGAATAATAATTTTTAAATGTCTCAAATTTAGCTTTATAACCATGCAATAAATTAATTTGGCCTAGTAATCAATTAATTTGGGTAAATACACACATTGAATTAATCAAAATCAAACAAATGACCAAATACATAAAAATAATTAATTGACTTGCACATCCTAATCAAAATAAATTAAAAAGTTAAATCAATTTCAAATCCTAATTTAGTTCACCCATGAGATAATAAATCAATTAAATCAATTACTAAAAAGGAAATTCAAGAGCATCTTACAACATCCTAGAAGCTACTCAATATCTTTGTGAGTTGTCTCAAATGGAAAATATATAAATAATATCCTAGGAATATTCCAAACTTAACTAAGGGTAATAAACTCAACCAAGGCTCCAATTTAACCCATTCCAAGTGATTTTGAAGCCTATAAAAGCAAGCCTAGAGCTCTTCATTTAGAAGGATTGGACATAATAGTGTTATTATGTAGGAATTTGGTCATGAATAAAAACATAGTGTTATAATGACAAAATTATTCTAAGACAAATCAAGCCACATCAATCCAAATATAAGCATTGAACAAGGTGCTAAGAGGAGATGAAGGTAGCCACATCCATTGATGAAGACTTTTTTAGCACAAATCTGAGCAAGCCAATGAAGAAGCCTTTTGGAACAATCAAGGATTTGGGTAAGGAATTTGTATTTTGTGTTTATATTGTCATTTCCTTCAATTTTTAGTTATTTTCAATTGGTTTGTTTACTATGATCCACACATGATCTAGGCCTAGATATGTTAGATTGTTAGTGAGTTGATTTTATTGTTTTTAAAACTAACTCTATACTAACCTCCTTTCTTGAGTCAAATTCCTATGATCACAAGAGTAGAATGAAGTAATAATGGAATATACCTTAGATAATTGGTATTTAATTAATGAAGAATAATTGGATGCATTCTTAAAAAATAAAGGAATGGGGGATGAATATGTTCAGGTCTCAGATCCACATCTTTAATCCATGCAACTCATAATGGAAGTTGGAAGCCCATCTACCTCATCAAGAGGTCATGAACCTCTAATTTATCCAATTTGAAATAAGATTCCATAAAGAGATGGTAGACATGTCTCAAATTTATAAGATGGACAATCTAAAATTCCTTTTGATCTAGGAGGATAGGTATATGTAGATTTAAGTTGTAAAAATTAGGGTAGTTTTTGTTACGTTCTTCCATGTTCTATACTGGCACATTTGTTTGTTGTCCTTGTTTTTTTTAGGTTAGTTTTCCTAGTTTTTGTGATTATTTTATTATTTTGGTGGTTGTTATCTTTGTCAAGTGTTTTCTTATAATCAAGGTTCAATTTCATCATTATTTATAATTCTAAAAGTTATGTAATAGTCTGAGTTCTCAAGAATAACAAGCATGCTTCCTTATGAGTCACCAAAAATGTTAGCCATTTTGGCCCACATGCCAAGTTTTTTCCTAGATGGATGAGCTAAATAGAGTTTAGATGGAATGAGTGGTCCAAAAATCACATACAACTTGTAAAGTTTTTGAAACACTTTAAGTAAACTTGTAGTTTATCAAATTTTGAGAAAGTAGGTTCTCATGTAGATTGATGTAGTCAAGATCATGAAATGATTTTGCATAGGCCTCATAAACTCATCAGGTCTTTGAAATATCAAGCAACAGTTGAAGCACAAGTCTAGAAGAACTAGATTGTCATGGCACATCATGTAGAAATAAATAAGTCAGCTTAATTGTGAATTTAATAAGTATGATTAGAAATCCTCTCAAATAAAATGTCACATAGACATGATCTATTTCATGCATAGATCATCTTATGAAAATTTCATATCTTGATGTCTTTTTTATCTCAAGATATAAAGCTTAAAATCTAGACTTGAAGAGTAAGACGTGCACATGGACATCAAGTTAAAGCAATGACAAATAGTTGTCTGCATTCAAATGTTCCAAGGATGAACATGTGACTAACAAGTGTCCAAATCTTGAAATCTAAGATCAAATCCAATGGTGAGTGGTGATCTAATGAGTCAGTGGATCCTAAATATCTAAGGGCATGCATTTAATCGTGCATCAAAGATCAATGATGAGCATCAAGTCAAAAGGTCAGTGGATCCCAAAAATGATTGGAAAGTTGACAAGTTTAAAGTTTTTGGGTGCTCTAATGAAGATCTAATGATGCATGTTGACTAACAAGGCTAATGGGCCCAAATAGATCAATGGAGCAGATTTAATCATACAAAATTAGATCAATGGCCAATGATGAAGGTCAAAGGTGTCATAATCTCAAATACCCAAATCAAGATCAGTGGTCAAAATTAAAGGTCAAAGTTATGATACTTTGACTAGAGGTTGAGATATAATTTGAAGTTGAATCAGAGTGAATTTTTAGGGATAAAACATCACCATTAGGAAATGTTGAGTAATGTTAACACATTAAGGAGATTAAGGATAATTAGGTGGCCATCCATGCTTTCTCACATTATAAATTTTATCCTCCATGACCTTTTCTCCACTTTTCTACATCAATAGAGTCACAATAACATTAATGTAATGACGATCTCAAGAAGGATTTAATGTAGTAGTTGTTGTGATTACTTCTGGTGATAATCTTAGACTTAATCATGATGATCCATTCTCCATTATTTTAAGCCTCCCTCCCCATCTCTCTCATCCCATTCTTCTATATATACATGATTCTAAGCATTGAAATGGACCCCTCTCTTAGGCATGACTAGACTCTTCCAAGATTACACTTTGTAACCTCTTAAGATGAATAGAATACTAGGTGAATATTTAATTATTTTTATTTATCATGTTTATGTTAGTTTATTTTCATATGTGGTAGAGCTTTCTTCCTTGTCAAGTCCTGATCTCACCTAATTATTTATTTGTCATGTTATGCAAGTCATGCCTAGTGTTTGATGTCATTTGATTAAAGCCAATGGTGGATACATTGATTGGTTAGTACCTTGAATCAGGCCTATTCCATTACTTCCCTAAATCTTTGATTAATTTATGAAACCTCTGTGTGAAACATTGATGCATAATAGACTTAGGAGCTATAGATTCAACCATTTATTCTAATTCATTAATGTTTTATAAGCTCAAGTAAGAGTGGATGAACAATCATTCTAGGTGTACACTTATAGTAGCTTAGGGTTTTCCTTTCAGTTTCTTTCTCACATTTTTTACCCCAATAATGAGTAGGTTTTAGTTTAAATGAGCTAAGTGATACATCAGATGAGCTAGCCTCATTAAAAATCCTAGAGGTCTAACCTAAGAATAAGTGACCCATAGCCTAGGGTCATTAACATGTTGGAATAGGTTTGAGAAAGAGGACCTAAACAATCCTTTTCTTAGCTTGGGTACAATATAAGTCTACAATAATTACCAAAATCCAAAAAACACTAAGCAAGATGAATTAAAAATAAAATCTCAATTAACTTTCCTAAGTAAAAATTCTAATTTAAATTAGTGAATTTAATTTATCATTTTTAACCAAATATGAAGTCAAGGTCAAGTGAGATAATAAAGTTATTTATTAATTTATAATATTCTAAAATGTGAGTCAATACCTTAAAAATATCTAAAGTGAGTTGTCATGGCTAATAAATATCGAAAAATGAATTGTCAAGACTTCATGAGTGATTTGACCCAACCCAGGGTTAGCCTAACTCAACCTATGTTATTTTAGACTCAACCAAAGTTAGAATTAAACCTAGCTTCTGTAGGGTTAGAGTTATTTCTGATACCTATAAATACAAGAGCCCTCACTCTACCCAAATAAGCTTTTTGTGTGTAAGGTTATTATATAGGATTGCCTTCAAGATACCAACAAAGTAATGTTATAATTCCAATTTGATACCAAGATTCACACCAAGCCAACCCAAGCCTAGAAAAGCCACAATTGGCCATTGAATAAGTGCTACTAACATTGAGAAGCATTGATAAAAGTCTCTAATGCCATAAACCAAGCACGAACATCTACTATTCCAATAAGTGGACATCAATTTTGACAAGGGAGGTAATTTTTGTGTGTTTTTATCTCTATTTTGGGATCTTGTTTATTATGTTATGCTTCCCCTAGTTCTTATGAAAGAGGGTTTAGTTTCATTGTATTGTTATGCATGGATTTTTATTAACTTCACCAACAAGGAACTAATCAATATTTATGTGATATTTGGACTCCTAAGATATGTAATGGCATTCTTGGTGGGACCACACATTCTATATGCCAAAGAATAATGATGTGGAACCTTTATATTTATTAAAAAGAGCATTTAATTCTTAAATTTTATAATTTTGTGCTTAAAAATCATGTCATTCTATTTTGTTTATAATTAGTGACTTCACCCTACGTAACAGTGAATTTACCATTCCTGTCCCCTATTTATGATATTTTATTATGAAGAAATAACAACTTTGAAATAATGGATTCAAACTATACAATAGTGACATTGCCAAGTAAAAATGACTACATCAAACCTATCATTAAGTGACTTTGACATGTATATTTATAAATGATTTTAGTGACTTCATTATATTTTAACCTATATTCAATGAATTTACCAAGCCTAATCAGTGACTCAACTGCTGTCTAATGATGATTTTGAAAAAAAAAAAAATTATCTGTATGTGTTAATAGGGAAAATAATGAATTCGATGGAACTGGTGGCTTTTTTCTATTACAAAAATGGTGACTTCACTCTATGTTTTTTAGAAACCCAAGAGCTAAAAATGGAATGTTGTTTATTGATTTTATTTTTGACCTAAAGATAAGAGAACACACTAATGTTTTTATAGGAACCAAGGTGAATAAAAAGAGGTTTAACCACTTATAAATATCACATACACTTTAATTTTATTTCTTAAAATTACCCTGACTAAAATTTTATTTTCACATTTCAATTTGACAAGAGAAAACAAGGCCAAGGGGTCAAAACTTCATTTACATTTTAGTTGGTACTTTTAAAAATAACATCCACTTTAGTTTATATCTCTTAAGAGATTTTCTCTTTTTGTTTGTTCTTTGTTTATTATCTAGTTTCAAAGTTCTTAGATTAAATTATTTGTTTATGGAAAACCAAAAACTTTGCATGTGCACTCTCCCCCATCCCCTATACGGAAATCAAGTGACCAAAAGTGATTTATTTATTACCTCGTTTGTTTATCCTAGAATGGAAATAATGTCACATATGGTCTCCCCAATCTCTAAGTGACTTAGATAACCCAAAAATGACCTCTAAATTCTTTTTAATTTTCATTTTTTTTTAATTCTATTGCATTTGGATTTTGGGTGGGAGTTCATCACCTCCTCACATGTTATTTAGGGGTGAATTGACCTAGGATTTCATCTCTCATTATTTTAATAACCCCACTCCATGGTGGGGTATATAAATTGGGAACATGATATGGGATTGCTTGGGCATAAATGATTAGCCTTCCAATATTAACAAAAACTTGGGTCATTTTATGCTAAACATTATATTTCACTAAGTAGTACACAACTAAAATTTTTGTGTAAAGGAATAGACCTTTACATAGTAATTTAGTGAGTTTGAACCCAATTGAATTGATGTGCCATTATGTTATCCATAATTTAGACCATTAGTGCATTTTAAATTTTTTAGATTTTATTCAACCCCACTTGCTATGAATATCTTGTCAAAGACTAAGTGCTCTATTGGCTAGATATTTTGCAAGTTAACAAAATCACCTAGGTAGTCATGGGATTAATTCCCCTTCATTTAACAATGAATCTCCTGTATACTTATGTATACTTATAATTTTCTATTTCTCACATTTCTTCACAAATTATATAGATTATGTGCAATTTGATTTATTTCTAGGGTATTACTTTAATCATAGTGTTCATGAATGATAACAAGGTGATTTTGCAACAAGTAAGCAACTGTTTCGGAGAATGTGTAAATAAAATCTGGAAAATCAAGAGTGGAAAACTAGAATATCTGGAGAAAGAGAAGTTGTACGTCATAATAAGTAGTTCTATAGATCTTATTGAATCCACACAAATAAATAAACATTCAAGAGATGACAATATTTTTAGAAAATTACTAAGAAAGAATAGGATTCACATTCAAATAAAAGATAACACAAAGTTTACCATTTTAATCTTCACAAATCCACCAAATATATTTTGAGATGCAAATTTCCATAGAAAATAACTTCTTTCTCATTCACTTAGAATCAATTTCATACAATAAAATTCTTTGAAATCTAAACACAAAATTTTAGATATCTTTAATTCTCTTGCTTTAGTGATAATTGCTATGCAAAATTATCATTCTCAGGTATGTAGACCTACACTTATATTTATACAAAAATAGATACCAAATTCAAATGGGAAACAAGTTCTTCAATAACCCATGTGCTACGTTAAATCTAGAAACTGTTGAAAGACACCCTCCTCAAAATTCTCCTATGTGGCATGCATCAACTAGTGATATGTAGATCTTTTTGGTCTTATTGTTTGGATTGAACACAACTACTTTTCATGTAGAAATTTTTTTCTTAAGTAATTTACTTTTACAAGATGACTTCAAGTAATGGCATTTTATCCAAGTTCCTTGAGTCTTACAATTTTACAAAGTAATATACTTCAGTAACTCTATTAAATGTCTTTACTAAAAAGAAATTTCTTCTAATCTAACAAAGTTAATTTACAAAAAGAATGAATAGAATAAAAGAAAATGGGAAGAAGGAAGAATAAATTTTTGGAAAGAAAAGAAACAATAATCATTCCACTTCATGGACTTTTGATCTATATTTCTCTCTATACTTGATATGCTGAGACATCATTAATTGTATTGTTGCATCATTGAGTTTAGCAAGTGATTTACTTTCCACCTCAAATCTTAGCATTTCCTTTTCAAGTCTTATACTATGAGCTTTTATATTTTCAATTCTTCGTTCCATCTTTTTTATCTCCTTTTGACATTGATTAACTCCTTAATAGACTTGGTTGTGAAAGGAGTTGTAGTTTTGTCTATCAATTGCTTGAATTTCTCATATAACTACTCAAATTTCCTTGGAACATTATTGAACTAGATACTAGTAAGACCAAAAATTCAATCCTCTAGATTTGTCTTTGCATCACATGCTTCTTTTTCAATAATCTTCATTTCTTCACACATTACTCATAGAATATGCATACAAAAAGACATGAGATACTCTTCTTGTCTTATTTTATTTATAGATCCATCAGGAGTAATATTTTTTGTAATCTAAATTTTCTCATTCAAATTACCTATTGTTTTTAGGCTCTCCTATTGCAACATAAAAATTCCATTCTCATTCTCTATCTCTTTCATTATTTCTTTTATTTCTACCAATTTATTCAAAATATTAGCATGAGCACCTATAGCATTAGGGAAGAGCTTCTGATCCATTTGATGCATCTTCTCTATCCACTTATCAATAGCCTTTGATTTATCTCTAGTCTCTTCTACCTCTGTTATCACTTACTAGCCAATTGAATCTCTTAAAATGATAGATTATTGTGGGATAGACCTACCAACCTTAGCTATTATTTGTCATAACTAATAATTTTATTCTTTCTACTTGGCCTTAGCTACCTTTTATTCATCCAAATTTTTGAAAAGAGTATTGATTAAGGTCTATGTATCTTGGTTTAAACCTTATATGGTTACTTCTCTAAGGAGTATCTTTGAAATTATTAATTCACTTTTAGTGACTTATCCTTTGCTCATTCCCTGTGGTGGAACTCATATCTCTACAAACTTCTACCATGTAGGATCAACTATTATCTTCAAAGTTACCTTGGTAGACTTAGGTTTCTCTCCTTTCTTATTAAGAATTTTCAAGAGTTGTAAGTCTATTTCCTCAAGATTTATCACTTCTTTGGACTCTAGAGTTTTATGTAATCCTAACCAAGATGAAAATTCTATACTAGTGGAGGTGTCTAAATGAGTTACCATTTACAGTTGATTGTTACTCACCACTAGTTCTTGAGAAGAAACTTCTTGGGCCTCTGTCTCTTTCTGGATATCTTTTTGTAGCTCCTTTTCAACTTGTTTCTCAATTGTTCCTTCTTTCTCCTTATCATCTTCCTTTTCTTTCTCTTCTAATCTATCAAATACTAATTCCTTCTCCTTACGCTTCTCTATAATTTTCTCTTTCACTAACTCTACCTCTTTTTATTTCTCAACTTCTTTCTCTTTTGTTGCCTCTACTACCCCTTTCTTAGGCTCAACTTCTTTTCTTATTTCAACTTCTTTTACCTTTTTAGTAACTACTTCTTTTTTGGCTTCCTTCTTAGGTTCAACTATTTCTTTTTGCTTTTCTTGTTATTCTTTTTGAGATGGGGTCTCTTCTAAATCAATTACTTGCTCACTCTCCATGGTGGGTTGCTCTATTGAAGGAGGGGGAGATGGATAAGTAGGTGGATAAAATGAGGGAAGTGGAGGAGGATGAGTCTCCTTTTTAATAGATTTATTAGGAATTTTAATGCCATGAGACTTTGGGGGTGGCATTAAAATTGATGGATATATGACAGGTGTAGTGGAAGTGGGAATAGAAGGAATGGTGGAAATAACAAGAATAGTGGTATTTGTAGAAGAGACAAATGGGGATGTGGAACAATATAGATGAATTGGCTCTTTATCTTTTACTATATAATAGGTATCATAAACATTTCTTTTCAAATTTAACTTCTTTGTTGGCATTTAGATATTTTCTTCTTGTACTATTTCTTTCCTCTTCTGACTTACATGAGTGGTCTCCTTCATTAACTCCTTCATATAGTAGCCTTTATTAATAATCTAAGTGGAAGTCATTTTCAAAACATTTGAAGTTCTATTTGAAATAGTCTTATCATGATTTTTACCATAAATAATCACTAGAAGTGAGGCACATCTCCCCTTATTGCATGAAAAACATCACTAGTTACAATTATATCATCTTCCATATCCTCAAGAATTGTGGCTATATCAGAAGCAATTTTTTTTTCAACACTCAATATACTATTCTAATTTATTCTCATATTAAATTCATCTCTACAATCACTCTAAAAATCCTCAAGTGTAGGAATGTGCATATATTCTAGAGATGTTATATTTTGATCCACCCTTATATAATTAAAATTAGATTTGGCCTTAAAATGTGTTTGGTTGTAATGATGGTACATCTTTTTCTACACATTCTTGGCCTTACAAATGCTTAGACAATAGTAATGACCAATGAAAATAGGAAATTTGATATCTAGATGGTGAGATTTTAATTGTAAGTCATGTAATTCAATAAGATGCCTGCATAATTCCATGATAATCCACTCATCACATGGGTATCTATGCAACTTAACAAGTGCACCTAAGAAACCCCCAACTCTGATGTATGAAAAGTTAAGGAATTTAATGAAAATATAACCAAACTATGAAATTGCATCCCATGCTTCATCTGATACTCTTTTATGCTTCAGAGCCATATTAAATTTGTAAATGAGTTCATAATAGAATCCAACTTTCACTACCTTATAATGTTTGTAATACTTGAAAAGAACCAACTGAGAATAATACTCATATATTGGCATAATTTCCAGTATACCTTTTGTATTTAGCCTTGAAAAGGCTCCACTTGAAGTTGTTTCATACACCAAATAAGAAGTCATTTTGAAATCAAAAGTCTATAATACACTACTTAATTTCCTATCTATGTTATCACTTATCATCCTCACCCATTATATCATTACAAAGCTCTTAGTTACATCAATGGTTTTGATGTATGCATATATCCAAGTTGAAAACATTTTGTCTTTATTTTCATCATTAATTTTACATAGCAGTTGATTAATATCATCTACTTCTTGAAAAAATTCTAACCTTATTATCTATTTTGGGAACCTCGAGGCTTTTCTCACTTTATTCAAATAGTTTGTGTTTATTATCTTAATGCACTCTATTGTCTTTATTTCCCATTGTCTATAATATTTTTCCATAAATATATCAATTAATTTTTATGATTTTTAAATCTTTAGGAAGTAGTTAAGATATTGAAAATCTAACATTATGACTACATTACCAGCAACATCTCTTATAGTCCTAGTTAGGGAATCATAATATTTATCACATATTAGGATAAATTTTGGAAGTTGAGTTGAGCTTGGGAAAGCTAAAGCTTTCATAATCCCACTATTAGTCATGGGTTACATGAGCAAAGTCTTGATTATGGCTTTTGATCTTTCTATCAATTTAGTAACAAATACATACCCCATATTTGTATCACTTATCTCTATTAGCTTGGAAGTGATACATGACTCAATTAGGTAACCCTTATACTCATAATTCATATTAGGTTCTTTTGAATTAGCTCTCTTAGATTTTTCTTTGCCTTTCCTACTTTGCTCTAGAATCTCATCAAGTGCTAACTCTGAGACTTCATCAATTTGTGTTGCTTATACTTCTAGTTTAGCTATTTCTTCTTTTGATCTTTTTGATCCTTATGACCCTAACATTGGTTTTTATTAACTCTATAAGCATATGATAAATTCCTTTAAACACTTAGTAACTTCTCCAATTTGTTTACAAAGGTTGAGAAATGAGTCAACTTGTTGTTCTTATAGTACTTATAAGTAAGCTTTAGATTTTAAGTATTAGATAGTCTTAAAAACTTTAAGTAACTCATATTAAAGAAATAGGGTCTTAAAACCCTAGTTTGGTCTAAAAAATTCTCAAGTCTTAAGAATTTAGGAATACGGGTAGGTCATAAAGAATATGTATGGAAAATTTTGTGTTTTTCTTAGCTTGTGACTTCAGGTTTGTATTATCAAGTTACTCAGATGAGAAAACCCAAGTAGCTACGAGAAAAGAATCTAGATACTTCTTGAGTAGTGTTTTTTAAGTTTATCTAGGTTCAAGACTTTGGGTTTGATAGGGAGATTAATTACATTAAGAAAACCTGAGTAATTGGTGAGTAATAGCAAGTTCGGGTAAGAAAGGTTTTTGAGGGTCGAGGTTCTCAAGGGTAGTAACTTAGGGTCAGGAATCTAGGTGAGTAATGAGTAATAGGAACTTGAGTTAGTAAGGCGATTGAGGGTTGGGTTTCTTAGGGTAAGTAACTCAAACTTGAGAACTTGAGTAAGCAACCAATATTGGGAAACCTAGATGGGAGGTGTTAGGTCTAGTTGCTAGGTTTTTCATAGGAAGATTGAGATTTGTAGGATTTTTCATGGGTGATTATATTCTACATGATTATGAACACTTATATAGGGTTTACAACATCTAAATATGCCTAAAAATAATAGACAGAAATGGACAAAACAAAAAATGGTAGGAAATGCATTCATGATGGCAGATAGAAAATAACAAAGAGAAATAAAAAGAAAACAATCAAAATGAAGAAAATAAAACTACAATAAAATGATCATCACACCTCAAGTATAAATGGGTCAAAATGGATTTGCTCAAAAATGCTCCATAGGCTTGAATCATGTAGCTCAAGGTTTGCAAGTGTGATAACTTAATCTAAAAACTTGGATGCTAGGTGGAAAACGAGGTAGATTTTCAAAATATTTATATATGACAAAACATTAATGATGAATTAGGGACATATGGTAGATTTTTTTTGGGATTTTTGAGCTACTTTTCTTTATTTTATTATTTGAGGTTAAGTACTTTCAAAAACTCAACTTGGTCTAGGCTAATGCATAGTTCAGGCTTGAAAACCTCCACTAATTTTACTTATGGTCTTATGAAAGTAAATCAACTCCAAAAACCTAGTTTACTTTGGGTAGTTCTTGGTGGGTTTATGAGACTACTTTATTTTGCTTTAGAATCAGAGTAAAGCTATTTGATAACTCTGGTTTGAACTAAGTAGTGTAATTCAAACTTATGGGACTACTCTACTTACTTTTAAATAAGTTAAGCAATTTGGGGAACTTGATTTTCATTGGAGATGAGCCAAAAAACTTTATCTTCTTTGATCTTCTGAGGGAGATGAGTAAATGGAGTTTTTAATGATGGATCTAAGAGATATTTTCAACCTTCTAGAGTAATTTGAAGCAATTGGAGAACACACAATTAGACATAACAATACTAAAGACTAAGGATTTATTCAAAGGACTAGCTTAGTAAGGACAACTAACTCAAATAATAAAAAATGCAAAATTTTAAATAGGGGTACCCCAAAATGTTAAGCATGAAATTTTAGGGATACCAACTGGCTCTGATTGGGGACATCTCTATTTCTATCATGAGGAAGGAAATAAGGGTGAGATCTTAATATCTCTAGTTTTAAATTTTATTATTAGGTATGGCATCTTTGCAAAAACTCAATCACAAAAACTATAAAACAAGCAAAAAACATGAAAGAAAAAACAAAACCAAAAGAAAGATTGAAAATATTATTTATATATAAACAAGTGTTACCCTATTATTTAGTTCTTATATAGCTTCAAGTGTTACCCATTGAATGGTAGTGGTTGTATAATCTCATCTCAATAAGCTAGGATGAATCCATCTTTCCCAACAATGTTTTTTATAGTAAAGGGCCCATTTCATAAGGAGTCAAATTGACCATGCCTCCATTTTTGTTCATTTTATTTATCCCACAAGAGCACCAAATCACCAAATTCAACCCACCTATCCTAAGAATTTTTATCAAAGATCTTCTTTACTTTAATTTGATGAATAATTAACTGATCAATAACTTGAACATGAGCCTCTTGTAGTTCAGTGAAAAACATGATTCTCTTATCTAGTGAATCTCAATAAGTAATAACTTTAATTGCTTTGGACAATTACAAAGTAGGCATCTCTATGGTTATTGGTATCTCAACATTTATTCCATATAGAAAATGAAAAGGATACATACCAATGGATTTATTTAGGGTGATCTTGTCAGCCCATAGTGCATCAAACTTCTTATGCTAGGTGTATTGATTGTTAGCCACCAATTTATGAATAATGATCATCAAGTTTTTCTTACTTGATTCAGCCTGACCATTTCCCTAAGGATAGTTATTTGAAGCATAACTAGGTCTATTCCATATGAGTAACAAAACTTAGTTAATTCTATAGAATAAAATTTAGTTGTATTGTCTATTATAATCTTATGTGGTAAACCAAACCTTACTATAATGTTTTATTTGATGAAGTGACATATAACCTTAGAATTGGCATGTTTGATAGGAATGGATTCCACCAATTATCTGAAATAATTAGTGGAAGTCAAGACATAACAATATCCATCACTTGAATAAGGATTCAAGATACCAATAAAATCCATGCCCCACTAATGGAAAGGTTCATCAATAACCACTAGTTTTAGAGGTAAGGCTGGTAACTTGAGTCCTACAAAATGTTGAAATTCCTGACACTTAACAACCCAATCTAAAGCATATTAAATAGATTAGGCTATAAATACCTTACTCATAACATTTTATGTGTTGTGACTCTGGTTGAGAAGTTACCTCCACATGCCTTGTCATGAAACTGCTCTAATAGTCTTACTTGTTTCTCTTTGTCCACACAGTGAAGGAAAACACCATCAATTCCTCTTTTCTACAAAATATTATCCTAAAGGACATAATCCTTTGAATTTATCTTGATGGTACATTTTTATTTACATGTTAGATCATCTAGGCATTCTCCATAAGTTAGGAAGTAGGAAATTTTGTTATACCATTCATCTACAAGATTGACAAAAAGCACCATAGGAAAATCTCCATATGATTTAGATTAGAGAGAAGATGTTGTCACAATTTGTATAATCAAGTTTTTTCTCTATCATCAACTGGCATAAACCTCTTCCTCTCACTAGCTTCATAGGTTTGATATCAAGATCAAACTCTTTCACTTTAGCTACCCAAGTACCTCTCAATAATCTTATCTCTTGCTATGTTAGAATGGGCTTAACTATAGTATCATGCACATAAAATCTAGTATGTGAAGACAAAATTTAGTACCTAAAAACTTTACATGATTTGACTATAATAAAGACATGTTTCTCCATCTATGAATACTTCAATTTTGATATTTTAAATGGGTGGCTCATGAAAGTTATAGGGGATTCAATTCCTTCATCATTATTTTGAAAAAGTATAGCTAACATGGTATAGTCAGAGGAATAATAGTAAAAAATGAATTCTTTACTAAAATTAGGGGAAACTAACATTGGGGATTCAACTATAGCTACCTTACTTTTTTAAAATGCCAACTTACATTCAACATTCCATTTGAAATAATGTTTCTTCTTCATCATATCAGAGATGTGGATCTCAACTCAACAAAATCAAGAATGAATCTTTTAAGAAAATTGACCTTACCAAATAATGAGTGCACTCATTTCTTGAACATAGGCATATGTAAACTTTGAATAGCTTTGAATCACTCTGGATTAATTTTTGTCCCCTCCTTTAAGACTATGTGACCAAGGAGCATTCCTTCAATCACAACAAATATTGATTTCTTAGGATTTAAGGAAATCCCATGTCTCTTACATTGGATAAGAAACTCTTCTAGGTCAACCAAGTGATTACCTCTCTTTTTTGAGAAGACTGTTAAGTCATCAAGGTATACCATAATACTTTTTTCTTCAAATGAGAAAAATCTAGATCCATTGCACGTTAAAATTTTTCTCTAGCATTGATAAGAACAAAAGGCATTTTTTCATAAGCAAACATCCCCCATGGTGTTATGAAAGTTATTTTTATTGATCCTCCTCACCTAATTTTATTTGATTGTATCCTAAAAATCTATCCAACATGGATAACATCTTTGAACCTATAACTACTTGCAAGGTGTTATCCATAATGGGAAATGGGTAATTGTCTTTCAGAGAGGCTTGATTTAAATTACAAAAATCAACACATAAGCATATTTCCCTATTTTTCTTTCTCACTAAAACAATATTTGATAGCCATTATAAATGATGGATTGGATAGATGATCTCAAAATTAATAAAATTCTTTATTATAGCATAAATTTTACCTAAAATAGTTGGGTTATGATGGCATAACTTCTGCTTGAAGGGCTTCACCTCTAGCTAGAGTGGAATATAGTGTTGCACCTCATCTAGCTAGAAGGTTTTGAGGTCTTTATAGGACCAATAAAACACATCAATGTACCTTTTAATAATCTTTATGAATGCTTCCTTTTATTTTTGAGAGCAACACTTTCTAATATTAACCATCTTAGGCTCTTCTTCATTTCCCAGGTTAACCTACTGAAATTCTAAGGAAGTGTTGGGGATCAACCAACAATGGATTACACTTATGAAAGCAATGAATGCGGAAATAAATCAGATAGATAAGTAGCTAAAATGATAAATAGCACAGAACAAGATATACAAGAAAACACCCTGAAAACTTGTATTAAAAACTCTTTACAATAGGAATACAAATGAAGAACTTTGTTCTTCCACACCTCTCTCAGATGCACACAAGATCTCTCACTAGATCTCTATTCCTTAAGAGCTCTATCTAAAGTACAGTCCTTCAAACATTCACAATGTTCTACTCGTACTCTATTACACTCTCTCATTCATCTTACAATAGCTTAGAAGATCTCTCCTACATATAGAAATAGGAGACTTGAGTATGCTCTTACAACAAACAGTTAAGCCTCTTCAACAAGGGCTCTAAAAATAATATTGCTAACAATAGAGACGCGAGCATGAGTCTACAACTCAAACTCATCATGCAAACACTCGCTTCTGTCCTCGGAAATCGCTTTCTGGACATGCAGGTAACCGACGTCGATTCCTGTCTGTTCGCCTGTGACCGTCGCCGGCCGACCATACTGCTGACGTCGGCGCCTCTGAACTGCAACTGACCGACATCGGTCACTCCTGACCGACGCCGGCGTCTGTGTAGACCCGAACCTGTTTGTCTATGCTCCTTGGTGAAGCTTTTAGCTCCACATACCTAACAATCTCCCACTTGGAGATAAACCAGCTACACCAATACCTGTACAGCAAGATCTTCTAGCTTCTCCATCTTCAACTTAATTATGAAGACCAATAGAAGTTGAATGAAGATTCAACTTCTCCTTAGTAACCGGCTTTGTTAGCATATCCGCAGGATTCATGTCTGTATGGATCTTCTCCAGCTTCAACTCACCATCTTCCAATACCTGCCGTATGAAGTGGTACCTTAGCTGTATGTGTTTGGTTCTAGAATGAAAAGCTGAGTTCTTAGCCAAATGGATTGCACTCTGACTGTCACTATGCAATCTGCAACTCCCATGCTCCCTTCCAAGCTCTTCCATGAACCGTGTCATCCATAGCATCTCCTTGCTAGCTTCTGTAGCTGCAATATATTCTGCTTCTATAGTTGACAAGGCTACAACCTTCTGCAACTTAGAAATCCAACTAACTGCCGTTTCACCTACAGTAAAAACATAACCTGTAGTGCTCCTCCTGCCATCCAAATCCCCTGCCATATCTGAATCTACATAGCCATGTAGAGACGTATCTGAACCTCCGTAGCATAAGTGTCTACTGCTGGTTCCTCTCAGATATCTAAGGATCCATTGTACTGCTTTCCAATGTTCCTTTCCTGGATTGGCCATATACCTGCTTACTACTCCCACTGCTTGGGCAATATCTGGTCTAGTACACACCATTGCATACATCAAACTTCCTACCACGGAAGAATATGGAACCTTGTTCATGTACTCTACCTCATCATGTGAATTGGGACATTGCTCTTTACTTAACTTGAAATGTCCTGCCAAAGGTGTGCTTACCGGTTTCGCATCCTACATGTTGAACCGTTTCAACACCCTGTCCACATAGTCTTCTTGAGACAATATCAACCTGTGATTTTCTCTGTCTCTCTTAATGCTCATGCCAAGGATTTTCTTAGCTGCTCCCAAATCCTTCATGGCAAACGTTTGAGCTAACTTCACTTTAAGCTCTGAGATGTCCTGCATGTGAGACCCTACAACCAACATGTCATCTACATACAACAATAGAATAACGTATCTACCGTTATCAAATCTCTTAAAGTATACACAATGGTCTGATTGACATCTACTGAAACCATGCTCAGTCATAAGCCTGTCAAATTTCAAGTACCATTGCCTTGGAGCTTGCTTGAGGCCATACAAGCTTTTCTTTAACCTGCACACTAGTTTCTCCTTACCCTTGACTTCGAAACCTTCTGGCTGTTCCATGTAAATTTCCTCATCTAGATCTCCATGAAGAAATGCTGTTTTAACATCTAGCTGCTCGAGATGCAAATCCTCAAAAGCAACCAAAGACAATACAACCCTTATAGAAGTCATCTTAACAACTGGAGAAAAAATCTCACCAAAGTCAATACCTGGCTTTTGTGCAAATCCTTTCACAACCAATCTGGCCTTGTATCTCATCTGACCATCCTCACCTTCCTTCAACCTGTAAGTCCACCTGTTCTTCAGTGTTCTCTTACCAGCTGGCAATTCAACCAAATCCCATGTTTGGTTCTCTCTTAAGGACTCCATCTCCTCAACCATGCCACGCTCCCACTTACTCCTGGACTCCACCTGTAAAGTTTCTTCAAAACTTTCTGGTTCTCCACCATCGGTTAGCAATAAATAATATAAAGAAGGAGAATATCTAATTGGAGGCTTACTTACCCTTTCAGACCTCCTGATTGGTGTCTTGGACTCGTTTTCCACAATCTGTCCACCCAAATTTTCTGACAGTGACCGACCTCGGCCACCTGTAGACCTGTTACTGGCCGACGCCGGTTCTTCCTGGCCGACGCCGGTGCCTGGTCTGCCGACGTCGGTCTCTATATGACCGACATCGGTTTCTGTACTGCCGACGCCGGTGCCAAACCTGCCGACGTCGGTCTCTGTGTTTTCCTGTAAGTGATTATTTCTTTTTCCCGCGAGCTCATTTTGGACCATAATTTCGTCCAACTCATTATTGCTCTGCCCAGCTTGATCTAGCTTCCTTGTCTGATCACTGTACATCACTCTTTCATTGAAAACAACATCACGGCTCCTGATTACCTTGTTAGTTCCTAGATTCCAAAATCTGAAACCAAAATCATCTGAGCCGTAGCCTATAAACGTGCACCTCATAGACTTAGCATCAAGCTTCTTTCTATTTTCCTTATCTATGTGCACAAAGGCTTCACAACCAAAAACTTTGAGATATGAAAGATCAACCTTTTTACCTGTCCATGCCTCTTCTGGAATTCCACCATCCAGAGCTGTAGAGGGTCCTCTGTTGATCAGGTACACTGCGGTGTCAACTGCTTCTACCCAAAACTCTAAGGGCAACCCTGCATGCAATCTCATACATCTTGCACACTCCATAATAGTCCTATTCATCCTTTCAGCAATACCATTCTGCTGAGGTGTCCTTGGAACCGTCCTTTGCCTATGGATTCCATTTATGTAACAATACAATTTGAACTTAAGACTGCAGAACTCACCACCATTATCAGATCTCAAGCACTTTAATCTTTTGCCTGTTTCATTCTCAACCATGGCTTTCCAAATCTTAAAAGTCTCAAAAACATCAGATTTCTTTTTAATACAGTAGATCCATACCTTTCTTGTGGCGTCATCTATGAATGTAACATAGTACTGTGATCCGCCAATAGAGGCTACATGAGCCGGTCCCCACACGTCTGTGTGAACAAGCTGCAACTTCTGCCTTTTCTTAGTAGACCCAGTCTTTAGAAAACTAACCCTTTTCTGTTTTCCAAACACACAATGCTCACAAAATTCTAGATCCATACTTTTCAAATCTGAAAGCATACCTTTAGACTTAAGGATTGACATCCCCTTCTCACTCATGTGGCCAAGCCTTGAGTGCCACAATTTAGCATCCACATCTGAAGTAGATAAAGCTGAAGGAGATTTGTTAGTAATACAATTACACAAATAGAGAGTACCTTCTCTCTTACCTCTGGCCATAACAAGTGCACCCTTGGTCACTTTCCAAGAATCTGTTGTGAGAGTTACTGTACAACCCTCATCACCTAGCTTACCTGCAGAAATCAGATTTCTCTTCAAACTAGGAACATGCATCACATCCCTCAACACCCATGTGTTGCCATTCTGCATCTTTAGCTGCACTTTACCTTTGCCAATAATCTTGCAAGGCTCATCATCCCCCAAGTACACTATTCCAAAATCTCCATGGACATAGTCACTGAAATATTCTCTGTTAGGGGTAGCATGGAAAGATGCACCAGAATCTAATACCCAAGATTCTATGTTATTATGCAAAGAGAAAATAAGAGCATCCTGTGCAATACCTGCAACCTTTGTCTCTTCCTTTCCTTCGTGCTGATTATCCTCCTTAGGCTTTGACCAGCAATCTCTGCTTATGTGCCCTAACTTTCCACAGTTCCAGCATTATGGCCTTCTGCCATTCCTGGATTTGGATCTGCCTCTTCCCTTAGACTTAGATCTTGATCTCCTCTTGCTCCTTTCTTTTTGCCTTCCTCTGCTCTCGAAATTTAAAGCGTTCCCGGATGTCCCAGAAGTCTCTTCTGTGCTTTTCCTGCGTATTTCCTCATTCAAAATAACACTAACCACATCCTCTACTTTTAAAATATTCGAAGCAGAAGCAGTATTAGAAACTGCCATTACCAAGCCATGCCAGCTTTCAGGCAAAGAACATAAAATTAAAAGAGCCTTTATTTCATCTTCAAATACAATATTAACAGAACTTAACTGATTAACAATACCATGGAAATCATTCAGGTGATTGGAAACAGATCCACCTTCTTGCATATGCAAATTAAATAACTGCTTCATCAAATATACCTTGTTTGAAGCGGAGGGTTTTTCATACAAATTTACTAACGTGGTCATTAACTCTACCATAGTTTTTGCCTGTGACAAATTGGATATCGCAGTGGAGGCCAGACTCAGTCTTATAGACCCAAGAGCCTTTCTGTCAAGAACTTCCCATTCTTCGTCCTCCATGTCCTTGGGCTTCTTTGCTATCCCACCTAACGGTAAGTAAAGATCCTTCTGATACAGATAGTCCTCTATCTGCATTCTCCAGTGCTGATAGTTCTTGCCATTAAACTTTTCCATTCTCAACTTACTTTCCTCTGCCATTGCTTCTCCCACTCAAACAGAAATCCCTGTGAGCAACCTGTAATCCGAACACACTACACAGATCTGAACCACCTGTTAGTGAACCTGAGCTCTGATACCACTTGTTGGGGATCAACCAACAATGGATTACACTTATGAAAGCAATGAATGCGGAAATAAATCAGATAGATAAGTAACTGAAATGATAAATAGCACAGAACAAGATATACAAGAAAACACCCTGAAAACTTGTATTAAAAACTCTTTACAATAGGAATACAAATGAAGAACTTTGTTCTTCCACACCTCTCTCAGATGCACACAAGATCTCTCACTAGATCTCTATTCCTTAAGAGCTCTCTCTAAAGTACAGTCCTTCAAACATTCACAATGTTCTACTCGTACTCTATTACACTCTCTCATTCATCTTACAATAGCTTAGAAGATCTCTCCTACATATAGAAATAGGAGACTTGAGCATGCTCTTACAACAAACAGTTAAGCCTCTTCAACAAGGGCTCTAAAAATAATATTGCTAACAATAGAGATGCGAGCATGAGTCTACAACTCAAACTCATCATGCAAACACTCGCTTCTGTCCTCGAAAATTGCTTTCTGGACACGCAGGTAACCGACGTCGGTTCCTGTCTGTTCGCCTGTGACCGTCGCCGGCCGACCATACTGCCGACGTCGGCGCCTCTGAACTGCAACTGACCGATGTCGGTCGCTCCTGACCGACGCCGGCGTCTGTGTAGACCCGAACCTGTTTGTCTATGCTCCTTGGTGAAGCTTTTAGCTCCACATACCTAACAGGAAGAACTATCCCCATATTCTTTCTTTTTATTCATAAATTTATCATGCTTGTCAAATATTTATTCTAAAGAGGCTGACCCTTTAGGAATTTTATTTGCTTTCAGCAAAATTATATCTTGACTATGAGTAATTCTAGGGTCAGCGATACTTGTTGTTGTCTTGCATGGATGTGAATTGCTTCCTTTGAAGTATCGTCCTTCAAAGTTATCTTACTGATCAAGAAATGTAATTGTTTAATTATCATCATTAAAAACTTACCACTGTTCAACATTATTTGGGACATTTAAATGGTAGACCATCTCTACTTTATAATTACCTTCTCTATAAAGTGTTGGCTATTACTTTGGCTTGAGTAGAGATGCAATAAAAATAAGTGAAGCAGCTCTAGAGTTATAATCTTGAGGAACTAAGTTGATTGAGAAAGAAACAAAGTCTAATGTGGCACTCAGAACTTGGTCATGGTAGTGTTTCATCTTATCTTTCTTCACCTGATACTAGCATCTAATTTGTCTCACTATCAATTCAACATCCCCTTGTGCTTTAAAGAGTCTTACCCCTTTTTATTTTGCTTGTTAAATTCATAGAAAGAATGCCTCATATTAACTATATTTTTAGTGTTTTCAAACATGAGTTTATAAGAATAAGGAAATATTTTACCATTAGGATATGTCAATACCACCCCTGGATCTGAACCAAGAAAACTACAACTACCATCAAACTCTAATGTCCATATCTTATCATCTTTTTTTTTCTTCTTCTTCTAGTTTTTAAATCTCTTTGCCCACTTTGAGGTAGTAAACTCCATGATCAAATTATTTAAAAAGAATGTGTGACCTTGGGTCATTAGATTTGGAAACCATGTATTTCGAATTCTTTTCAAGCTTGAATCTTTGATTCACTCCTTTTATTAGAATGTAATAACATGACCAAAACCATCTTTACTTCACCCGAATCCTTGTAAAAGTTTCTACTTAGCAGCATTCCATAGGAAATTAAAATGTCTACTACCAAAATTATCATTTTGAGTCTTTTAATTGAAAAGGCTACCAAGACTACTTATGCATCTTTGATCTATCCAATTAGGGGAACTTGTTTCTCCATCAAGTAACATATGCCTATTGTCTTAGTCAAAGTGAGACCAATAGCATCAGTCACCTTATCTGACATTACATTATTTGAAGCTCTAGAGTCTAGAATGTAGTTGTTTAACTTGAAACCATTAATCAGAAGAGAGACATAAAATGGATCTATCCTTTCAAATGTATAAGTAGGTGTGGGTGAAGTAACAATAACATTATTTTGGGAAGGAAATTGTTTAGGAGTAGGCAAGATACATTTAGAGGCATTAGTTGAATTATTTAACCCTTTACTTTGAATATATTTGAATAATCTATTCAACTAATTTGGATAAGATCTGAAGTACTTAGCTTTTAACCTCTAAAAGTTGGTTTTCTTGATATGGTCAATTGTGTCAATAGAGGGAATGGAAGTAGATATAATAAGACTAACTTCAGTAGTGTGATTTATTAGCTTATAAGTGTGAGAAGAAGAAGTTGTATACTTATTTTTAGGATCCAAAGAAGAAGGTAGAGGACTACCTCTCTTAATAATACTTACATCTACTCTAGAATCTCCTTTATCTTTCTCTAGTTATTTAGAAGATTTCTCACTAGCTTGCTGAGTTTGTGACATTGTAAACACTGCAAATGATTGACTATGATATTCAAATGAATCTTTATAATCACTTATAGATTAATATTCTAGGTAACCAATGTTAGAGTCACTAATAGGATCTAAAAAGTCATCTTCATCACCAATACTTTGATAAGTATCACCAGTCATTTGATATTCCTCACTCATCTCAACATGATTTATGGGAGCATCTTCAATTGCCAATATTTTTGTAGGACCAGTAATACAGTTCATATTTTTACTATTAAATTTTTTTGTAGGTGTCTTCCTAGTAAGAGTAGAATGATTACCTTGATCATATTGTATTTTGACTTGAAGTAAATTGTTAGCCACTTTTTTTAATAGAGGATTAGTATTATGTGATGTGTTTGAAGCAAAAGAGTGTCCCTTACAAGTTGTTTTCTTGATCTTTATAGCCATTATAAAATCATTTTCCACCTCTATAACAAGGTTTTGGGCTACTTATAAATTAGTTGGTCATGCTCTTCATAGCTAATAATTGATTTTTGATAACTGGGCATTGATGAAGAAACACTTTTGATTATCCCCAATGGGCAATGGAGTGAGGAATTTTGTAGAGCAATCTATTGAACTTGGTAATAAAATCATGCATATGTTCATGTGGTTCCTTCTTGAGTTGAGTCAATTGGGTAAGAAATATATTTTAATCTTTAGTAGCTTTGAATCTCTTTTCAAATTGGTCATGCATAGTATCCCAATTGACTATGGTACGAGGAGGCAAATGGTAAAACCATTCTCTAGTTAAATCATGAAAGGTCTCAATGAAGAGTCTGACTATGATGTCTTCATGTTAAACACAAATTAATCCACATGTTATGAATAAGGAATCCAAGTGATCATCTATATTTTGTTTACCATTACTAGTAAACTTAGGAAAATTCTTTCTAAATCTTTTTGGCAAGTCATGAAGAGGGGGAGTTAAATTTAGAGGTCTAATTGATGCCCCACAAGGGATGGGAAGTGGTTACACCATTCTTATAGGGATGAGGAATTATGGAATATCATGTTGGATTATTCTCAAAGAATTTCTTTTGTATCTGATTTATGGAAGTTGGTGTTTGTCTCACAAGTGAGAGACTAGCTCTTTGTGTTCTAGCTTGAATAGGAAAATTGAAATTGAACTGCTCTTAAAATTCAAAGAAATCATTTATTTGGCCTTGAGCTCTCCTTACTCTAGTAAAAGATCAATTTTATAGTTTAAAATATAGAATTTATTCTAAGGATCACACTTATTAATTCTATTCATAGATAATGACTTGGATGGTGATTAACAATCATGCAACAAATTCAAGGCAAACAAAATGTTTAAACAAAAATACATGTAACAATCCAATAAAAGTGACTCATATTTGTTTGGAAAGTGAGGTTAACTTTAATAAGGCTACATTTTACTCAGAGGTGTGTGACTAACTCAGTATGCAATAATTAAAGTAAATGGTTTGGGATGCACACAAATTATGGAAAAATAAAAATTAATTGCATCTAACTTTACTTGAAGGAATAGTCTATTTTTAGATTTGGAAGTTTGGCTCTTCATTCCCCAACAGAGTTGCCAATAACTATTGGCTAGATATTTTTCAAGTTAACAAAATATCCTAGGTAGTCATGGGATTAATTAACCTTTATTTAATGGTGAATATCTTGTATATAGATGTTTACTTACTTCTAATTTTATATTTCTCAAAGTTAATCACAAATTATATATATTATGTACAAGTTGGTTTATTTTCAAGGTATTACTTTAATCATAATGTTCATGAACCATAAGAAGGTGATTTTGTGACAAGTAATCCACTATTTTAGAGAATGTGTAAAGAAACTTTGGAAAATCAAGAGTGGAAAACTAGAACATCTGGAGAAAGAGAAGTTGTACTTCACAATAAGAAATTTTATAGATCTTATTGAATCTACACAAATAAATAAACATTCAAGAGATGAAAACATTTTTAGAAAATGACTAAGAAAGATTAGAATTCACATTCAAATAAAAGATAACACAAAGTTTACCATTTTAATCTTCACAAGTACACTAAATATCTTTTGAGACATAAAGTTTCACAAAAAATAATTTTTTTCTTATTCACTTAGAACCAATTTTATACAATAAAATTATCAAAAATCTAAACACAAAGTTTTAGATATCTTCAATTCTCTTGCTTTAGTTATAATTGCTATGGTAAAATTATCATCCTCAAGTACATAGGCCTACACTTATATTTATACAAAAATAAATGCCAAATTCAGATGGAAAATAAGTTCTTCAAAAACCCATGTTCTATGATAAAACTAGAAATCATTAAAAGACACCATCCTCAAAATCCTCCTATGTGGCATGCATCAACTAGTGACATGTAGTGCTTCTTGGTCTTTAAGTTTGTATTAAACACACCTATTTTTCATGTACCAGAAATTTTACTTAAGTAATTTAATTTTACAAGATGACTTTAATTAATGGCATTTTATCCAAGTTCCTTGAGTATTACAATTTTACAAAGTAATATTCTTCAACAAGTAACTCTATTAAATGTTTATACTTAAAATTAATTTCTTCTAACAAAGATAATTTACAAAAAGAATGAATAGAATAGAAGAAAATGGGAAGAAGGAAGAATAAATTACTAGAAAGAAAAAGAAAAATAATCATTCCACTTCATGGACTTCTGATCTATATTTCTCTTTGTAGTGGATATGCTAAGACATCATTAATTATATTGTTGCATCATTAGGTTTATCAAGTGATTGCCTTTCCATCTCAAATATCATTATTTCCTTTTCAAGTCTTCTACTATGAGATTTTATCTTTTCAATTATTGGCTCAAGCATTTTTATCTCCTAGTTGACATTTGATTAACTCATTAATAGACTCGACTATGAAAAGAGTTGTAGGTTTGTCCATCAGTTGCTTGCATTGATCATATAACTTCTTAGATTTCCTTGGAACATTATTAAACCAAACACTAGTAAGACCAAAAAGGTAATCCTCTAGATTTATCTTTGCATCACATGCTTATTCTTCCAAAATCTTCATTTCTTCACATATTTCTTGTAGAATACACATACAAAAGGATAGGAGATACTCTGCTTTTCTTATTTTATTTACAGATCCATCATGATAAATCTTTTCCTCTTTCAAAATTTTCTCATTCAAATTACCTATTATTTTTAGGCTCCCCTAATGTAACTTAGAAATTCCATTCTCATTTTCTATCTCTTTCATTACTATTTTTATTTTTGCTAGTTTCTTCAAAATATCAACATGAACACCTAAAACATTAGAGAAGACCTTCTAATACATTTCATGTATCTTCTCTATCTAATTAGAAACATCCTTTACTTTATCTCTAGTCTCTTCTACCTCTTATATCAATTTTTTGGCCAATGGAATCTCCTAAAATGATAGATTATTGTGGGATAGACCTAGTAACCTTAGCTACTATTTTTCATAACTGAGCATTTTTTTATTTCAACTTGGCCTTAGCTACCTTTTATTCATCTAACTTATTGAAAAGAGTATTGATCAAGGTCTTTGTATCTTGGTTTAAACATTTTGTGGTTACTTCTCTAAGGAGTATCTTTGAAATTTTTAAGTCACTTTTAGTGACTTCTACTTTTGTCATTCCCTGTGGTGGAACTGATATCTCTACAAACTTCTACCATGTAGGATCAACTATCATATTTGAAGTTACCTTGGTAGACTTAGGTTTCTTTTCTTTCTTGTCAAGACTTTTAAATAGTTACAAGTCTATTTCCTCAAGATTTATCACTTCTTTTGACTCTGAAGTTGTCTAAAATGCCAACCAAGATGAAAAGTCTTTACTAGTGGAGGTGTCTAAATGAGTTACCATTTGTTACTAATTGTTTCTCACCACTAGTTTTCAAGAAGAAACTTTTTAGGCCTCTATCTCTTTCTAGATCTATTTCTCTAGCTTCTTTTCAACCTATTTCTCAATCATTCCTTCTTTATCCTTATGATTTTCCTTTTCTTTCTCTACTACTTTATCAACTACTATTTCCTTCTCCTTGGGATATCTACAATTTTCTCTATCATTTCCTTTGTCTCTTTTTATTTCTTAGCTTCATTGTCTTTTTTTGCCTATACTACCCCTTTTTCATGCTCAAACTATTTTCTTGTTTCAACTTCTTTTACCTTTTTATCATATACTTATTTTATGGCTTCCTTCTCAAGTTCAATTATTTATTTTCATTTTTCTTGTTGATATTATTAAGATGGGGTCTCTTATACAGTATTTACTTTCTCACTCTCCATGGTGGGTTGCTCTATTGAAGGAGGGGGAGGTGGATAAGTAGGTGGAGAAAATGGAAGAAGAGGAGGAAGAGTATCCTTTTGAATGGATTTCTTGGGAGGCTTAATTCCATGAGACTTTGGGGGTGGAATTAATACTGATGGATCTATGATAGGTGTAGTGGAAGTGGGAATAGATGAAATGGTGGAAATATTAGGAACAATAGTATCCATAGAAGAGACCAATGGGGATGTGGAAATAATTGGTTGAATTGGTTATTTATCTTTTACCATAGCATAAGTATCATAAATATGTATTTTTAGCTTTAACTTCTTTGTTGGTATTTGGATACTTTCCCCTTGTACTATTTCTTTCCTCTTATGACTTACACGAGTGGTATCTTTCATCAGCTCCTTCATATAGTAGCCTTTATTGAGAATCTAGGTGGAAGTCATTACCAAAACATTTGAAGCTATATCTAAAATAATCTTATCATAATTTTTACCAAAAATAATCACTATAAGTGGGGCACTGTCTCCCCCTACTACATGAAAAGTGTCACTAGTTACAATTTCATCATCTTCCATATCCTTAAGAATTGTGGCTAGATCAAAAGAAAATATTTATTCAACAATCAATCTACTGTTTCCCTTCTTATCACATTAAATTCATCTTTGTAATTAGTCTAAAAATACTTAAGTTTAGGAATGTGCATAAATTATAGAGACAATATATTTTGAGCCACCCCCCTATAATCAAAATTGGCTCTAACCTCAAAATGTGTTTGGGTGTAATGATGGTTCATCTCTTTCTACACATTCTTATCCTTGTAAATTTTTAGACAATGGTATTGACCAATGATAATAGGAAAGTTGATAGATGGATGATGAGCTTCTAACTTTAAGTCATGTAGTTCAACAAGATGCCTACATAATTCTATAAGAATACACTTATCACTTGGGTATCTAGGCAACTTGATAGGTACACCTGAGAAAACCCCAAATCTGATGTATGTAAAGTCAAAGAATTAAATGAAAATGCAACCAAACTATGAAACTACATCCCATGCTTCATTTTATACTCTTTTATGCTTTAGAGCCACATTAAATTTGTAAATGAGTTTATACAATAATCCATCATTCACTACCTTATAGTGTTTGTAATACTTAGAAAGAACTAGCTAAGGATAATACTCATATATGGGCATAGTTGCCAGTGTAACTTTTGTATTTAGCCTTGAAAAGGCTCTACTTGAAGTTGTTACATACACCAAATAAGAAGTCATTTTTTAAAAATATTCTATAATACACTACTTAACTACCTATCTATGTTATCACTTATCATCCTTACCCATTCTATCATTGCAGAGCTCTTGGATACATCAATGGTTATATTGTATGCATACATCCAAGTTGAAAAACATTTGGCATTTTTTTCACCATTGATTCTACATAGTAGTTGAGTAATATTATTTACTTATTCAACAAAGTCTAACCTTACTATCTATTTTAAGAACTCGGAGGCTTGTTTCACTTTCTTCAAATAGTTTATGTTCATTATCTTAATGTACTCTACTATCCTTGTTCCCTATAGTCTGTTAGCTTTTTATATAGATATATCAATTAATTTTTATGATGTTGAACATCTAACCTTATGAATACATTACCATAAACATTTATTAGATTCCTAGTTAGGGAATCATAATATTTAGCACATGTTAGGACAAATTTTGGAAGTTGAACTGAGTTTGGGAAAGTTGTAGCTTGCAGAATCCCACTACTAGTCATGGCTTGCATGAGTGGAATATTTATTATGGATTTTGATCTTTATATAAATTTAGTAAAATACACATGCCCCATATCTATATTAATTATCTCTTTTATCTTGGAAGTGATACATGACTCAATTGGGTAGCCCTTATACTCATAATTCATCTTGGGCTCTTGTGACTTAGCTCTCTTAGCTTTTGCTTTGCCTTTCCTACTTTTATCTAGAATCTCCTCAAGTGTTATCTCTGGGACTTATTCAATTTGTGTTTATTGTACTTATATTTCAATTATTTATTCTTATGATCTTTATAATACTTCTGACCCTAACATTGGTTCTGATTAACTTTGGAATAATATTATAAATTCATTTAAAAACTTAATAACTACTCCAACTAGTTTAGAAAGGTTTAGAAAAGAGTCAAATTTCTATTCTTATAGTACTTCTAGGCAAGATTTAGGTTTTAAGTATCATATAATATTGAAAACCTTAAGTAACTCATATTTAAGCAATAGGGTCTTACAACCCAAGGTTGGTCTAAAAAATTCTCAAGTCTTAAGCATCCAAGAATCTGGGTAGGTCCAAAATAATATGTATGGATAACCTCAAATTTTTCTTAGTTTGTGACTTTGGGTTTGTATTATCAAGTCACTTAGATGAGAAAACTCAAGTAAGTAGATAAGAAGAAGGAATCTAGGTACTTCTCAAGTAGTGTTATGCAGATTTATCTAGGCTTGAGACTTTAGGTTTGATAAGGAGAGTAATTGCATTAAGAAAACCCGATTAAGTGGTGAGTAATCACAAGTCTAATTAAGCAATGTATTTAAGGGTCGAGGCTCTCAAGGGTAGTAACATAGGGTCATGACTCTATGTGAGTAATGAGTAATAGGAAACTTGAGTTAGTATGGAATTTAAGGGTTAGGTTTCTTAGGGTAAGTAACTTAGACTAGAGAACCTATGTAAGGAACAAGTATTAGGAAAATTAAATGGGGGGTATTAGGTCTAGTAACTAGTTTTTCATATGAATATTTAGCTTTACAATATTTTTCATGGGTGATTGTATGCTACATGATTATGAACACTCATACAGGGTTTACAACATCTATACATGCCCAAAAATAATAGATAGAAATGGATGAAACAAGAAATGGTAGTAAATGCATTCCTGGTGGAAGATAGAAAATAACAAAGAGAAATAAGAAGAAAATAATCAAAATTAAGCAAATAAAACTAAAATTAAATGATCCTCATACCTCAAGTATAAATGGGTTGAAAAGGATTTGCTCAAAAATGCTCTGGAGGTTTAAATCATGTAGCTTAGGGTTTGTGAGTATGAAAACTTGATCAAACAACTTAGATGATAGGTGGAAAATGGGGTGGATTTTCTCAATATTTATATATGATAGAGAATTAATGATGAATTGGGGACATGTGGAAAAGAGCCACATAATCCCTTTTCTTTTTGTTAAGCTTTCTAGGTTACTTTGGTTGATTTTAGTATTTGAAGTTAAGTAATTTTAAAAACCTAACTTGGTCTAGGCCAATGAGTAGTTTGGGTTAAAAAAACTCCATTACTTTTACTTGTGGTCTTATGCAAGTAAATCAGCTATAAAAACCTAGTTTACTTTGGGCAGTGCTTGATAGGTTTATGAGACTACTTTACTTAGATTTAGAATAGAAGTAAAGTTGTTTGATAACTCCAATTTAAACTAAGTAGTGTAATTAAGACATAAGGGACTACTCTACTTAATTTTAAATAAGTTAAACAATTTAGAGAACCTAATTTGCATTGGAGATGAGCCAAAAAACATTAAATTCTTTGATCTTCTGAGGGAGATGAGTAAATGGGTTTTTCAATGATGGCTTTAGGTAGATGTTTTCAACCTTCAGGAGCAATTTGAAGCAATTATAGAAAGAAATCAATCAGACACAACAACTACTAAAGACTAATGTTTTATTTAGAGGACTATCTAAGTAAGGACAATTAACTCAAATAAGATAAAATTTTAAATTTTAAATACGGGTACCCGAAAATTTTAAGTGTGAAATTTTGGGGATACCATGCTCCTCACTCTAAGTTCATACTAGTACTAATGCTTGATAGATAGAGGGGGGCCTATAAACTCTATCTACACCTATTATTTAATTTTTGGATTAACACTTAATTAATTTTTAGCATTGGTATAATGATGAAAACTTTGGAAAAATCTATGCAGACCTTATCAATTATAAGGATAGGATGCACTGTTAGAGCTATTTTTATTTTCTTTTATTTATAGGTGTGTTTGAGACTAAAATTGTTTGTTTGTTTTTCAAATCAAAATGAGTCAAAACCATCACATGTTTTCACACCACTTTAACCTAAGAGGTGTTACTCTGCTCATTTTATTTCACACATTTTCCTTAGATTTTTATTCTAAAACTTTTCATGTGTCACTTATTTAAATGGGGTATTATTACGCTTCCCATTTTATTTAAAAAATTTTTGTTATAATTTAGTCTAAAACCATTGGCATACCATTTGTTTTAAGGAGAATTATTACTCTACATAAATTATTTCAAAACACTTGTATTTGACACCAAGTTCATCATCAATAATTTTTTTTTAAAAATGCACGGTTATGTTGCCCTTTTTGGTCTAGTCAATTTTGCCTTAGAAAATATGTCTTTTGCATTAAATTTTAAACTTAATATTTCTAATTAAAAATCCTAAAATAATTATCCCCATAGGTTAGACTGGGTAGGGTGGGTTTGATGGTTTCCATCAACCACATCATGGTTCAAATCCTAACTGAATAAAGAGTTAACACTAAAGCTTAGGGGCAAGTTTGATGCCCAAGGATTAGTCTATAGGACTCACCCTACATCAATGTGTTATTGTGTGTGCTAGGTCATTGGGTCCTCTTTAGTGTTAATTCTGACTGAATAAAATGGGATACCTCAGATATCAAAAACAAAAAATTCTAAATTAATTAGGTTTATGTCAAAGCCTTGTCTAATTTGGGCTTAGGTAGTCTACCTTTTGTGCTTAGATTATGTTACTTAGATTGATTTCTTATTTGATCTAAAGACCCTTTGCCTATAGTTTATGTTTATTTATTATCATGTGCCTTGATTTTAGCATCCTTTGTGCCAATTTTGATTTTCATGTGCCTTGTTTAGAGTTTGTTATGTTGAGTTATAAAATGTCATAGTTGTATTTGTCAAAGAGTCTCTTGTGATCCAAATACTAAGTATTTTATGAGCCAATTATTGATTATCTTCCAAGCCAATTAAATTAGCATTAAATTGTTTTCTAAATTGTTTACCATGTTTATTCAAGCTAATTGCCTTAGATTTAGTTTGTTTTCAAGACCTTATTTGAGGTCTTTATTTCCACGTCTAGTAGTATTTTCCATGTTAATGATTATAACTACCTTTCGGTAAATCGTTATTATATTTTTGACATATTTCATGATTTTTATATCTTTTCTAGATACCTTTTCCACTGATTATAACCAAATTTGGATAAATCAGTACCTTAGCCATATATGAGCTTTGAGTTTTTGTGATACCTTTGCCACTTATTATAACCACCTTTGGGCAAATCAATACTCTTTGGTATAATTATTTCATGTTTTTATTCCAACTTTGTCTTAGACCTAGGTTCGTTGTTCTACCCTTTAAAAATATTTTATAAATCCCAAGGTTATTTGTTTTAAACCTTGATTGTTTTTAATTTTAGACCTTTTATTTTCACAAGACCTAGTCTTAGATCTAAACATGAATCATTATACACATAGTGGGACTATGTATAAGATGGACTATGAGAACTTGTGATTAGTGAACCTTTTGTTCAAGATCCATATGGTGATGATATAGCATATGAGATGGATCCCTATCCATATTATAATATTACATATGTTTAATAAATGTTGGACCCACTAGCACAATATTTAGTTAGTTCACCATCCTATCTAAGCCAAGAATAAGAGAAAATGATAGTTCCTTGCTCAAGTGATCTCTATTATAGAACAAAACCAAAAAAAAGAGTCTTACTACGTAATGACACCAACATAAACAAGATAGGATCCATAATAATTTTATCACCATTTTTTAGAGAATAAAAATAAAATTATAGTCAAGGCAATAGAATTAGGAGCCAAATTCCCGCCAAACTTCCCACATGAAATTCTAACTAGTTTGATTAGAACCCCTAGTAATGTGCTCCATAACAAATAGTTTGAATAGGTGTCAACAAGTTTTAATCAAGATTTACTGAAAATACCACAACAAATTCAAAGTGCACTTATGAAAGGGAAAGGTCCTATGGATGATCAATTGGAACAAGCACATCAAGCATACCAAAATGTTCATAACTTAGCTCATAATTTCAATGTAATGGTTGTTTCAAACATGAAACCTTAGAAATATATCCATCAATAGGGAAAATATATATGTTTTAGGTTATGTAAATACAAACATAGACCCCTTTATCCAAATCATGCTGGTTGGTGACATTTTTAATGTACCCATAATGACTAAAGAAAATGCTACTCAAACATAAGACCTCACTCAAAACATTATAGATAGCACATAAGCACAATCCAATATGAATCAAAGTGGGTCTAATGTATTTACAAGTAACACATTACAAGTTCTTCCAATAAACACTTTAAGTGGTTTGAAAGAACAAGCGATATGTATGCCTATTTCCTAAACATAAAAAATAACTTCCACTCCTCAACCAACTACTTCCTTGAGTATACAATAGAGTGAAATGATCCAAAAATAATATACTAACATAAAACCTTAACAAGTGTAAAACAATCCACCACCTTAATAGCTGGCAACCAATATTCTACCACAGTAAACACAAACCAATATACCTCAATAATCACAAAAATTTATTAATCCACAACATGTTTCTATTGGTCAAAAAGTGCTAGTTGGTTAAAAATAAATGATGCCAAAACCTCAATAAGTGCCTAATTATTGACCATTTTTGGTCACCATGGAGAAGTAAATTTTAGTTTCAAATATTTGAGTTTAACAGAAAAGGTTCTTTAAATTCAATCTAAGTTTAATAAAATTGGCTAAATCTTTAGACTTAGCATATTTTCAAAGAGTTTGGTCTTTGAGTTTTTTGAAAAGGAGAGAGTAGGATAAATTTTTTGGGGTAAAGGGTTTTGAAAAAAAAAGTTCCAAAATAAAGTAACAAACATAAATGTCAAAAGATTTATAATAATGTTGAAGGAATCAGTCTTCAGGGAAATTATTTGATGTTATATTATGGAAACAAGTCAGAACTCATGGTTCTAAAAATAAATAACAAATACAAAATGAATTTAGAAGGGTTGTTCAAGTTATGTTTTTCAAAGAAATATGTAGAGGAAAAGTTAAAATGATAGATTCTTGAACAAAAATTTCATGGTCTTAGAGACAACTTTTCAAGTGCAAAAGCCTTTCAAACACTTATACATTTTTTGGCTTTTTAAAAATGTAGCCATTTATTCAAATTTCCCTTTGGAGCCACATATCATCATTCTATATCCCTAAAACTATTATAAAACCTTTTTTAGACTTATCTTTTTTCAAAGATGCCTAGGGGAAAATGACATTAACAAAATTATAAAATAGGTTAATAGAATGATGCCACATGGTGAGATCTTAATGACTCGAGACCTCAGAACCTTTCATGTATATGAGTGAATATGTTAGAGAAATAGGGTCCTAAGATGATGTCATGTGGAAATATATTAGTGACCTAATGTCTTGGAGCCATCCTTCAGGTTCAAGATAGAAAAACCCTCGGGTGAGTGAGAAAGTGATAATTGGCAACCAAATAAAACATGGAAACTATTAAAGCTCAGCCAAGGGAAATAGACTTAGAAAATTTTCAAAGTGTTGATAAAAAAAATGGAAGCTTCTCTTAAAATGGTCCCCAGGTTCATGTATATAATTGCATAATCCTCTGAGTAAGTAGGATAGAGAGATAATGCCATATGGTGAAATTTTGATGACAAAGAGTCACAAGGTGGTCTGTGTTAGTCTATAGGGTATATTGACACCCATAGGCACCTAAATAATGATAATATATCTAAGATATGACCTCTTATTAGACCCTAGGGAACCTAAGCACCAATTATGGCTTTTCATGTGAAGTTGGTAAGCTCTTAAGTGCATAATAATAGGCATAATTAATAGATGTTGGAAATCAATTAAATAGAAAGGGGAGAGATGGTGAGCCCTTAGTAAGCCTGAGAGTTTTCAAGATTTTGAATACATGGTCCCCAAGGTGAAATATACTCATAGGAGTGGAATAGCCATAAATAAGCCTAAGGAAGACATATGGATAAATCCTACCACGAAAGGTCTTATTGGTATCTATGTTGGCACTATTTGAGGTAAGTTTGATGGTTTGTCTAGCCATCAAAACCATCAATAGGCAAGATCGATTACATAACTAAATTCATTTGTAAGAATCGATATTAAATGGATTGATGTGTGAATCATGGAAAAAATTAACAAAAATGCAAGAAAAATGATGAGAGGGCAATGGAATATGGCCAAATTCATCATGGGAATAAATGCATCCACAAGTAGACAAGAGAAATTCAAGGATGAGGAGATGTGGTAGGAAATTTTTCAAGAATAGGCATGGAAATCCGAAGGAGATATTCTCACCTCCTCAAATATCTTATATAGTCATTATTCAATATGTAACCACCCCATTAGTGGGTAAGACTAGTCAAGATATTTATCTTTCCTTTTTTGCCTATTAAGTAGGCATAATTATAATCAGAGGAGGAGACTCTCTTTTAGCATAAAATTTTTATAGAATTTTCTTCATTTATGATCCATATTTTGGGTGTGACTGAGCTTTGATTTCTATAATACTATATTTTCAAGCCTTTTAATCAATGTAAGACTAAAATTTACCTTCTTTATGCTTATATGCTTGTGTGATTTTGATGATTAGTTGATCTACCTTTGTGATAGAATTTTTTTTTCCTCTTGTATGTCCTTTGTTATCACCTTGTTATCAATAAGCTATGTTTTATATAGGTTATGTGTTGTGTTGGCATTATTTAAGATAGTGAGTTTTTATGGAAACCAACTGATTATGTCTAATTTAAGACCCTTTAGTTGTCCCTTCAATACCCTATGTATAGAATAAAAAACTTCATATGAAATATTCATATATGAATATCCTATTTTAAGAAGAGTATAATAAATTTTAAATCAATGTTGAGTTATTTAGTGTTGTTAAGAAACTATTAGATGGAGCATAAATCATTGGTGCATCATCTTTCTTAAGTTTTAGGTTCTATTCTATTTCTCTTTATCCTTTTTCCTATAAGAGTACTAGTTTAGTTTTAGCATAGGTGATCCATTAAAATAAGTTGACCTTATTTATAGGTTCACTCAAACTACAGGTGACCCATAGCCTTGGAGTGTTCCAAACATATCATTTGAATGAGGAAGGCCAGAATAAACTCCTCAATGGTGTAATTAAAAGCAGTAATTAATTTTGGAATGCCTAGTGAAAACTCTACTCAAATCCATTGAGTTATAAGGTTTTATCTAATAATTTGGTGTTATTCTTGGAAAAAATCAAATGTTGAAGACATTAAATAACACCTGGTGAGTTTGAACATTTTTGATCCCCCAACAGACCATTTCTAAAATATTTTCATGCCAAGAGTAACAAGAGCTTCTTCAATAAGTTATTTCCATTTTATTTAGTTTTCCACACCCTCTATAATAAGAGTAATTAAATAATCATTGTATCCTATAATAATATCTAAAGACCTTAGACAATCTTCCTCAAGATCTTAGTCTATACCCCCTTTTTGGTATATTTCCCCAACCAAGAGCAAGATTTCTTCCAGTCCTTTACATAATATCCTTATAAATTAGGCCTTCATTCTTTTCAGTGGATGAATCCCACTAAATATTTCCCAATATGATATATATATATATATATATATATATATATATATATATATATATATATATATATATATATATTTCAACCCTCAAGAGTATTCCCTATTTCACTAGAGGAGATACTAACACACCTACAAAGTACAAAAAAATGTGGCTAATATTTGTTTAGTACTTCATGTTACTAAGGAGAATGTTTGTATTATGATTTTAGAATCCTAATTCAAGGTAATGTTATACAATGGTATAGGATATTGATTGATAACTCTATCAACTCATGGGATGGACTAGGAGAAGCTCTATATAAATAGTTCAAATACAAACCAGATCATTTGTCCCTAGTCAATAGTTGATTATTATTAAGAGAGCACTACATGAATACATGGATGATTTCAATCTTATATTATAAAAGAAATGGGATAAGATCCTATTATTTTTAAGGTCTACACCTACATATGATTTTATTTATTATCTTAGAGCCTTCAATAGCGATGTCTCTATGATGATCCAATCAATAAGTGGTAGAACATTACCATATGCTTATGAGGTAGCCATTATGGCCAAAAATAGTCTTATTCAAGCTAGGAAAATTGAACCAAGGCCTATACTTCCCATTTTCCCAAAAATACAACCCACTTTTCCACCTCAAATACCTACATTAGCACATATTATAGTTATAAGTAGCCAATATCCAAGCTAGGATATATCTACTCCTAGCCCATCAAATGATTTGCAAGAGGAAAAAACCTTCTAAAAACTTTTGGAAATAATTTGGTTATTCTTGAAAGGAAACATGATCAAAATTAAAGGCCATATCAAACACCCTAATATCCTTACTATAATAATTTGCCTCCATATCAAGGACCTTATTAGGATAATAGGCTACTATATTAGGAAAATTTTCAAGGCCATGGATAAATTAATCCTAAAAATCCCTATAAATATTTTAATCCCAATGATGCTAGCACATTTAAGACCTTAGTCCTTGTCTAAAATAATCTAGTATAGGACTATGAGTGGTGCTTCTGAGTAATCTACCCCACTGCCAAACCACCTATCCTAATGGTGTCCTCAACCAAGAATTGATGGTTTAAATCATAAAAATACCACAAGAGACACAAGATGAAGCACCACCATAACCACATGTTTATCAAGAGACAATAAAAAGTGGTGTTACACTTCTAAATTGGAAAAGGTGTGACTATTGTGGAGTAAATCAGTTATAAGGTTAGAACCAAACTTCTTATTTAGGTGTGGAAACTAATACTAGATCCAAGAAAAGGGTTGTAGAGATTAAACCAATAATAAGTGAGTATCTCATGTCATATTATCCAATGTTATAAGAGGTTTTTATTCCTAATTTAGCTCAAAATATGTAATAAATTTAGAATAATCAAAATACAATAAGTAAAGAACAACCCAAAATCCATTCTCAACCAACATAAGTGTAAGAAGACACTACTACTACCAAATTAAAACAAAGGGTTGTTAATTACCCATTCAATATTCTTGAACATATGAAGAAAATAAATGTGAATGTACTCATGTGGGAGTCCTTATCCGTTCCAAGATAAAATGATGTATTGGAAGCAACTTTGTCTAACCTTGGTCTTTTAGAAGAGTCATCAAAGGAATGAATAAAGGTGGTGCTCATAAATACCCCTGAGCTAAAGGAGGGTCATCTAAATAAAAGTGTGAATCCTCCATGATTCTATGTTTCTTTGATCATTAGAAGTCATTTATCCCATAATTACATGATATATTTAGGGGATAATAGATTGGTAATACCAAAGTAGATAACAAACCAATTGGGTTTGGAATATGAGCCACTCTCTAAAGGAATAGTTCAACTGGATAGAAAAATTAAGACCCTTGGTGTCATAAATAATTTTGACCTCACATTTCATGTTTATCCTAAATTTTCCATTCCACAAGATGTTTTAATAATTGATCTCCCTACATATTTCACCTTGTGTCTTTCTATTGATAGTTAGAGGATACCTATCATCTAATTGGTCTAACATGATATTTAGAAATAGGTATGGCACTAGGGTCACCAATAGGTCTAAGCCAATTACTAGGAACCATATTAAACCTTATGTGTGAAATTCCATAAATGATAATTATACACTCTTTGACTAACAATACCATCCTACTAAGATAAAACCAAGTACACCCATTGAAGGCATGCCTAATTTTCTACTTAATGAATAGGAAATTGGTCATCATGAGTTTGATCCTATAGGATCATTGAATAAGTTGGTATGAGTAACTATTACTTAAACACAAAATATTCTTTCATTCTAAATCTTATGAAGATTGATGAACATGATGGAGTATGGCAGATGCACTTTGACATATCCAAAATTAGACATGGAGAAGGAAGAGGTGTCAACTTATCCTTAAAGGAGAATTATTTTTATTCTCTATGATTTTAGTTCAATTGTACCAACAATTTTTCTAAGTATGAATACCTTACCCTTGGTCTCTAATGGGCCAAAAAGAGAGGAATTAAACATCTCCAAGTTTTTTGAGATAATGATTTGGTTGTGAACCAAGTAAGAGGGTAGAATTTAACAAAAAGTTAGTTATCTAAGTCCTATAAACACAAATTTTGGGACCTCATAGAGGACTTTAATGCATTAAAACTTTGATCCATCCCAAGAGAAGTGAACAAACAAGCTAATGGGCTTGCTAATATTGGTGCTCAGTTTGACATTCTAAATGACATCAAAAGTGACAAGATATAAAAAATATCAAAGTGGTTGTGAGACTTTCCATACCTAATAATACCACCAATTGGTAGGTGTTTGATAGTGATCAACATATTGTCCTTTTTTTTCAAGAATAAGTTGAATTTTTTTGTAATAAATCAGGATAAATTACAATAATAATATGATAACTAGGTCATTTAGTTAAATTCAAATAGACTTCCAAAGGGGTTGATCACACTTAAAATTTTCTTAGTGACAATTATCAATCCATAGGAGAGAAAGTGAACATGAAAATCAAGTAAGAATACTATGAAAGAGTTTACATATTCAATAATAGACTCTTCCACATCAGTAAGGTATGTAATGAAGAAGATAAGCATCCATTCATTAAACTTTTCCAAGAGTTTAAGGATATGTATACATGGGAATATAGTGATATAAAAAGGTTTGATCCTAGTTTGGCACAACACACTATAGAGTTGATTTATAATTCCAAACCAGTTAGGCAAAAATAGAGGCCCATAAACCCCAAGATTGAGCCTCTCAAGAGTAAAGAGTTGACCAAGTTGATATAAGATAGGATCTTCTTTCCAATTAAGAATTCATCTTGGGTTGTAAACTTGGTCCTTGTAAATAATATAAATGGATAAATAAGGATGTGTTTTGATTTTAGGGACTTAAATTGAACTTAATTGAAGTATCACTACCCACTACCTTCTATGGAGTAGATTTTGCAAATGGTCACAGGTGATGAATGTTTTTCCCTCTTGGATGGATATTTTAGATATATGTAGATTATATAGGAGGAGGAGGATCAATTCAATATAGCCTTCACTACCAAATGGGAAACTTATGCCTACAAAAAATGGCCTTTATTTTATCTAATGTAGGGGCAAATTTCTAGATAGCCATGGACATGGCATTCCAAGGACTAATCAATGATAATATACTCATCTATCTTGATGATATTATAATATTTCATAAACATTTTGATGATCTTCTAACTTATCTAAAATAATTATTTGAGATATGCAGGTAGTTTTGGGTCTTGCTCAACCTTCAGAAGTGTATTTTTAGTCCATGAAGGAAAGATTATAGGACACAATGTCTCCAAAGAAGGGCTTATAATTGATCCTAAAAGGGTAAGAACCATTCTAAAACTATCCTTTCATAATCACAAGAAGGGTATCAAATCCTCTTAGAAGGATAAATTTTGTTAGAAGTTTCATTCCTAATTTTGCCAATCTTATAAAGCCATTAAATACTATGTTAAAGAAGAATAAGATCTTTCACTAGTCCAAAGAGAAGAAATATAACTTTGAATCAATTAATACATCCATAACATAAGATCCCACCCTTATGAATCCATATTTATCCAAAGACTTTACTCTTTATCACTTTGGAGGTATGGAACCTATTTTAACTATGCTAGTGAAAACAAATGATGAAGACATGGAACATCCAATATATTTCTTTAGCTAGTGCTTAGAAGGTTATGAGGTAAAGTATTACTTTATCAAAAAATAAGTGTTGACTATTATAATAAGTATAAATAAGTTTAGACACTTGTCTAATAATAAAGTGCATTTACTTTTACCTCACTTGAGTGTTAAAGAGTCCTTCTTAAGCAAATATTTTAATGAAAAGTGGGCAAAGTGGTTTAGAAAGGTGATGAAGTATGATGTGGACATTAAGGTCATCAAGTTGGTAAGATACAGAGGTTTGTGTGAGTAGTTAGATTCATATTTGTAGAATAATAATAATAATGTTTTTTTAGTTTTCCATGATGGACAACATATAACTACACCTTCATTGCCCACTAGTTAGACCTAAGATATGGTCAAGTTCCTTCAGATCAGTGAGTGACCTCAAGGGTTGAATGAGGCAAAAATAAGGTATTTTAGATTGTAGTCAATCCTATATGTTCTAATTGATGGTGTGTTATTCATAAGGGACCTCAATGGAGTATTATTGAGATGCATAGAATCAAACCAAGTGAGTAAGATTCTATAATAATTCCATGATGGGCCATTAAGAGGTCATTATTCACCAAAGACTACCACTATAAAAATCATATGAGCTAACTAATATTAGCTAAATATATTTCAATATATGTACTCATGGGTGTGAAATTCTAGGAAATGTGCCTTATTTATAGGCAAGTAGAGGTTAGTAGCCTTACCATTGTGCCCAATACAAGTTGATCAACCCTTTGTATAGTGGGTCTAGACTTCATTGATATGCTAAATACACTAATCAAGCATAGGACATAAGTGGATTCTCATGGCCATAAATTATTTCACAAGGTGGTTGGAGGTAGTAGCACTTAAAAAGGTCAATGAAGAATCAATTATGGATTTCTATGAGAGCATTATAATGAGATTTAGTTTTCTATCCATCATAATCTCTGATAATGTATTGTCCTTATTTAGAAATAAGATTAGTGAGTGGGTGTTCTAGTTCAACATATACCTAAGTGCCTCCTCAAAATATTACCCCCAATTTAATGGTCTAGCTGAATCAATGAAAAAAAATGATTTACATTATCGAAAGGACCATGGAGCACAATTAGGGATCTTAGCACACAAAAATTAAAACAACTCTTTGGGATGATTGGATCATGTCCAAGAGAGAGTTATGGAATTTAATCTTCATGCTAATCTATGGGAGGGAAGCTAGGTTGCCTTCATCCCTTGAGTTTCCTTCATTAGAACTCACCCATCAATTATAATTGTTCGAGAGTGAACCCGTCATAGTGAGATTAGTTGAGATAATATAACTCAAAGAAAATATAACACAAGATATTCACACCATGGAGATTCAATAGGCCCAAAATAAAAGGACCTTTGATAAGGAGGCCACTAACAGAAGTTTCCATGAAGGAGATTTGGTGCTCAAGTGGGATTTAGATAGAGCAAAGGCTAGAAAACACATAAATTTTGATACCTTATGGAGTATCTCTTATGTCATAACCAACTACAAACCATCTAATGCCTTTTATATCTCCAATATTAGTTGGGAAGAGGTTCTAGTCCTAGTAAGTGGGATTAATTTGAAACATTGTTCTAGAATTTTTCTCAAAATCCTTGTACATAGTAGTTTAGTTGCAATTATTTCCTCCAAGTGCTGTTACACATTAATTTAGTTGATCTAATTTACTCTTGTTCCTTTGGCATGGTTCATTTGTTTTTTTTTTGTTATTATTATTATTATTATTATTATTATTATTATTTTTGGGGGGTGGGGGGTTCATTTCATTCAAAATTTGTATAAGTATGGGACATTGAATCTTCATGGAGTTGATAAAAATGTCTTCTTAGTTATCCAATATTTAGGCCAAGAAAGTTTCATCAGGGTTGTGTTTCCAAAATTAATTTTTTTGAAGGATTCTATGACTCCATTCCTAATGGATAACTTAAATTCAAGTATATTATTTATTAGTAGGAAAACAACCCTGAAAAGGTATCCAATAATGTTGAACAGTTTTGGTCACCATTGCGGAATAATTTTTAGCACTAAAACTTTGCATTTAAAAAGGAAGGATCTTTAAATCACAACTAAGCTTAGGAAAAATGGATAAGTATCTTCAAAGAGGTTGGTATCTGGATTTTTACAAAGGAGAGATTCAAAGAAATTGTTTGGGGAAAAGGGTTTCAAAATAAAAGTTATGAAAGAAAGTGCTGAACACAAATGTTGAAAGCTTCACAATAATTTTGAAGGAATAGGATTTTAAGGAAATTATTTAGCATTACATAAGGGAGATACTTTGAAACTCATGGTTTTAAAAACAAACATCAAAGAATAAATACCTTCATAAATATTGTTCAAGTTAATTTATTCAAGGAAAGATGTAGAGGAAAAGTTAGAATGATGGATTCATAAAAAGAATGTTGTAGGCTTAAAAATAAATTTTCAAGTTCAAATGAACCTTTCAAACACAACCATTTTTTGGATTTTTAAAAATGTATCCATTTATTCAATTTTTAACCTAGAACCATGTGTTATAATTTCATGGCCCTAGGCCTATTCAAATTTTTTTTAGAGACTTAAGTTTTCTTTAAAGTTTTTTGAGGGAAAATGATGTCAACAAAATGCCAAAGTAAGCATGTTAGTGGGATGATGCCACATGGTAAGATCCTAGCAACCTTGGACCCCAAAACCATCCATATAATTCAATGAATCTATCATAATATTAAGGTCCCAAGATGATGCCACATGGTGAGATCTTGGTGACTTGGCATCCCATAGCCATCCACCAAGTTCAACACAACAAGGCTGCCAGGTGAGCAAGAAGGTCACAAGTGGTAGTAAAAAAGAACATGAAATCTATTAGAGATTAAAAAAGGAAATATACTTAGAAAAATTTCTAAGTGTTGAGAAGAAAATGGAATCTTCTCTTCAAATGGGATTTGGGACCATTTATACAAGTTTAGAATCTTTTGATTAAGAAGAATAAAAGGATGATGCCACATGGTAGAATTTTAGTGACTCAAAGTCTCAAGGTGGTCCATGCAAGTCTAAATCATAGAATGACACCCCAAAAAAACTAATAAATGAGAAAATATATAATATATGACCTGTTAACAAACCTAAGGGAGATTAAGTGCTAATTATGTCCTAACACATGAAGGTGGTAGGCACTTGAGTACACAGTTGTAAGCATAGTCAACAGATGGTGGGCACCAAGAAAATAGAAAGGGAATAGTTGGTGAGCCTTGAGTAAGCCCAAGAGTATAAAAAATGATGATTACATGGGCCTCAAGGGGAAATAAAATCATAAGGGTGGAATATCCCAAAATAATCTTGAGGAAGACATGTGGATGGAGACTTGGCATCTACACTGGCATTGTCTAAGGCAAGTTTGATGACTTGTCTGAATTTTAAAACCATCAACATGCAAGATCAACTAAGTAACTAAATTGATTTATAAGAATAAATCTTGAGTGGGTTGATGCATGAATAATATCACAACTAATAGAAATGTAGGCAAAATTATGAGAGGGAAATGAAATCTGGTCAAATTCATCATGGGAACAAATGCGTCCACAAGCATATAGAAGACAAGTTGTAAGTTGAGGAGACATGGTAGGTAGTTATGTAGGCATGTCCATGGAAATACTGAGGAAAACTTCTCACTTATTCAACTACCTTTTCTAGTCATGATTCAATCTATAACTACCCTGTTAGTGGGTAAGACTAGTTAAGATCTTGATCTCTCTAGTTTTTCCTATTTAAGTAGGAAGAATTATAATTAGAGGAGACTCTCTTTTAGCACAAAAATTCTAAAAAAATTTCTCTCTAGGATCCCTATTTTGGGTATGATTGCACTCTAATTTATATAATGCTAGCTTTTCAAGCCTTTTGATCAATATGAAACCAAAATTTACCTTCCTTAAGATTATATTCTTACGTGATTTTGATTCTTAGTTGATCTACATTTGTGATAAAAGTTTTTCTTCCTCTTCTATATTATTTGTTTTCACCTTGTTATTACTAAACTGAGTTTTATATAGGTTGCATGTTTTGTTAGCATTATTTATACTAGTGAGTTATTGTGAAAACTAATTAATTGTGTTTGATTTAAGACCCTTTAGTTATCCCTTCGATACCCTATGCATAGAATCACAACCTTCATATGAAATATTGATGTATGAATAGCCTATTTTGAGGAGAGCATAATAAAGTTTTGATCAATGTTAAGTCATTTAGTGCTGTTAATAAGCTAGTATAAGGAGCATAAATCATTGGTGCATCACCTTTCTTAATTTTTTAGGTTCTATTTTATTTATGTTTCTCCCTTTTATTTTAAGTGCAGTAGTTTAGCATTAGTAGAGGTGATCCATCATAGGAATCTAACCTTCTCCATAGTTTCACTCTAGCTAGAAGTGACCCACAACCTTAGAGTGTTCCAATTGTATCATATAAATGAGGAAGGCCTAAACAACCTCCTCAAGGGTGAAATTAAGAGTGATAAAACTAACCAAAAATATGTATTTAATAAATAATAAGGATATAATGTATAATAGGTACTAGGTGCTAATAAATAATTTAATTTAACCCAGTGGGTACCAAACATACAGTAGGGATCTAACTTACAACACTTTCAAAAACAAGGTTATAGTCTACAACATATTCCCTAATATAATAGTGTTTGATGAGTAGAAAAAAATTTCCCACCCAAACCTAATAATACCAACACATCCCACCTATCCAAATGTCATTACCACAACCACAATTCACCAATCAAGGCTATATAACAAACCCTATCCAGAATGTTTTCCAAAAATAATGTATTCCATATCAACAATATAATCTTAATTTATGGATATGTATACTTGATCATATATCCAATTAGACAAACATTCCAAAATATGCCATTCCTTCACACCCTTATCAAAGTAATCTAACTTTCACCATGAAACCCTAACAATAATAGGCCATGCCATCCAAATTCTTATCTCAAGAGTTTCAACAAATGAAGGATGAAATTCAATCCATTTAGATTGGAAAATAAATAAATAAGTTCAAGTTAGATGAAATATACCTATATCCATTCAATTTGGATTATCTACATATACCATTTCCTTTATGTTATGAGTCACCCAAATTTAACAAATTCAAGGGAAAAAGTGACCCCAAAGAGCATTTAAAATAATTATTTTTTGCTTACCAACCAATGGCATATAATGAAATATATTTTCTTATACTCTTTCTAAGAAGTCTAGGCAGACAATCCTTGGAATGGCTTTTGAAGTTACAAAAGAATTATGTACTTGACTTTGATGATCTTGTTAAGAAGTTCATATAAAATTTATCATATAATATCAAGTATGAGATTATAGTTGTGGACTTGGGTCAAGCAAAGTAGAATAATGGTGAAATATTCAATCCTTATTTACAATGGTGGAGAGCACTGGCAAGTTGGTTCACTCATAATTTGCTAGACAAGTAATTAGCTTTGATATTTACCAATAGCTTACATAGTAATATATCTTATCATCTCAAGCTATAATGTGATCATATTTTTTAAGTGGTTATTAATAAAATGATATAGATTTAAAATACCCTTGTTAATAATGGAATCATCAAGATATCTTCTTCCAACCAGAGCCAAAACCAACATCAAGGCCACCAAAGCCAGAACCAAAGCTAGAACCATAATCAGAACCCTATCCAAATATTATATTTAATGTCACATAAGGACAAAAATAATTAAAGATAAAATGCCTAAAACCATAACAAGAATGTTGTTGGCAATGGGGTCACATAATCATTCCATGTACAAATGGTTTAAACACTGACTATCCATTTACATCCACCCATTCAACAACCATAACCTCCATATATTCAACCAATGCCTTCACAAAACTAATATATATATAAAATAAAGCCCAATTTCAATCCCCTCCTCCAAGGAAAAGACTACCCTTTGCTAGACAATTCAGTAACCTTGGGGAGCCTATTAAATCTATATTCTAAAAATTGGTTCAAGCCAATATGATTAGATGGCTGGTGCCAAATACATTTCCTAAAGGAATTATCTTTCCAAAATAGTATAAATAACATAAATTTTATGAGTACCATCATTTCAATGGAGATTCCATACAATAGTTTATTTAGATAAGACATGTGATTAAAAATATGCTAGAGAATGGAGAGATACAATGAGATACTCATGCTACTATGACTAATCATAATTTGGGAATCTATAAAAATTTATTTCCTCAACATAAGAATAATAACAACCAACATTAATACCAACAACATCAATAATAGTGATAAATAAATCCATCATAAAATCAATAGCAACAAAGCTAGCCATAATAACAATAACAAAATGTTCAAAACCAAAGGAAAATTGACTAAACAAATCAAGGAGGTCATAATGTCATTATGTATACCTACAAAAATGTTGTAGGACATGCCTCAGGTGGTCATGTTTCCACCATTACCATTAATCCTTGACCAACTAACAATAGGCCAAAATCCTTACCTAATAGTGCATATTAGCTAAACAATGCCTACCAACCTCCTTATGTCGATAATCTTTCTTCAGATCATGTTATAAGCTAGGCTTAACACCTCCCAAAAATTACCTTCCAATCCTTATTATCTCTTTATCCAATTACAAAATTCCTATACTAGATCAAGATTGCATAATCATAACTTGAAAAACCAAGATTAATATCAAAGGACCACAACCAAATACCATGAATGAGCCCATTCAAACCTTCATGCCTATAAAAAACAAGCCAACTAACAAAACCAAAGGGAAGACCTATGATATTTTAGATCAGATAAAGAAGACACTTATACAAATATACATCATGGATTTTTTGTGTACATATTTCATCTATAAAGATATACTAAATAAATACCTAAACCAATCCATCATACCAAATGACATCGCACAAGATAAATTTAAAGCCATGGTAGAACACTTGGCCCCTAGCCAACACCTTACCTTTGACCAAAGTAGCATGTCATCCTTGGACCCATTGTATAATAATTCATTATACATTGAGGTAATTATAAAAATCCATAAGGTTAAATGTATATTTATAGACAATGGTTTAGGCCTCAAAATTTTATCTCTAAAGTTGGTAAAACATCTTAGATAGACAATGGTTGACTTATAGCCATATACCATTGTTATCAAGGCATATGATAATGAGGAATGGGAATCACAAGGTACTATTAAATTTATAGTGGTCATTTGGCCTTTGAACCATGACATTATATGCCATGTTTTGGACCTATAATTATCTTATAATTTGCTGTTGGACTGACACTGGATCCATGAAATTAGGGCCATACTTCCATGTTGCATCAGTGTATAAAATTTACCTATTCATAGATGGAAAGGACTATACCATCTAATGTCCATCCCTATTAGTATTTTAAATGTCTTTAAATTGAGTGAAAGAGATATAAGTATAATTTTGGCTTGAATCTTATGCCCAAATTTGATAGAGGAAGAGTCAAGAAAGCCAAATCTATTGAATTAGGATTAAAAGCCAATTACATTGACCTAGATAGCCTAGATTCTCCCTCATCTACACCTCTACTAGACATTTACAATAATTTATATATACATAAAAAAGGTATAGGATAATAAAATACCTAATAATCTTTCCACATTTCCAAGTTATTATGAAACCCCAAAAGCCTATGGGAGACCCAAGGCAAGGACTATTCGCATGGAGTGGCAAGCCAAGGGAAAATCTCATCTCAATAAACCCATTATTTTCAAATCATTATCTAGCCTAGAACATGACCCCTTAGTTGAATATTATTCATGGATTTATACTAATTATCTAGATGACTATTACCAAAGTGAAAAGTATATTATTCTTAACTAGAATATGGATCACCTAGCTTATGGTGGTAGAGGACTAAGGATACATCAATAAGGAATGATTAACCTAGTATCAATACCAAGTATAAGGTAACCCATGGTATTGGATTAAATTTTTTTTTGGGTGACCCCATATACCTTATGTTAGGAATCTAAGTTGTACCCTAGTTGATGAGAAGATTGTTCATGTCTACCTCAAACTTAGACTAGCATTAGAATGACCAATAAAATGTGGGTTGCCTAATATGCAAGTCAAACCTATAGATTTAGGGGGATATCTCCCCTAATTTTTCAATTACACTCTCTCTAAGACCTAATATTATCATAATGAAAAGGTAAAAGGGATAAAAATTGATGAAATAACCTTTTTTAAGTGGTGATGCACCAATTTATTAGAGATCCACTCTCGATCATATCTTTTGAAACCATAAATGAACCTGATGGAGACTACAACTTATCAAACTTATTTGTGGTGTCTTAAGAATGAAATTTTCATATGTAGGTTGAATATGATTTTTCAACTTGAAGGATATAGGTCTAGACTTTCAAAAGATACTATTGACTTATGATACTTCAAGAAAACTCCTACTTACTAGCACTTCATACAACTTGTAGTGGACTAATAACATGAAGTTAGGTGAATTAAATGACCTAAATATGATAACACAATGAATACATCCTATAAATCAAACTTTCATGAACCAAACTATCATCCAAAAATAAACTTATAAATGTCTTTTATTGATTCAAATGAGTACAAGGTAATTTTGGCAAAGTTTCACTACACCCAGCATAGGGATGTCAAAGCCAAAGATCCATTCCTAATTAAATATAAAGTTTTAATGAGAAGAGAGAATATTATATGTGTGTGAGAGGAAATTAATGAGGCAAATGTGGTGTATGGTAGTTATAATAGGCCTATTCCTCATCCTCAAGTGTTGACCTACATTCAATGAGTCCATTTTGGCAAGGTATGAAGGCTGTAACTCTAAAGTTTGAATTTAGCCAAGCCTTAACCATGATTAAAATATCAAAATATTCGCTCTAATGGAAGTTAAAAAACACAAATGGTGTGTGAATAGGTCTCTTATAGGCATTGGGAAACCTCTTTTCAATGTGCATATAGAATAATCCTTGAAACTATCCCCAATCTATCATAATGTCCTCCATTTTGAGATATTCTCACTTAGATGAGAGTTACCAATGCTTGAATATGGTCCATTAATTCTATCATGCCATTATTTTCTTGATATATCCTTATAATTATAAGATAAGTATACCTATTTATTTATCTTTCAACTTTATGATCATATTCACTACATGAATGATCCAACAGTTGAACTAGGATCTCAACTCATTGGAAAAGACTTAGATCATTCTTAGTTTTACCCTCTATTCATTGACATGGATATCTCTCAAGTGTTGCTTACTTTCAAACACATTAGTCTTTTATGACTAGGTTACTTGAGCTACTTCATAGATTGGCTATATAGGATAAGATGGTAGAGTTATATGTACGCACTTTCATGCATTTTTTTGACATTAGAGGATTAGAATAAGCTCTAAATTTACCTCTCCCATTATTTATAACTCTTAGTTAGGTCTTGTAACCCATATTATGTCCAAAACCCTACAAAATTGATTTTTTATGAAGTGATCATACAGTTTTCATACCATCATGTGTCATGAGCATGAGCCCGTCTAAGCTAAAAACATGATCCAAGTGTTAGATAACCAAGTATTGATCCTCCAAATCATTTTTTATTAAATCTCTCTAGTTAGGTCACTATTAGGGTTTAATAGAGGTTTAAGAATATTTTGGGTCTTGGGTATGGTTCATGGAGATCAGAGCTTGGATCTCTAAACAACTTACACCAAATTCAAGTCAATGGATCTTCCCACCTTCTCCATTAGCATACAAGCTATGATGAGCATTTGAAAATGATTCGTATGAGGATAACATGCATTTTGAGTGACTTTTGTGTGTCTACAGGTAGAATGGTCTAATATAATATCTTATCTATGGGTCTAAACTTGCTAAAAGTGACTCCAAAAACTATTATGACCTTCCCCATTTTTATTGGTAGCATTCTTACTCGACAATTTATTCTCTGCTTCACATTTTCATGACATAATGATTATGAAAGCCATAGATTGGTCTATTTTTAGACATTAATCACGAATATTTTAATAAATATTGGGGCTAAAAGGAACTTTTGCATCATGTTTAACCTAAAAATCAATTTAGAGACTTCATGGAGTAAAATAATTAGCTTTATTGTATCACTTTACTTCCTTTGGGTGCATACAATCATGAATTCCAATGTTAGTACCTATATGCTTTTTGAACCAATCATGGAGGTCACCTTGATGAATTTTGGAGGAATTTTTTAGATGTTATAGGACTCATTTTACCTCCTAAAACTCATTATGCACACAAATACTCCCAATATCCTTGCTTTTGAGCTCAAACTAACACTTTTAGGCCAATATTATATAGTTTAACCCCTACACATGCCAACTAGCGGGTAACTATGATGGTTAGAGAACCTTAGGATGCATTAAAGGTCATTTCATGGTCAAATTATCTTTATATAGATGGGTTTTGAGGATAAACTCCACCATCAGGTCATTTTTGGGGTTTGTGTAGGGTTTGAGAAATCGACCATATTAATGATGGTTCATGGAGTATGGACATCCAAACTAAGAATAAATTACATGAATGTATAGGGAACTGACCTCCTCATCTTCCATGAATGGGATGGGTTCCCATGTAGAGGGTGCTTAGAGATATGAATGTTTGAAGATGAAGTTAGGGTCTTTTATAGACCATTCTAAGTGCTTATTTTCTTAAGGTTCATTTATAAAGGTTATCCCCTAGATTATAACCCATCCTTCATAAAATTTTTATACATATGGAGATTTAAAATTCCTTAGGATCTTTGGCCTTGAGCATGCATGTGGTGTAGTGGGTGAGCATTTGAAGATGGTCTTCGAATTGCCTATGTGTATGTTGACTAGCTCAAGTAGGGTTTGAAGAGACTTTGATAAAATTAATCACCTCTTGGAATTTTAAAAATTATTATAAAGTATTATTAATCCCCATACACCTAATATTATCCATTAAAATTGTTATAATACCTTAAAGGAACCTCAAGATGTTACTAAGGTCTATAAGCAGGATTACATGCTTGATTATGTTGGCCTATCTTTAAGGATCTTGACTATAGCTCTGGGGTTTAGACTTTTGGAGGAGGTTTGGGAACCCTTAAACATCATACCTCATTAAAAAAAAAATATTTGGGTCCCAAACTACCTATATACCCTTCATGACATGAATTCACTCTTTCAACCCACAAAAAACTATCACAGATAAAGCTTGGTCTAAGACAAAACAATGGGTATACCCACTATTTATATAGCCCAAGTGAATACATGAGTGAATTTAATGGGTCATGATGACCATTCATAATAATTTTAATGGATTTTCCATGTTTATAAGGGCCTCAAATCACCATTTTGACTTAGACTGGTAGTTTACTGACTGTTGAATATGTGCTCAGGCATGAAAGTTCTAAGTATGACATTCAACATTGTCTCTTGAGGTATTTGGAATCATGGAGGTGCCCATCATATTATATAATAAATAATAATGTTAACATTATGGTTTTCCAATGTTTTTCCCTTGTATACCATACCCTCTACTCAAACTTAGGCTTCATGTCTGCATATGCATGTGTAGTTTCAAGCCTACTTAAGTGTTACCTTACCTTCTCAATGGTGATAACCATCAAGTTTTTCTCTCTTAAACAATATAAAATTTTTATTTCCAATATGGACCTTTAATTTTATCCTAAGAAATATGAAGACACTAATATATATTAGTGAGGTCACATGTATCCTCTTATCAGTATGACTATCTATAGGAGCTTGATTACCAGGCTTGTATAAGGAGAACATGGTCTACATAGTGTTTGAAAATATTGTGTGATAATCTAATATAACAATTCATTTATTTTATATGAATATTACCTGATACTCATACCAATCCTCATGCCTTTAATAGTCTATACAGTGTCTCTTTGGACCCTACTATAGTAATCCTAAAGGGGTTGGTTATAGGTGTACATTTGCATTCTCAGTTTAGTATATGACCATATAGGTTCAACACCCTATGGTTTCATTATTTATTATGGTTATAGTGGAGTATTTTAGGATTATTTACATGATATAGGATTGGAGTGAAGGGTGAAGGAGTGAATGAAGATGATTATGGGGTGAATGAAGGTGAAACATAAACAATAAAGTTAGAGCATAGTGTGAGTGGTAGTGAAAACATAATGAAACAATAGGAGAATGAAAGTGATGTGAAATAGAAACTAATAACCCTAATTATAAAAATTATATATATGTATATATATATATATATATATATATATATATATATATATATATATATATATATGAGGCCCTTAGTCATATACCTAAGAAAAAATTAAACTTTTTAGGCATAAACATGACATACACAACCCTAAATTGAAACCTTGGAAACTCAGAAAAACCTCAACTTTTATAAAAGACCTTAAACTTTGATAAAAGGGAGTGTGTGGGTTTGTAGATGGTAGAGATGATTTATAGGCCTTTTGAGGACACCATGAATGTTTAGAATTTTTTTCTCAATGTCATGAGGATGATTCACCATCAATCTAACTCCTCTTTCTATGTTTTTGGGTTACATTTAGAGATCTACAGATGCCACTGAGTCACACATAGTCTTTGTCATATAATGATCTTCTTGTATGCACAAGTCCTTTCTTGGTATATATTGAGGTGACAAAAGGTCATTGGAACTTCAACCTAAGTAAGGATTCATAGTGTTATGAGATACCTCTACAACCTCTTCAACCCAGCCCATAAACTTTCATGAATACATCAAACCTCTATTCTTTGCATATAATTATCTCTAGATCACACACATGAACCAATCATGAAGGTATATTAGTAATATTAGCTCACACATGTGATTCAAGTTATGAGAATTCTATGAAAGGATCCTTCAAGACTCAAGGAAACAACATCTATTAAGGGTTTGAGTAGATAAATAAAAAATCCTTGAAAACCATTCAATTCAAGTTGGCATATGTAGGTAAGGATGAAATATAAATTCATTAAATTCTTAAATAATGTTCATAAATATTATAATATCAATCCCTAGACAAATACCCATGGGTGGAAGCTACATGAGTGTAGTTTCTATGGTTATAAGCTTGGTTCCTCACTCTCTCTTTCCTTTATATGGAACAAGAATGAACCTAAGGAGATATTTGAGTCTAATAATGAGATTGAGGGAGAGATGGGATAGTTTTGAGCTTCCATGGTGATGAAAAACACTACTTTCTTATCCATTTGACCTTGTTAACCTCCCTCTATAAAAACATGACTCCATCTGAGCTGGTCCATATTATACAGATCTGTACCACTTAAGAAACCTACACAACCTACCATTTTCTTTGTAATTATTCTTGTTTTAGACCTAAAACATCATTTTTTATGTGTTTTGGAGGGAAAATAGGAGTCACATGACACTTTTAAATTGGTGGTACAAATTGAGGGAGTTGAAAAGTCTTTTTCAGCATGTGTGGGGCTCAATTAGGAGGAATTAGGCATTGAACATGGAGATAATGGGTTAAATGAGGTATGAAATGGTATATTTGTGTATTTATAATGTTTATGAGGTCCATTAGAGGTGTGTGGGTTGATTTAGTGGTCTATCAAGGCCAAATTGAGTCTCATTATGACAAAAAAATGTTGACTTTACACACATATATGACTTTTAAAATGTATACCAACTAAATTATTATATATAAACATATAGAAGACCATTATTACCTATGATAAAACTCAAATTAACCTTAAGACACCTTCTATGATGTTCCTTTAAAGTTTGAAATATAACATACCTCATGTTGTTAGACAGATCATGGGTGCTCATGAATTACCACTAGACTACCTTTTCCATTTCCCTTCACCATGGAATTTTTTGACTATTTGGACTTCATAAAAGTGATCAAGGACCATCCAATCATGTTTTATCATCATGAGAACACTTGAATCAAGCTAGAAAGGAGGTATAATGACTGACAAAGCAAATTTATAGCATGAGAAGACCATGCATTATTTGAACAACCCTAAAAAACTCATTATATGAATGATAACCATGGTACTAATTATGAATAAATATTCAAGGCATTATTTTGACCCATTTATAGGTCTAGGACTATAAAGTGGTTAACATTTCTTGTAACTCAACTAGCTTGACTACCCTACTAGTCAAATAATTCAAAATTTTTGAACTTGCTTGTGATGGCTTTAGCAGATGAGACATGACTATATATGTATTCTACCTCATACCTTACATAATATTGAAAAAATGAGACACAAAAAATAAATAAATATAAACATAAATATAAAACATAACTACCAAACAAAAGACTAAGCAATAAACATAAGACATGTGTAAAAGCACTTGGAGATAAAAGACAACTCTATCTACCTATGTACAAGAGGAACATGATGAGGAATAACATCAGAAATTTAGGAACATCCCATTGATAAGGATGGGGATTTAAAATTAAATGTATAAATTTTAAATTCATTGCTTTCCTTGGAACTGGTTATGATTTAAGGTCCACTCCAAAGGCTATCAAATTTGGAGTGTTTTCCAAGATTTACATGGTACTCATCCTACTTAAGGACTACATCTCCTTGTTGGAATGTCCTAGATGAATCCATTTATTCAAATGAATTCTTGACTTTATTCTAATTAGACCATATGGTATACATGGCACTATCCCTTGTCTCCTCTAACTTCCTCAGCTCATTCATTCTCACTTGCAATGCATCATCTTCCAAGAGCTCAAGTTGGTGAGCAACCTATAAGGCATGCATTTCAAGGGAAATAGACAATATTTCCTTTGTAACATAGACAAGGAGACATGGAGAGTGTATATTAGACCTCTTGAGTGTAACTCTATCTACACATAAGGTAGTTCTCGACCTTGTATGCCATTCTTTTGACTGTCCTCCATGGTTCTCTTGATGATCCTTATCAAATTATTATTTATGGTCTCTACTAGTCCATTACCATATGGGTAATAATTTTATGTCATGGATGAGGGACCATTCACATACCTTAGTATTTTTTAAGTCTAAGGTATTATCAAAGATTATGGTTGAAGGCACACTAAATTTGGTCACAATATTGTCATAAATCTCCAAGACATAGTTCACATTGGCCCCCTTAAGTGAAACTACCTCCACCCACCTTGTGAAGTATTTAGTATCTATTATGACCCATTTATGTCCATCACTATAAGGGGGATGGATGATTCCTATGAGATATAAGCCCTACTATATGAAGGGTTGTTCAACTTGGTGTAGACACTGAAATCATGTCGACTCCCCTGGTCATTCCCCGTTTTATTCTTCTTCGCCTATTTAACCCTTGTCGACCACTTTTTCCACTAGCCTTGACCCTGGCAGCATGTAAAAATGAGCACAGAGCTAAATCTAGACTCTATTCCCATTATGCATCTGCCAATGACGGTCGTTACCCAGCTGACATTGCTGACGTCGGTCACTTATCGGCCGATGTTGGTAATCCTACCGACGTCGGTCACCTTACCGTTACCCATTTTCAGTTATCATTCGGTTCCCAATCGGTTTCCCGATCGGTTATCGAACTGTCTCTCGAACCATCTCTGGAACCGTCCCTCACCTTCATCAGCGTCTGCCGATCAATCCCAAAGGCTAATCAATCAATCAATCAATCAATCAATCAATCAATCGATCCCAAACTCTGAAATTCATAGACTCTTGCAACTAATCAGCTCTGATGATCAACCAACTCCAGCATTCGACCAATCCACATTCGCTTCGATCAACTTATGGCAACGCTTTGACAACTTCAATCATGGCTTTTATCATGTCTTCTGATAGGTAAGTATTTTCTTCTATTTTTATTTCTTTCTGGTTATTATTTTATTATTTCTATTTCTATCACCCGGATCTTCAGACCGTAGACCTGAACCCTGAGTCCCTTCTTTACATCTCTGCCCACTATCCAAATCTATAACTCTGTCCAGACTCGACCAAAACCCCCAAACCCTGTCTAAACTTAACCTTACTTTGACTAGACCCTGTCCAGACCCTGTCCTGATCCTGACCAACACCTTATCCTGACCCTACCAGACCTTCTGCAACTCACCGAGACTCTGTCCAGAACTTGCCCCGATCGATGCCGGTCACTACCCCGACCGACGCCGGCACTTTAACCGACGTCGACACTTTTCTTAACCGACGCTGGTACTACAGAGACCGACATCGGTGACTGCACAGAACATTTTACTTCATTATCAGGTATGCATTTTATTTTCTGTCCTTTATTTCTATCATTTTATCTTTCATTATATCTACTTTAGTCCAATATTCTGCTTTTTTATCAGTGGGTTGATATCCTTCTAGGAAGTCTTCATACTTCTGGGATCAGGCGTTCGCCTGACAGCCCACCATATCTTTGACTAACATTTTTCTGTGTTTCAGTCTCTTTTCTTCTCAGGTGTCATTCCTCCACAGCCAAAGAGGAGAATCTTCCAACGTCTGATTTTGGTGCGCATGACTATATCAGGTATATTCTAGCCTTGACCATTTCTTTTAGTTTCTTATTTCTTCTTTGAATGTAGAAAGCAATTTTGCATAGAAACATTCTAGCACGCCCGGTGGGACCCTAGGGCCTTCCTTGGGTTCTTTCTTTCTTTCGTTCATATAGGTGCATTAGGTTCCTTCCTTTTTCCTCCTTTCGTCTCTTCTTAAATGACATCATAAGTAGGACTAAAAAGAACATTTCTTTCTTTCTTGCACTTCTAGACTAGCTAAAACTCATATTCTTTGACTCTTTCTCCATTCGTCTTCATACAAACAAACATTTTGACTTGGGCATTAAAACACTTTGCATTCATTTCTGTTTGCCTGCATCTCTTAGACCACACATAGTAATTAAACTACATATTGAATTAATCTAGATCACTTGATGTTACACGACCAAACCACTTGCACAAAATAAACATAAAACTTACCTGAGACAAGGCCCGACTAGGATTTCATCCCCCAACGAATACCTTACCCATCCCGGTGATCTTACTTGGATTTCATCACCAAGGGGAAAGCCCACTCCATTCTCTGGCGGAGTCTAATCTCTAGGCGAGGTATATTTTGGCTAAGCAAAACCAGCTAACCACTGGAATCATGAAGTGAGGGGAGCTTGCTCCTTAGCACCAAGCTGCGTACCAAACCTAACACAGACTTCTTGAGCACCATAAAAAAACCCAAAACCATCCATAGACTGCTTCTTCTAGGACCTAACTCAAAAACCAACCTTCCTCTACACACATTCTAAGGCATAAGCCACTATAATCCTAAAAATTTACTCCTAGGGTTTTAGGATCTGCTTGTGTCTTCACCTTTTTTAGTTCTTATCTACTTATTTGAGCTTGTGAGGATGTTCCTTTCTTGCCTTGAATGGTTCTGACTCATAGTCAAACCAAGGCTCTTCTTGATCACGCTAGACGTCAACCGCTTTCGCCTACCCCATCTATAACCAACCCTATAATGGAGTTCAACTCGGAAATTGAAAGAATTCCTACTAGACCATCTCCGACCCAAACACCTATTGTCCCAGAAGGGGACCAAGATTTTGCATGATTCTTGGACCTCAATACCGTAGCCCTCCAAAACTATCTCACGAGAAACCCAACGCGAGACCTCTCGGGTGACATGGCGACGACATCGACACCATTCACCACCCAACCCTTTTCAATTTAGCCTTTCGCCTCAACCATTAACCCGACCATGGCCAATACAAAAATTTTGGCCTCCACATCTATTTTTAGACTGACCTCCATCAGGGTTTTGTTACCCCCTCAACCACCTGCAATTCAACCAAGTTCTACATCATACCAAAACTTGATTGTCTCGACTCCACACACTCTTGCACCTATATATGCAGGAGTGCCTACCTCCTCTTTTGCCCATGTCACCACACAACCACCTTTGGTGATATCTAGTCAGCCTATGCCTTCTACCTTCATAACCCAACCACCCTTAGCCTCTACTTCTGCCACTGCGACTAGTCATCCGTACATTGCGCCCTTACTAGTACAACTGACTACATCGTACACCTCTTCTAGCCTCTTTCAAGTGCCTTACAACCTAGGGGGTGCTCCATCCGCCAATCTGTCAGCAGACATCATCAAGATGTTGATGGATAAAATGTCCAGTCTTGAAGCTTCTATCTCCGGTTCAAGTAATGTCTCTTCATATGACCAGATTTACAACAAGCCCATCCATCCTTCTGTCCCTATCCGACCATACCCCAACCATTGGGAGCTTCCTAAATTTACTCGCTTTCAGAGTAAGGAGGACCCACAACAACACTTACGGGCATTCGGACATGCCTGTTACCTTATCACCCATGACAATGCGTTACTCCTACGCACGTTTCCTATGTCTCTTTCTGGCCCTGCCCTTGACTGGTATAGCTCTCTTTCCAGACATTCTATCTTTTCATTCATTCAAGTTGCCCAACTATTTGTTGACCATTTCTCAATCAATATCACTAAACAAATCTCGATCACAGACCTTTACTCTATTAGACAATTTGATGACGAATCAATAATCGATTTTGTCGCCCGTTGGAGAGGCTTGATTAACCAGCTCTCCTTCTCCTTGCCTCAACCCGAGCTCATTGAGCTCTTTTCCTGAGCATGTGCCAGTCACATCTCATCCACCTTGCGGTTTCAAACATTCCACACTTTCGATGAGGCCTTCACCATGTCCCGAAAACTTGAACTCCACACCATTGAAGAAGATAAGGTCAAATTGCGTAACACTAACACAAGAACCAATGACCATTCTTCTTCCAGACCTTCTTCTGCCCACTCTCAATCCAAGGGGTTGGCAAACACTATCATCTTTAGACCATCATCTTCAACAATAACCAACTGACCATCATCTTCAACATTAGACTACATCAATAAACATTTTCAACGTCAATCTATATAGCGTCAATTCACTCCAATTGGGGAGTCATATGCCTCTATCTTGGATAAACTCGTCAAGCAGGGGGTCCTCAATCTCCCTTCAATCTGACCACATCAATTTGACCCCTCAACACCTATCCCTGCATGGTACAGGGAAAACCACTTTTGCAACATCACCGTGTCAAAGGCCATGACACGGATCACTGTCAAACTTTCAAAAACATCGTCCAAGACATGCTAGACAAGGGGGATCTTATCTTGGATAACCCGAATGCACCGCCTAACCAAAACCTTAACATCTTCAAGTAACCCTTTCCTAATCACCCGCCTACTCAAGACAACGTCCAAACCATGATCAATAACCCTCAAGACCATGATATACACACGGTCGACACTATCTTTTCTCTTATCCCTGATCAACCTCTTCCATAGGTGGAAGACCCTTCTTCCCCTATACCTCCTTCACATGGTGAAGAACTTTCTTCTCCTACTTGTCCTCCATCAACTTCTCCCATATTGGAAGACACTTTGACCACATCAACACCAGCTGCCTCGCCTTCATCCTTCTTATCATCCATAGATGATCATACCTTTTTAACTCCCCAACCACACATAGAAGCCATGACTACTCCGGTGCTCTTTCCTCTTAAAGAGCCCACACCTTCAATCTCTTCTCCATCGAGAGAAGAACCATCCACATCTAAGTCCAAACTCGCGCAGGCATCCATCATGCCCAAAGTAATTAAACCTTTTGGTGTTCGCCCCACATCTAATCTCGCCTCTCGCAATAATGGCCCTCAACCCAAATCAAAGAAGGCTACTAAACCACACCAGAGGCCTCCTCCCCCACCTTCATCATTACCTTCAATCTTGGGACCACATCCGTCTACTTTACTCGGAGTGCTTCCCGCTCCCATACTTCACCAAGGCAAGTCACTTCCATTACTCCTTCAACCCGTCAGACTTATACCTCCTCCAAACCATCGATCAACGTCTCTTATGCCTCTCAAACCAAAATCACCAATCCCCACTGCGATAAAACATCCAGACCCACTAGCAAGTTCTTATGCCTTACTGTTATGGCAATTGTTGTAGTCCTCTCGTATCTATCTCCCACCTCTTAGACCATATCAATCTCTCAGACCAAAACCCCCCTGGTTTGACGACACTCAGGTTTGTGCATATCATCGCACGCCTGGGCATGACACCGAGCAGTGTTGTGCCCTCAAGGTTGCTATTCGCCAATGTGTGGGGAATGACACCCTTCTTCTCGACCACATTATCAACAAAACTTCAATATCGCCCCACTCATCAACTCTCGGATCAAGGCCATCTTGGTTCGACAACTCTAAATTCTGCCATTATCATCACACTCCAGGACATGACACTGAGCATTGTTGCGCTCTTAAAGCTGTCAATCGTCAACAACAGAGAAAGGATACCCTTCTCATCAAGGATCCTCTTGACCACCCCTCTGACAAATTATCAACACCGACCCATGCCTCTCCAACCTCGTCACCTAAATCGGGATCTGCATGCCAGACTAGGGTCCCTTCACCGCCTTTAACCCCCTTATTCAAAATCAACACTGTCCATCTAACCACCAAGCTTCAACCAACCTTAACCAATCCGTCAAACACTCTCCCTATCCACTGGGGGAATTCAACCTTCATCCACGCCTTGACCAACCTTCCAACCCAGTCTCGACCACATATCAATCACTCTTTCAACTTAACCTCAACCAGACTAGCAACCAAACATTTAACCCGACCTCAACCAAACATTCGACCCCACCAAAGACCAAATACCAACCAATCAACCCTCGACCAACCATTGACCAACTATCAAATGACCAAATCTTAATCAAACATTGACCAACCTTTTTATCAAAATATTCAACCAGTCTCAACCAATCAGCAACCATATCAACCAACTTCACATCCACTCATCAATCAGCACGTGACCAATATGGAGCAAAGTAAACAAGGCAAGTTTGCTCCTAATTGGCTTGGACCTTTTATTATCACGCACAAGTATGGATCAGGGACTTATCGTCTGTCTTCTCTTGATGGACAACCAAAACCTGAGCCTCTTAATGCGTTGCATCTGCGACCGTTCTACTGCTAGTCGAGTACTCATCCACTTGACACTTAACTTGAGCTCATCCCTTGAGCAATCCCCATCCTCTCGTCCTAATTCTTTTCAACCCTATTCCTCTTAACAATTCCTATAACCCTTTTATGCTGTATGGATGCTTTGTCCTAATAAAAGGGAGCCCTTGACCTTCTATAATCTTGTCCATGACTCACATTTCTATAAAAACATATGAAGATGTCACAATATCCATGGTCACTATATCACTATCAAATCAAAAGGCAGACTGCTCCCTCGAAGGACAGCTATACTATCATTGCTGTAATTAATAGACTACTCTCTCGAAGGACAGCTATTCAAAAGCCCTTATATTAAACAAAAATATAGACCACTCCCTCAAAGGATGGCTATGACTAATCTGGCAATAAACAACACTATTTTAGAAGCTTCTCACATTGATCAGCTTCACAACTAACCACCAAGCAAATGACATCTCTATGCAGGCTTCCCGCATTGATCAGTCTGCACCTAAAAAAAAAAAAAAAAGAGTCATGGACTTGACTTATAGTTGTCTCAGGGTCTCCTATAAAAAGGGGCAAAGTTATCTCTACTCTTAAAATGGGTTACTCTTTTTCCTCCTCTTATCACCTGCTCAGGGGACTTCGAGCTCACTTTAATGTTGAAGTGATTCGATTACCGATCTAACATAACTATGGTCAACGACGTCACGCATGAATGGGGCTCTTGGTTCTCATAACCCCTATCTATGCTATCTTTTTGGTCCTTTTCAATGAAAGAGCAATATGATTTTCACTTCTTCTGCACTTTGGTCACATTCACCTTCATCACTTGTCAATCAACTCGACTCAACTCTCTTTTCAGACCACCCCCATAGCCTATTCCCCCTAGTTTCTATGGACACCAATACACATGGAAACTATCGACCCGCCGTAATTTATGTTTAGCATAAACCAATACTTGTTGAAGCATAAATAGACCTCAATTCATTTTTAGCATACATCCCTCACGAATATGGAATATTGCTAGGGATGAAAAACCCCTCAACTTTTGTTGTAGAATACACCATTTGGAAAATGCTGCAACATCTCTTCTCCTCATCATTTCATCATAACCAAGACCAATCTATCAACCATTTTAACCACTTGTCTACTACTCGGACCCTCTGTCTGAACTACATTGGTCTGAGGCCCTTCCACAGGGGCTATGTAGGCAGCACTCAGATGACATGACCGTCTTCTGGGGTTAGCTCGACCATCCTCATTTGTTCATCTCTCTGATGGACAAACCTTCTTTCCTTCTTTTAACCATAACCTTGCCCTTGACCATGACCAATTCTATCCCTTTGACCCTCCCTCCCTTCTAGGGAGAACTACATTGGCCTGAGGCCCTATGACCAGGGCTATGTAGGCAGCACTCAGTTGACATGGGGTCTTATGAGGTTAGCTCAGCCACATCCTTTCGTCTATTTCTCCCCTCGACCACCAACCATTGGAGATCATACCTATCTCCTCTAACCTCGACCACTTCCAAGACATTGTTGCCTTGGTTGTTTTTGCATGTATGCTACCTCATGACTGGTTAGCAGAATTGTGCGCAGACCTTTTTGGACCCTCACAAGTATAAGATCACAAGCTGATTGATCCACACTACTTATGACTTTTTCGTGTTTCTAGGAGCACTTCCTGAGCCCAAGATACCTAGAACATGATGACCCATTGGAGCTTTAGTTTAGATTGCATAACCCGATCAGCAGACGACTAAATGCTGGGGCCTGGTTATTTCAATTTTGGCACTCCTTGACCCTTGACCTGTGACACTTTGACCTAACCATCTCGTGCAGTGGTATGCACGCAATCATGCCTTTTGCAGCGTTCACCCTCACCCATTTTTCATCCACTCTTTGTCAAATTAGCACCCGATTCCTGGTTCCCTTCCCTCGACTCCTGCTTTGAGGGGGAATACCTCATCCATAATCAGGGAAATCTGCTTCATGTTTTTGTCTTGCAATTCATTCGAACAACCAACAAGATGAAATCAACCTTATCCCTCACCTGGGGCAATTACTCCTATTTTTGTCTTGCAGTTCATCTAGAACAACCAACAAGACAAAAAGGGGCAAATGTAGACACCAAAATCATGTCGACTCCCCTGGTCATTCCCTATTTTATTCTTCTTTGCCTATTTAACCCTTGTCGACCACCTTTTCCACTAGCCTTGACCCTGGCAGCATGTAAAAATGAGCACAGAGCTAAAGCTAGACTCTATTCCCATTATGCATCTGCCGACGATGGTCGTTACCCAGCCGACGTTGCTGACGTCGATCACTTATCGGCTGACGTCGGCAATCCTGTCGACGTCAGTCACCTTACCGTTACCCATTTTCAGTTATCATTCGATTTCCAATTAGTTTCCTGATCGGTTATCAAACCGTCTCTCGAACCGTCTCTGGAACCATCCCTCGCCTTCATCAGCATCCGCCGATCAATCCCAAAGGCTAATCAATCAATCAATCAATCGATCCTAAACTTTGACATTCAAAGACTCTTGCAACCAATCAGCTCTGATGATCAACCAACTCCAGCATTTGACCAATCCGTATTCACTTCGATCAACTTACGACAATGCTTCGACAACTTCAATCATGGCTTTTATCATGTCTTCTGACAGGTAAGTATTTTCTTCTATTTTTATTTCTTTCTGGTTATTATTTCATTATTTCTATTTCTATCACCTCGGATCTTCAGACCGTAGACCTGAACCCTGAGTCCCTTATTTACATCTCTACCCACTATCCAAATCTATAACTCTGTCCAGACTCGACCAAAACCCCCAAACCCTGTCCAAACTTGACCTTACTTCAACTAGACCCTGTCCAGACCCTGTCTCGATCCTGACCAAGACCTTATCCCGACCCTACCAGACCTTCTACAACTCGCTGAGACTCTGTCCAGAACTTGCCCCGATCGACGCCGGCACTTTAACCGACGTCGGCACTTTTCTTAACTGATGCTGGTACTATAGAGACCAACATCGGCGACTGCACAGAACATTTTACTTCATTATCAGGTACGCATTTTATTTTTTGTCCTTTATTTCTGTCATTTTATCTTTCATTATATCTACTTTAGTCCAATATTCTACTTTTTTATCAGTGGGTTGATATCCTTCTAGGAAGTCTTCGTACTTCTGGGATCAGGTGTTCGCCTAACAGCCCACCATATCTTTGACTAATGTTTTTCTATGTTTCAATCTCTTTTCTTCTCAGGTGTCATTCCTCCACAGCCAAAGACGAGAATCTTCCAATGTTTGATTTTGGTGCACACGACTATATCAGGTATCTTCTAGCCTTGACCATTTCTTTTAGTTTCTTATTTCTTCTTTGAATGTAGAAAGCAATTTTGCATAGAAACACTTGGAATGGTTTTAAGGGAAGGGTAACTAGATTCTATTTACCAGTGAAAATGGTACATTTTGAGAACTTCCTTACCCTATTAAGCACAAAATATACTGAGAGGGGGGGGTGAATTAGTATATTATATATCTTATAAAACTTTCCCTTTATCAAATTCCACTTAATCAAACATTCAAGATATGAAATAAAACTCAAACAATAAACATCACACAAGATAGAGAGAGACACCAGATATAACGTGGAAACCTAATGTGGGAAAAACCATAGAGAATCAATCTCAAATATATTCATGAGAACAACCCCAAAGGAGCACCATACCCCTTTTCCAAGTACAAACCTTAGCTACAATTCATGAGCACCAACCCACAAGAGCTTCAAACCCCTTTGCCGAGCACCAACCCAGCACCTATTCGTGAGCACCAACCCACAAGAGCACCGACCCCTTTGCTGAGCACCAACCCAGCAACTACTCATGAGCACCAACCCACAAGAGCACAAACCCCTTTGTGTATGCCACACACCTATCTTTCAATGTTGCTATCTAACCAAATGATAGATCAATACAACATCTCTTTCCTCTTTCTCACACCTTTGCTCTTCTAAGCTAGATATAACAAATACAAATCATATTCATCTCTCACAATTGCTCTTCTAAGCTAGATATCACAATATCAAATCAACCTCTCACACTCATGTTACAAATGGCTACTCAAGCCTTTATTTATAGCTTTCCAAATGACCTTTGGCCTTCCCCCTTTGTGACCCTTCAATCCTCATGGAAAATGGCACCAATCTTGGATGACCCTTCATATCCAAGCATTTGAAAAGTCATGTGGTTACCCTTCATGACCAAAAAGGTCCTTCCCACTTTTGTCCTTATCTTTGGTGACTTTTCATATTCCTTAAAGTGTCCCTTCATGAAAAATTTGCCCTTACTCTTTTTGTCTTCACTTGGTGACTCTTGGTATTCCCCAAGATGACTCTTCATGGAAAAATGCATCCCATCCTTCTTTTGTCTTTATCCCGTGGCTCTTCAACTTCTTCATGGGCCCTTCTTTTGTTTCATATGCAACCAAAAATATATTTATTAATATTAAATAAATATTAACTCATATTAGCCAAGATATATTTATTAAAAACAACATTAATTGCAATGGGACCTTTATCACCAATAATACTAAACCTTTGACATCAATGACAATATTTACAATAATCTCTCCCTTTGTCACTGATGGCAACCTCAATCCTGAAATTGCCACATCCTGTCACCTATACATACCATCATCTAAAAACATATAGTAACTCCCCCTTACTATAGCAACATATACCTATTCCCTGTACCTATTTTTTGCACCTATACCTGTACCTGTTATTCTCCCCCTTTGACATCAATGGCAAAGGGCCTACTTAGAGCTAACACTTAGCTCCCCCTCACTTGATTCTAAACATCAATGGCAAGAAGTAATATAAATTACTCCCAACTCCTCTCACCGATCTTTGAATGTATCCTTTGATCGTTCCTTTGAGAAGATATCTGACAAAACATATACATTGTTCCCTGTCCTTTGAGCATCTACAATCAACTCATTTGAATCTTTTCTTCTAATCTCACAACCTTCAACATGAAACTTTAATGTGTATCCTTGATCACAAATTTGACTAACACTCAATAGATTATGCTTAAGACCTTTTACATATAAAACATTCTTAGTCTTAGTTCTACCATAATCCAAACTCAAAGTACCTTTTATAGCTATCTTGGTAGTGGTTTTATCTCTGAATCTCACTATACCACCATTTATCTTCTTTAGAGAAATGAACTTAATTTTATCACCTGTCATATGCCTTGAACATCCGCTATCAATTAACCATGGCTGATCTTTACCTCTTACATGCAGAGCTGTCTGCACCATCATTGAATCTTTAGATTGTTTCTTCTGCCATGAACATGTCTGAACCTTCTTCCTGATGAATGGATCTTTGACACTCTGATTCTTCTTCTTGATGAATGGAGCTTTGAAACTCTGATCCTTATTGACTAACTCAAACATGCTTTTATAATATCGAGTTATGTGTCCAAAGTTGTTGCACTTGTACTCTTCATCAAAGCTTGATAGAGGAGCAAAAGAGTTGTGGATTTTGCTTGACTCTACTTGACTTTCCTTCTCCTTATTTCTGAAATTTTTAGACCTTTTTCTACATTCTAATTTCTTGTGACCATATCCATTACAATAAAAACAATAGCCATAAAAATAAGACCTATCTGTATATCTCTGACCTGATTGCCTTTTGTAGCTTTGTTCCTTCCAACCTTCTCTGTGTGGAATGTCCTATGTATTCTTTAATTCTCCACTTTTTGTTTCCTCTTGTGTAAGAGCTTCAACATAGCTCTTTATCTTTTCAAAATTGATCCCTATCTTATATGAATATGCTTTTTGATTTTCCAATATCTTATTCAACATGTTAGTGCTATCTTCAAATTTTGAATCACTGACTACTTTATCACTGACTGCTTTCTTAATATCTTCTTTTAAAGAGGCAATTTCAATAACATACCTTTCACAATCTTTTCTTTCTATTTCCAACTGTGCTTTGAGATATTCTTCATTCTTCTTGGCTTCTTCAAAGTGTGCTTGTATATCTTCAATCATTTCCTTTGACTCTTGTTCATTTTTCTCGATCTGGTGCTTTAACCTTCGATTCTTCTTCTGAATAGCTTCTAACTCTTCTAGAGCACAATGGAGTTCTCCTTCCATATCTACTTCAGCTTCATCCTCTTCTTCTTCTTGATTATCATGTATGGCCATCAATAAAATCTCTTCTTCTTCTGAATCACTGACTCCACTATCTTCAACTGAGCTAGGATCCTTAGAATACAGGCTCTTCTTCTCAAAACCCTTCTTAGATTTGCCTTTGAAATTCTTCTTATATGTAGGCTTTTCTTATTCATCATCATTAACCTTATCTAGGCATCTAGTTAAAAAATGTCCAATCTTCCCACAATTAAAACATTTAAAAGGTAATTTTACTTGATATTTACCTGTTCCTCTTTTTGTCCTATGAATGAAAAGTGCTTCATTGTCATCTTCATCATCACTAGAACTATCACTTGATTCTTGAATCTTAGCTTTCTCCTTCTTTGATGTCTTGAAAGTTGCTTCTCTCTTTGAGGGTTTATCTTTTTCTATCCACATCTCATATGCCGTGAGAATACCGTGAAGCTCATCCATCTTTAGCTTGGCTAAATTCTTCATCTCCTCGATTGTCGAAACCTTTGCATCATATCTCATTGGTAGAGATCTCAAAACCTTTTTCACCACTGTTGACTCTTCCAATGTTTCCCCAAGACCTTGAATCTGATTTATGACTTGATCAACTTGAAAAAGATAACTTTCTATATCTTCTTCTTCTTCCATCTTCAAACTTTCAAACTGCCTTCTAAAAGTCTGCAACTTAGCTTGCCAAACCTTTCCATCACCTTTGTAAATATTATCAAGTTTTACCCAAGTTTCATGAACAGATTTACATTGCACAACTTTAACAAATTTAGATTCACATAAACCACATAAAATAACATTTAAATCTTTAGCATTACATTCATTTGACTTCTTTTCTACTAGAGTAATTGTAGATGTTTGTGGCTCTTCATATTCCTCCACCACTGATTTCCATATGTTGAATCCAAGGGCCATCAAATAAACCTTCATTCTCATGCTACAAAAAGCATAATTCATCCCATCAAACAAAGGTGTCTTATTTGTATAAAATCCTTCCTGTGACCCAGCCATTGTGCTTTCTCAATCTACCTTTAAGCTGTAAAACTTTTCAAAAAGGAACCTACTCTGATACCAATTGTTAAGCATGGAATATACTGAGAGGGGGGGTGAATCAGTATATTATATATCTTATAAAATTTTCCCTTTATCAAATTCCACTTAATCAAACATTCAAGATATGCAATAAAACACAAATAATAAACATCACACAAGATAGAGAGAGACACCAATTATAATGTGGAAACCCAATGTGGGAAAAACCATAGAGAATCAATCTCAAATATATTCATGAGAAAAACCCCACATGATCACCATACCCCTTTTCCAAGTACAAACCTCAGCTACAATTCATGAGCACCAACCCACAGGAGCTTCAAACCCCTTTGTCGAGCACCAACCCAGCACCTATTCGTGAGCATCAACCCATAGGAGCACCAACCCCTTTTCCAAGCACCAACCCAACAGCTATTCATGAGCACCAACCCATAGGAGCACCAACCCCTTTGTGTATACCACACACCTATCTCTCAATGTTGATATCTCAACAAATGATAGATCAATACAACATCTATTTCCTCTCTCTCACACCTTTGCTCTTCTAAGCTAGATATAACAAATGCAAATCATATTCATCTCTCACAATTACTCTTCTAAGATAGATATCACAATATCAAATCAACCTCTCACACTCATGTTACAAATGGCTACTCAAGCCTTTATTTATAGCTTTCCAAATGACCTTTTGCCTTCCCCCTTTGTGACCCTTCAATTCTCATGGAAAATGGTGCCAATCTTGGATGACCCTTCATATCCAAGCATTTGAAAAGTCATGTGGTGACCCTTCATGACCAAAAATGTCCTTCCCACTTTTGTCCTTATCTTTGGTGACTTTTCGTATTCCTTGAAGTGTCCCTTCATGAGAAATTTGCCCTTACTCTTTTTGTCTTCACTTGGTGACTCTTGGTATTCCCCAAGATGACTCTTCATGGGAAAATGTGTCCCATCCTTATTTTGTCTTTATCCCATGGCTCTTCGACTTCTCCATGGGCCCTTCTTTAGTCTCATATGCAACCAAAAATGTATTCGTTAATATTAAATAAATATTAGCTAATATTAGCTAAGATATATTTATTAAAAACAACATTTAATGCAATGGGGCATTTATCACCAATAATACTAAACCTTTGACATCAATGATAATATTTCCAACATACCCAAGAATGTGAATCCTTAAATAATTTAAGCCAAAAGTATCCAAATATAATTATTTTTTAGGTTATGGTGTTGGAAGCAAAATTCCCACTAGAAGGACCATCATGAACTTATTCAAGTAGCTTGTCAACTAAACTTGATTCATTACATCTCAAAAGCATGCCTTTTATGTCTTTCTCAAAGAGTAATCCATATATAAAGACATTATATGGTATATAATATAAATCCACTCATTTTTTTCTTATTCAAACCCATAGGACGTTAGCTTATTTTAAGGAATTTGATCACATCATTGGTCTAGCTAAGGGGAGTGGTATTTATGACTACCTTGTTGATTGTCATAGACTATTAACACTTTGTCTTCCTTTATTTTTGATCCAATATGCTCACATAAATATATAACTATGACTAAATTGGTCACTCTTACCTCAATGTAACATTAAATGCATTTTTTTACCCACTGCGCTTTTTTCTCACTTAGATCTCTATTGAGTATGAATTCTTTTATGCTTGTGTGTACTACCATGACTATGAACTTATTATTTAAAACCATGTGCCTAAATTTATTAAATACTCTCATAAAAACAAGCACATGATTATAAAAAAAGGTATATATTTCCTAATATCCTTCTAAGGCTTGACTAAAAGAGGCAATTAGTTATTTTAAGCCTTCATCATTCTGATGCATAAGCATAGTAAAAATTGCATCTAATGTAGAGAACACATACAAGAAAAAATATTTGTCGATGCTAGGGTTAATGAGTTTATGGGATTGAGATATGGAATATTTAATGTCCCCAAATCTATTATTTAATTTTTTGCTCCATGTGAATTATTTGTGCTTCTTATGCATATGAGTAAAAATCTTGACAAATTCTGCAAAACCTAAGATAAATATCATTATGAAGTTGATCTTCCCTAAGAAGCTCTATAAGCCTTTCTTTTGTTTAGGAATGGATAAGGCCATGATTGATTCAAATCTCTCAAGGTATATATAAATACCATCCTTTGACACCACATGCCCCAACAATCTACCCTCATGAATAGTAAATATGCATTTCTTGGGATTCAAGGACATTCCAAAATGCGTATACCTATCAAATACCAACTTCAAATGTTTATGTGGTCTCATAGATCCTTTAATAGCATAGTGATGTCATCAAGATAGATGAGCACCATATCATTAATCAATCTCTCAAAGGTAATTATCATTGCCCTTTGGAAAGTTACCCCTGTATTGGATAATCCAAAGGGCATTTTCATGTATTCATAAGTTCCCCACTTTGTATTGAAGGAAGTATTATGTATATCCTAATATCTTACAAAGATATGATTGTAATTGGATTAACAATCAATAAAGTAAAACCTCTAAGAGCCTATAACCTTTTGAAGTATCTAATCTATGGAGGGCAGTTGGTAATAGTCCTTCAAAGACACCTTATTAAGGTCTCTAAAGTCAACACATAGGCATATATCCCCATTATTATTAATCATAGGCACAAGTTTTTCCACCCATGTGGAATGATTAATGGGTAATATGATCTTTTATTCTATCAACTTAAACAATTCCGTTCTCATGAGCTCTTCTACATTAGGGTTGACTGGCTTTTGCTTCTGCCTTACCATTTTTGCATTATTTTCCAATTATATGGTGTTTTGAGTAATCTTGGGGTAAAATAACTTCATATAATGATATTACCATGAAAAAACATCATCATATTATTTATACAAGAAATTAAGTAATATCTCTCTTTTATTGTGTTTACTTTTCCCAATTTAAGTAGTTTGTCTTTAAAGATGGATATCTTCTCATAATGCTCTTCTTTGGTTGAGATACTTAATTTATCCCTTATCAAATGATCATATTAATTTAATATTCTCTATAATGTCACTAATTACTTGGAAAATTTATTATTCCTCAATTTCACTATTTGGTCATCAAATTGATGTTGTAAATTACCTTGATTCTTATGGTAGAATTCTAGCTCTTGCATGAGAAATCACACAATCTACTCAACACTATCAAACACTTAAAAACTAACCTAATTTTTAGTTATATATGTTATACATATGACCTTGATTTTTTACTATCCTTCAGTGACCTTAAATCCATATGTAATGTCATATTGGGCACCGATAGCTATAAGTCTATCTATATGGTGATTAGACTCCTTTGGTATGGAACGGATGTTAAATGCTAATAATTAATATATAAGGTCCCATAATTAGTTTTTTGATGAATTAAATAGATCATTATTGAATACACTAACACCCCTTACTTACTTCAATACAAGCTCACTATCACCTTTCACTTGTAGAAGCTTGGTGCCTCTCTTTCTTGCTTCTTGTAGCCCATGTATAAGGGATTCATACACTGTTATGATTGAATTGAAACTAAATTGGAACCTTAAAATAAGTATTAATTATAATTTTAAGGGGAAAAAATAATTACTCCAACCCCACTACCATTCTTTTATCTTTACCCATCAAGGAGTAAGGTTCATCTGCCAAAATGCTCTTGAGTTGGGCTTGTAAGAGTAGGAAAAATAACTCCTTATTCATGTATGTAGTAAACCAATAGGATTGTATATTAAATCATATTTTAGGGGTCAAATCCATTGTTTTAAACTTACCATTCATCAAGGATCAGGTATGAGATTCCTTCAAGATGATCCTTGGTTTTTTCTAACTAACATTCTCATCCTCATCTAATATAGTGTTGTTTACATTAGAGAGGCTAGGAATATAGATTTCTAAGTGGAACCTAGAAATATTTTCAGACCTAATAATTATCTTATTCCCATATCTAGTCATAAATACCATGTATGACTAGTCAGATGAAAGGTATCCCCAATCTTTGCAGTGAATCCCTAGATAGGCATAGGGTAAAGTATGGAGGTAGATCAAAAACCATGACATCTTTTGAGATAGTGGAATTGGGGTATAATTCTAACATAATTTTAATATATTTTAATACACCTACTATATTTTTGGGGGACCCATCTAATTTTAAGACTCCTTTCTCATTGGGCTCATACTTGAGTTCTAGTTTATTAGCTATGGCCTTTGGCATGACTGAGGTTGAGGCACCACTATCTATCATGTAATTTTGGATAAGGAAATATATTATTATGAATTAAAATTATAATGGAGGTGGATTAACAACCTTGGGATCTTGGAATTCACTGGGTTAACCATCATTAACATAAACTACAATCACCTTATCAACTTGTTTGTTCATGAAAGAAAGCTTAGAGAGCTCTTGTTGGAGAATGTCTTTCCAACCTAAAATGAGTAGAGCATCCCACATAAGAAGGCTAACATTATATATATTCATGTAGTACACATTGTTGAATAGATAATTGAAACTCTTCTGATATATCTTAAAAGTGGAGGCATTACTTGTGATTTGAGTGACTTGTGGGATGGCTGAACTCTTTTGTTACTACCCATATTTCTAAGATGTTTGTTGAATTGGAGAGATATTATTGAATTTAATTTTATTGGTAGGATCCTAAGTCACTTGAGGGTGTGTGGGAGATATCTTATACTACCCCATGTTATCATAAACTATTCTCCTTTTATCTCTTATATAGAATATAACTGAATCATCTAGATTTAATACATTCTATCCCAATTTTTTTACCACATAATCAAAGGTGTGATATCCTTATTGGAATTATACAAATATGGTTTCAGTAGGTTATTTTCTCACATTCCCTTGTTTTTATTTTATAAATTCTATTGGTGTCATGGTAAGCATGTCACAATGAGGCATTGGAGGACCTTGTGGTGGAAGAAGCATAGTGTCATGAGATTGAAATGTAGAAGCCTACTACAAACCATAATTATGATATGTTTTCCTTCTTGTACACATCACCAAATAATTTTATTTCCCACATGGAATATACTATTCACCTTCTTACATAATATTGTTTTGTGTTAGAACCAATGCCCTTGAGTTGCTTGCAACATTTGGGTTATAGCTATTATATGGTATGGCCTATGTGATCTGATCTTTAGGTTGTTGATTTCATGAATAATGGGGTATATTGGAAGGATAAGGTGGGTATGGAGCCTAATAGGGGGCTTGATATGGTCTGTAAGAGGTATGTTATTTCCTCTCTAAGGCTACGAACTTGTTATGTGCTTTTATCAAACCTTCAATCTTTCCAAGCCTATCTACTTGGATATCATCAAATTATTCTTGGTTATTTGGATTAGGAAATGGATAAATGGTGGGGGAAGTAGGTTGGAGGTTATAAAATATGGGAATGAGAGGTATAGGATTAAACATTCCTACTTATATAAATTAAGTATCTAATCTTATAGATATTTCATATGCCTCTGGTAGTGTGGTCCCACCCATGGAATATATCATTATAGTAACATAAAAATTTAGGGCCCTTAGGTAATATATAAAGGAATAATTGGGTGTAGATTGATAATGAAAGGGATCATGTCCAAAGTATTTTGAAATCTATAGTTAAAATCAACCATAGATTCTTGAGGTTCCCTCTTAATTGAGGTGAGTTGTTTAACTAGTGATACATGGTCACTTCTATCTTCAAATTTTTTACAAAGACAATCACGAAATTCATCCCAAGTGTTTATGGAGGTAGGAGTGATACCTCTATAAAATTAAATATATTTACCTCTTAAGGAGGTTGCTAAGAGTCTCATGGCTACATTTTCCTAAGTGATGTTGTGTACTTAGCATAGGTTTATAGTATCAACCATGTGTTTAACATGAGTGGTGGAGTTTTCCAATATGAAATATGGTAAAGTTTCAAGGTAGTAGCTAGGATATCATCAAATTTGTTGAATTTTAAAGGGATGCCACCATTGAAGGGTACACATACTTATAATCTAGGCTTTACTATTGGGATTGGTGGACTTGTAGTAGGCTATGTATGGATAGAATTAGAGTAATTAGGAGACTTGGGAGAATTTTGGGGTGTGGTATTTGTATTAACTCTAGGGACCCTCTTTCTTCTCGCTATGACCAATGATAATTTAGCAAACTTGAAGCTAACCTAGTGGAAACTTGGTACATGAAACTATGTTCTAATATGCTACTAATTATCCTTAGCCTTATAGATATCCTCCAATGTTTCCAATTTTTTAAAATAAGGTCTCCAAGTCACTTCATAATTAGTCCCACCAAGCATGCCAAAATTGTTAGGAATCTAGGTTGCACCCTTTTTGAGGAGAAGATTATTTATGTCTAACTCAAACCTATACCAACATTTAAATGACTTATAAACTATGGGATACCTAATATATAGGTCAAAATTATATATTTTATGGGGATAAGTCCCCTAATTTTTCAATTAAACTCTCTCTAAGACCTAATCTTATCACAATGAAAAGGGAAAAGAGATGAAAATTGATGAAATAACCTACTCTAAGTGGTGATGAACCAATTGATTAGAGATCCACTCTTGATCATATCCTTTTAAACCAAAAATGAAACTAATGTTAATTACAAATTATCAAACCTCTTAATGATGTAATAATTATGAATGTTTCATGTGGAGGTTGAATACTATTTTACAACTTTAAGGATAAAAGCTTAGACCTACAAAAGATATAATTGAATTATGACACTTCAAGAACACTCCTACTTGCTAACATATCATACAACCTATAGTGGATTAATAACCTAATTTTAGGTAAATTAAAGGACCTAAAAATGATAAAATAATGCATACATTCTGTAAATAAAAGTTTCATGAAGCAAACTATCATCCAATAAGAACCATGTAAATGTCTTTTATTGATTCAAATGAGTACAAGGCAATTTTGATAGAGTTTTTCTACACCCAACTGAGAGATGTCAAAACTAGATCTCCATGCCTACTTAAATATAAATTTTTGAGGAGAAGAGGGAATATTCTATGCATGGGAGAGGTCATGAATGAGGCAAATGTGGCATATGGTAGTTAAAACAAACCTATTCTTCATTGTCAAGCATCAACATGCCTTCAATGAGTCCTCTTAGGCATTTTGGGAAGGTAAAGAGGATAAAAATATGAATTTTGACTTTATCCAAGACTTAATCATGCTTAAAATATCCCAATATTCCCTCCAATGGTAGTTACACAATGAAAATGGAGTGTGATAGGTATCCTAAAGGCATTAGGCAACCTCCTTTCAATGTGCATGTAGAAAAGTCCTTGAAACTACCCATAATGTGTCATAATGGCCTCCATTTTGAGATATTATTCCTTGGATGATAGTTACCAATTCTTCAATATGGACAATCAATGCTACCATTCCATTCTTTGCCTACTATTTCCTTCTACTTGCAAGATAAGTATACCTATTTGCTTGTCCTTCAACTTTCTACTTATATTCACTACTTGAATAAAGGATATTAACTCATTGTAAAATACTTAGATCATTATTAGGTTTATCCTCTATGTATTTACATAGAGATGTCTCAAGTTTTCCTTACCTACAAACACATTAGTCTTGCATGACTAGGCTACTTGAGCTGCTTCAAAGACTGGCAACATAAGATGAGATGGCAGAGATATGTGTAGGCACTTTCGTGCATCCTTTTAACATTAGAGGAGTATAATAAGATTTTAATTTACCTCTCCCTTGATTTAGAACTCCTAGTTAGTTCTTACAACCCATATTATGCCCCAAAACCCTATAAAATTACATTTTTAGGAAGTTTTTATATAGTTTATGTACTATCATGTGTCATGAACATGAGCCCCTCTAAGCTCAAAACATGATCTAGGTGTTATATAAGCAATTATTAAGAATTTTAATTAATTTTTAATTGAATATTTCTAGTTAAGTCACTATTAGGGTTTAAGGGAGGTTTATGAGTGTTTAGGGGTCTTGGGTATGATTCATGGATATGAAAGCTTGAATCTCTAAACCACTTGCACCAAAATCAAGTCAATTGAACTCCCCACCTTCTCTAAAATTTTATAATCCCCATGTAATGGCATACAAGTTGTGATGAGCATTTGAAGATTATTCTTGTGAGAACATGAATTTGAGTGACTTTGTGTGTCTATAGGTAGAATGGTCTACTATAATGGCTTCTCTAGGGGTCTAAACTAGCTAAAATGACTCCAAAAACTATGATGGACTTCTACATTTTGATTGGAAGAATTTTTACTCCCTAATTTGTTCTCTAATTCACCTTTTCATAACATAGTGATTATGGAATCCATATATTGGTCTATTTATAGACCTAAATCATGAATCCTAGGGCTACAAGGCACTCTTACATCATGTATAACTTGGACATCACCTTAGAGACTTTATGAAGTAACATCATTATAATGATTGCATCAGTTTACTTCTTTTGGGTGCATACAATCATGAATTCAAATGTCAATGCCTATGTGCTTACCAAACTAGTCATGAAGGTCACCTTGATGACTATTTTAGGATCTATTTAGATGATCTAGGACTAATTTTCCCTCCTCAAACTCATTGTACACACAAATACTCCTAATATCCTTACCTTTGAGCTCAAACTAACACTTTTAGGCCTATTCCATATAATTTGACACCTGAATATGCCAACCAATGGGTCATTATGATATTAAAATTACCTTAAGAGGCCTTAAAGGCCATTTCATGGTTAAATTATCTCATATGGATGGGTTTTGAGGATAAACTCCACCATCGAGTCACTTAAAGGGTTTGTGAATGATTTAAAATGTCCACCATCTTAATGATGGTTCATGAAGTATGGAAATCCAAACTAGGAAAAAATCCCATGAATGTATAGGGTGTTGACCTCCTCATCTTCCATGAATGGGTTGGGCTCCCATGTAGAGGGTGATTATAGATATGAATGTTAGAAGTTGAGTTTAGGGTTGTTTGTATCTAAGTGCTTATTTTCTTATGTTTCATTCATAAATGGTTGCCTCTAATATCCAACCAATCCTTCATGAATGTTTGGTCCATAGGGAGATTTAAACTTCCCTAGGAGCTTTGGCATTGATCATGCATTTGGTGGAATGGGTGAACATTTGGATATGGTCTTTGAATTACCTATGTGTATGCTGATTGACTTGAGTAGGGTTTGAAGACACTTCGATCAACTTACTCACCTCTTGGAATTTGAAAAATTATTATCAAGTATTAAATATCCTCATACACCTCATATTGTCCATTTAACTTGTTATAATATCTTGAAGGGACCTCAAGATGACACTATGGTCTATAAGTAGGATTATATGCTTGATTGTGTTAGTTTATCTCTAAGGATTTTGATTATAGCTCTAGGTTTTAGAAATTTTAAGTAGGTTTAGGAACCCTTAACAATCATCCCTCATTAAAAAGTAACCTTACAAGGTTCCAAAACTACCTTCAGACCCTTCATGGTATGAATGCACCCTTTCGACCCACATATAACTATCACAGATAGGGCTTGGTCTGAGACAAGATAATGAGTATACCCACTATTTGTCTAGCCAAAATGAATACATGAGTGCATTTAATGGTTCATGACGACCATTTATACTAATTTTTATGGCTTGGCCATGTCTATAATGGCCTCAAATCACAATTTTAGCTTAGACTAGTAGTTTACTTACTACTGACTATGTACTTAGGCATGAAAGTTCTAGGTATGACTTTCAACATTGTCTTTTGAGGTATTTAGAATAATCAAGGTTTATATCATGTGATAAAGGAAATTAACATGCTCATATGATGGTTTGTAAATTATTTTTCCCTTGTATACCTTCCCCTCTACTCAAAATTAAGCCTCATGTCTACATATGCATCCATAATTTCAAGCCTTCTTAAGTGTTACCTTGCCTTATTAGTGGTGATAACCATCAAGTGTTACTCTCTTCAACAATATGAACCTAATATTTATTTTATGGACCTTTCCTTTTATCCCAAGCAAGTTTAAAACACTGATATAGATCAATGATGTCACTTATATCCTTTTGTCAATATGACTATCTATAAGAGCTTGATCACCAAGCCTATATAAGGAGAAGGTGGCCTATATAGTGTTTAAAAATCATGTGAGAGTATCTCATATCACCATTAAATTATTATATATTCACACTCCATAATACTCATACCAATACTCATGTCTTGAATAGTCTATATTGTGTCTCTTTGGATCCTACTATAGTAATCCTAAAAGGGCTAGCTATAGGTGCACATTTGCATTCTCAATTCACTATTTGACCATATAGGTTAAAACACTATGGTTTCATCATCTCTAATGGTTTTATTGGAGTATGGAGGGATTATTGACATGATATAGGCTTGGAGTGAAGGTTGGAGGAGTAAATGAAGATGATTGTGTGGTGAATGAAGGTGAAACATGGACTACAAAGTTAAAGCATAGTGTGAATGGTAGTGGAAACATAGTGAAATGACAGGAGTATGAAAGTGATGTGAAATGGAGACTAAGGACCCTACCTATACAAAACATATGGATATTGGAGGTACTCAGACATATACCTAAGAAAACATGAAACTTTGGAGACATAAACATAGTATATACAACCCTAAATTGAAACCTCAAAAAATCAAAAAAACTGTAACTTTTTAAAAAAACCTTAAACTTTGTTAAAAGGGATAGTGTGGGTTTAAAAACAATGGAGATGATTTATAGGCCTATCAATCCACCATGAATTTTCTAAATTTTTTTCTCAAGGTCATGAGGATAATCCACCATTAATCCAACTCTTATTTATATGTTTTTGGGTTACATTTAGAGCTCTATAGATGCCATTAAGCCACACACAGTCTTTATCATACAATGATCTTCACATATGAAAAATTAATTCTTCTTTGGGTTCTTATGATGTGATAAGAGGCCATTCAACCTTCAACTTGAGTAAGGAGGCATAGTTTCATGAGATACCTATAAAAACTCTTCAATCAAACCCATAACCTCTGATGAAGACATCAAACCTCTATCCTTTGTACAAACTAGTCTATAGATCACACACATGAGCAAGTCACGAAGGTATATTTTTAATATGAGCTCACATATGTGAGTCAAGTTATTATAATGCTATGGAAGGATCATTTAAGACTCAAGGAGACAAAATTCACTAGTGGTTTGAATAGATAGATCAAAATTCCTTCAAAATGATTACGTCTAAGTTGGCCTATGTAGGTGAGGAGGGAATAAAAATTCCTTAAATTATTAAAGAATGTTAATAAAGATCATAAGACCAATCCCTATACAAATGCCCATGGGTGGAAGCTACCTGGGTGTAGTTTCTTTGGTTATGATCTTGGTCCCCCAATCTCTCTCTTCTCTATATGGTACAAATATGAACGTAAGGATCTCTTTGAGTCTGATAATGAGCTCAAAATAAAGATGGGATGGTTTTGAGATTCCATGGAACTAAAAAACACTACTTTCTTTTCTATTTGACCTTACTAACCTACCTCTACAAAACTATGACTCCAACTGAGCTAGTTTATACTACTTAAGAAACCTATGAAACTTGGAATTTTCTCTACAATTCTCCTTATTTTAGACCTAAAACATCATTTTTAGGTGTTATGGAGTGAAAATATGAATCATATGGCACTTTGAACTTGGTGGTATGAATTAGAGTTGAAAATTCAATATTTGGCATGTGTGGGTCCTAATTGGGAGGAATTAAGCATTGAACATGGAGCTAATGGGTTCAATGAGGTATGAAATGATCTAGTGGTGGCTTGATAATGTTTATGAGGTCAATTAGAGGCATGTGGGGTGACTTATTGATCTATCAAGGCTAGATTTAATCTCATTATAACCAAAAAAATGTTGACTTTGCACACATATATGACTTTTAAAAGATATATCAATTGAATTATTATATCAAAACATATAAAAGACCCTTATGACCTATTAGAAACCTAAAATTTACATTAAGACATATTCCATGATTTTCCTTGAAAGTTTAAAAGATAACATACCTCTTGTTGTTAGATAGATCAGGGGTGGTGACGAATCCCCACTAGAATACATTTTCCATTTGCCTTCACCATGGCATTTTTTTACTATTAAGAATCCATAAAAGTGATCAAGGACCATCCAAGAATTTTTAATCTTCATGATAACAATTTACTCAAGATGGAAAGGAGGTATAAATATTGATAAAGCAAAGTTGTAGCATGATAAGACCATGAACTATCTAAACAAACCTCACAAACTCATGATATGAATGAAAACCATGTTAATAATGATGAATCAAGATTAAAGTCATTATGTTGACCCCTTTCTAGGTATAAGACTATAAATTAGTAAACACCTTATTCAAGTTTCAACGCCATCAACTAGAGAAGATGATAATGACAATAATGCAAGGTTTGATTATAGAATCTATCATGACCTTGTCAATATGAACTTGTTTAACCCCAATGTAATTTGTACCATTAAACCTATTTATTTCACTTCACCTCTTACCCTTTATCATACACAATTGATATACTAGAACTAACAAGAGTCGATAATTCTATCAGATGAGTTTCAAAATATTGAGGCCATATATGAATTTTTGGGATTGAGTTTGAAAATGATGGATCCTACTACCTATTTTAGAGAGGCTGAACTTAATTAGACAAAAAAAAATCAAACATGAGGTCTAAAACTGTAAACCTCTTGGAAATGCTTTTTGACTAGGGTAAAAGTAAATAAAAGGCATGTTTATAGGTGAAAATAAGTTTCAAGTGCAATTAGATAGGGCTGTTCATCCCTCTTCACATGAAGTATAGGAGATAAATAGTCCAATTGCTATATATAGATTTGAGATCAGTACCAAAGAGTAGAAAACTTTTATGAAAATTGTTTAAGAGTGCCTCGAGGTAGTTGTTACATGGCCTTTATTAACATTAGGAGATTTTGATTTGTTCTACTTGGGATAATTAAATGAGTCAGTTCATATGGAAGACTTTGTCATTGCTTACCATTTTACCTCCTTTATAACTATTTTATAAGATGGTTATACACTTATTATGGAGGAAACTTTTAAGGTTAACATTAGGACTTCATAGGACCCAAAATGGATCAAACTAGGTGCATCCCTCATTGAGGAGTAATGTGAGGTCTTAACATCCTTTTTGAGGGAGTTTGTTGACATATTTTTAGGGTCCTATTTAGAGATTCTATGTTTGGAACCTACCTTGGTTTTACATCATCATTTTATACATATTGATGCAAAATAAATTAAGTAAAAACTATGAAAAATATAGCCACTTATTATTGTGCTAGTCAAGAAAGAGTTGGATAAACTCTTAGATGTAAGATGCATTTGGTCAATTGATTATTTTGAGTGGATTTCTAACATTGTGCCAATAAGGAAGAAACTAGAAGGTATAAAAATATACACTAATTTTTGGAATATTAAAAATCCTTTCCAAAGGATGACTTTCCTCTACCTAATATTGACATGATTTTTGACTCAATAATTAGATATGAAATGCTTTATCTTATGGATGGATTTTTAGGATATAACTAGATCATAATTGCACTAGAAGACCAACACAAGATAATGTTCACCACTCTATGGGGAATTTTTGTTATCAAGTGATGCCATTTGAAATTAAGAATGTAATATCCACATACCAATGATCTATGACATCAATTTTCCATGATATGATGCATGACATCATTAAGGACTATGTCAATGACATCTTAGGTAAATTAAAGACCTATGATAGCAATATAGCCATACTATGAATAATATTTGAGAGATTTTAGGAGTACAAAGTTAGGTTGAATCTTAAAAAGTGTGTATTTAGGGTAAATTATAAATTTTTTTTAGGATTAATTATCCCTTGTAGGGGCATTGAATTTAATCCAACAAAATTTTGAGCCATTACCAAAATGTCATTACCATCTACCTTCAAAGTAGCTCTACAATTCGTAGGGTAAGAGACAGTCAATCTAATGTTTGGTATCATAATTGATTGATAAATGCTACCTATTTACACACTAAAGAAAGGCATTACTTTATTCTATAATAAAGAGTGTGAGAAAGTAATTGAACATCTTAAGGAGTATATGGCCAATCCACCTATTTTATTTCCATCAATGTCAAATAAGCCATTGTTACTTTACTTATGAATGACTGAAAATGCCTTAGGGTAACTTTTGTCATAATATGATGAATAAGTTAAAGAGAATGACATGTATTATCTAAGTAGAACATTGGTTGTATATGAACATAATTATAAATTGATTAAAAAATCCTATTTAGTAATGGTGTTTGAATCCTAAAATTTGCATCATTACTTGATGAAAAATAAGACATTATCATTGCCAAAGTAGATCCACTCAAGCATCTACTTTAAAAAATAGATTTTTAGGGTTGCATGCTAAAGTGTATCATGATTTTGAGTTAGTTTGAAATTTAAAATGTAAACTATAATCACCTAAAAGTGGTAATTTGATGCTAAGAGTGTCACTTGAGTCAACCTATTCTTAGCGAATCCCTAGACCTATCTTAGATCTTTAGACACACTTTTTCAATCATTATGCAGAATATAGTCACCTATAGTTAGTCAAAACACACTCCCAAAGATATGTTCTTATATCCCAACCCAACTTGATTAGAAACATTCCAAGTGGACATTATCTCTACATTAGGACACTACAACCACATGGAACTAGTGTCCCCAACTGGATACTATTGTCCTTAGAGCTAATTCTTCCCAATGGATACTTTTTCAAATGTGTTCCCCTCCTAATGTCAGCCTAAGCACATTTTCCTATTTTCACAAGCTATATAACTTTATAAATACAAGTTAAATTTAACTTTATTCAATGGATGGAAAATATATGCAAAATCAAATTAAAACCAGAGACAAGTTGAAGAAAATTAAGGTATTTGATCCCTATTCTACCTTACTTCTACATACTACCATATATAGTATCCCTAAGCCTAGTTTTCAAAGATTTCAAAGAACATTTAAGGTATCTAATTCCACTCTCATTCTAGCATTCAATTTTACTTACATCAAGCATGAGGTGGGAGAACTACATTAGGATTGATCCCTCTTTAGAGTATTGGTATGTAGGTAACTATCTTTATAGTGGGGTGTTGAGAATGTCCAACTTATCCTAATAATGAACACACAATTATTTCTCATGCCATACCTACAAGTAGGATTAGGTTTTTCATACTAAATCATGTTTTCCAATCACAACACAGAACTATAGATTTCATGTGCATAGGAAATGAACCTAAAAATATAGATGAAAATGATCCTAGAAAATAGGAACAATCTTGAAAAGGGGACATTAGTACCACATTGAGGAAACTACAAAATCATGGTACCACTGTCTATATAGGGTACTATTGTCTAGTGAGTAGATAGGCACCAGAATACTATTGATGATACTCATGCCCATAACTCAATTTTAAGAACCTAGATCATGTGACAACCACTTTATAGATAAGTCTTTATTTATGCCTATTTATTTCTATTTTTATAAATTTAAAGGAATTCAAATGCCATAAAAAATAATTTCTTAATTATTATAATTTATTTAACTGATTTAGACATATTAGCCCTTTAATCAAAACATAGATTTTACATAGTTAAACCCTAAGAAGTTAAATCATTTGGTGAACCTGAATTTGAATATTTTTCAAAACCCTAGCTTGAATTAATTCCATTTTTTTGTGAAAAAATTTAGGGCTAAATACTTTTGATTTTCTATTTTTTAAAATAACCTGGCTAATTAAATTAATTTCATATGAAGGTTTAAATTTATTTGAATATAATTTAAATTTATTGTAAAGAAACCCAAGATTAAAAAAACCCTGACCCTAAACACACTTAGGGTTTGTATCATTTTCTATTTATACTCATATAATATTTCCAAAACTTAAATTTTAGATTCACATATATTCTAATTTATACAATCATGACCATAATGATAGATTAAATTAATCACTTCTTGTTATGAAGTATAATACTTTCATTTATTATGTGTTCCCTTTAATTCAAAATGAACTAAAAAAAGACATAACCACATGTATAGATGATGATTTATATCAATTTTAATATATGTCATATCTCATATCATGTTATATTTATCCTATACATAATTTTATTAAGAATCACATGTATACACACATATAGGATTTAACACAAGCTAATAACTATGTTTTAAGCTTTAATGTCATATCTTATGCACAAGAAATAATCTCCTTCTCATCCTCATCTCTATGAGGGTTATAGCTACTTTACCTCTAACCAAGTCCATGCTATAATTAATCCATTAGATGAAGTAGCCTATACCAATGTAACCACTCCATAATCATCCTATTCACACCTCTTCCCTACAGGGTGCATGCCTATATTCTCAATTAGAAATAGCTAGGGTTTGCACTTGTGAGACTCTATGTGATAAAATTATTAGTATGAGCAAGATAATTATAGGTTTAACAAATTATAAAAAAATATTACAACATAGAAAATTAGTTTACAAGATAAAGGCCTTTAGGGAAAAATAGTGTAAATCATGTATATGCATCTTCACCTTGTGAATTTGTGGTAAACAATTTTATAGATCCAAATCATAAATCATAACAAAGTATATATACAACTAGTGACTCAAAAAAATTCAAAGATAAAATAAATATCTAATGAGATACTAAGGGACATTATTAAAGCTAAGTTGATCAACTTACCTCCTCTACACCCAATGAGAAGATCCAAATAGTTTTGTGCATATCATAGAATGCAAGGGCACCACACAAATTCATTTTTAGTATTGAAAATGAAAATACAATAGATAATGGATAAAAATGACTCTCATAGTGACATAGCATCCAATCAACATAAAATGGCACATATACCAATTCAAAAAAGGTCAAACTCAGAAATAATACAAACATGGTTACCAAAGCATAACTCAGAACAACAAAAGGTTCCAAAAGCACAACCATAACAATAAAAAGTATAATAAGCATAGATAAATCAAAAATATATACCTCTAAAAAATGAGGCTAAACTTTCAATATGGTATGGTTTTGGGCAAAAGTATCTATAACAATATGATTATCATGGTCAAGGTTTAGAAAAATAGGCCCAAGGCATCACTTATCCTATTCTAGTAGTTGCTAATATTGGTCAACAAGGTTTGGGGTTTATTGAACATACTGAGGGACATAATTAATAGATACAATTTATCAAGGTAAAACATCCACATACACATGAAATAATATAAAAATAACAAGAAATTTAGTTGTAAATTCAAAATCATGTTCATCCAACAAACATTCTTAAACAAGGTTTTCTAGTAATAGAGCCTCCACAAGATCATATGTCTATAATCAACATAGTTCAAAGGGTAAAATTATAACCAATATGCCAAAGAACAATTTAGAAAGGTCAAATTCATAGTATGAGATAGTTCCTTCCAACACAATAGGTTATTATGATTCTAATGATGAATAATACTCAAATTCATACTACAAAAACAATAAACTACATCATAGCAATCACATTGCACAAGAGATTAACATTACTATATTCAACATAAGCCATGGTGATAGTGAGTCTCCAATGAGACTCATTGGATAGCATGGTTCCTACTCTTGTACATAATTCTTTCTCTCTCTCTCATTCCTTGTACATAGTTTATTTTCATTTATTTGTACATAACTTGTACTCAAAAAACATAAAAATAATATAACATGTCAAAATACAAAAACATTCAAATATTTCAAAAACACAAATTTATATATTATATGAATTTTTATGTTTACATTTATACTACTTTCTAGATATTGCATATTGCTAAACTATCTTAGTATAGTCATTTTTATCATACGCATATGCTTCACTTATTATTGTCAAGTGTTTACAGATTCTAGATAAAACTCTAGTCCACTACACTGATCTAGACTAGCTATCATCCACCCATTAGGGGCATTTACAATTATCCAAGTTTATGCATTTGATACATCTACCCATTTGAGGCATCTCATAGATAGTGTTACTACCAAGTTTTATCTTTTATTACTATCTCTTATAGTTTATGCATTGCTTTATCTTGATATTGATCATTGCTATCCATCACTTAGATTTTTCCAACTATCACTAGTTAAAATCTCTCTCTATATATATATTTATTACATAGCTATACATGCTTTCATTTCTAGCTTTCCTAGATTAGTCTTGATTGTGTTTCTATGATTTTTCCATCTTTCAGAGCATTTGAATATGCCATTGTTATTTAGCTATATCTCACTTCTCTATTTATATGCCTTGAAATTGTGCCCATGTCCCTTGTGTATGTTTTCTCTTGATTATATATTTATATATTTGAACATGTCATGTGGTTCTATACCAAAATGATTGTTGCTTGCATATGTGGACATTTGAACATGTCCTTGTATGTCTTCATTCTCAAATTTAGTGACATATGTCCCTTGTATTTTTTCCCCATGACATATATTTTGTGTCCCTCATGTGCTTGTATGTTTGTTTCCTTATATTCTTCTACACCATGACACTTGTATTTGCTTGTTACACACACTAGTTTTTGATGCCATAAGGGACCTCATACATCTACCCTTCCTAATTGGGAGTAGTGATGGAAATCATTCCCCATCCCCTAGGAAGATACTAAAATTTGTTGCTATAAATTGATAAAATATATCTTGATACCCTTATGCAATGATAGATTATAACATACATCTTACATTACTTATGCTCATATTTATTTACATTCTAATGTTATGTTTGTACATTACATTGGAATATCATGCACATGTTTTGGATAAAAAATTTCATAGAGATACTTATTTAGAGGATAATTCTTACACATGATTCATAACTACCCTCAAAAGAGGGGGAAGTCAAGGGGTTTGTCATAGAAATCAATCTCCTTCTTTATTATTCATAGATAAATTTCAGCACATAAGCTCAGTTTTAGAAATCAAACTCAATGTAGACACGTAATATAATAGAAACTTAGAATTTAGTTTAGATCACTTTAAAATTATATAAGGTAGAAATTAGTTCCAAAATTAGGACACTAACACTATAGGGTGATACTATCCACTACAAGGTTCTATTATCTAATAGCCCCAACTTTAGGATAGTCTGGATCATTTAGACTAGTACACTAGGTATAATATAGATTTACATAGATACAATCATAGGTTTGATAGTTATGTTTAGATTTTACTTAGATTCATTCATTTTAGCTTAAATTCATAATAGTTAATCATATTTGGGGGAATCATGTGCAACATGATCACCCCCACATTTAGTTTAGCTATATATATTTAACTATTGCATAATTCATTCAAAATTAGTATACTTAGATACCAAATTAGGGGCATTTACACAACACAAAGTTTCCATATAATCAACAATACACAGGTGGATTAGATGGAATAGAAATTTCCATGGTATTCCCTATGTTGTTTACACTTGCTATCACATTCTAGGTTTCACCAGATTCATGCCTTACTCCATTTATAGTGGTTAGCATTCCTGAGTGGCCCAGAGCTGCCTAATATACCCAAGTGGCCAAAAAATTGACTTAATAGTTAGATCTACTCATTTAGATACTTTTATCACTTTATATAGTTTATTTACATATGCATCTACTTTTAATGAGTGGGAAATGATAGAGTCATAACCTAATTGAATTCTTGAGCTACCTACATGAGATGGTTAAACACAATTATAGTCTTATCCAAGCTATTCATAGATTAGGATCCATTAAAAAGGGGTGGACAATGATGGATTCAAAACTAGATTGAGTTCTTGAGCCACCCATATGAGTATTGAATAAGCCATCAGCTTAATCCAAGCTATTCAATGATATGATCACTACATACACTCACACATAAAGGTTATCAATAGGTTCATGCATTAGTTCACATACCCAATGAGGTGTATTCATTCCTTTCCTCTCTCTTTACTCAACTTTACTCACTTATATTATTTTAGCGTATTCATTTTATTTTGATCATCTCTTAAGTACAGACTATTTTTTTCATGTTTCATTGTAGTACATTGCTTTAGATCATGTTCCACATATGCATACTCAAATTCACATATTCAGACTCAGCTATGAGGGCTTCAATTCTAAGGTAAGACTAAGTATGTTTATTTTTTCCCTTTATACTAGTGATTTTGATTTGCTACATTACTAACATAAAGGGGGGGGATAAATTTAATAACCTAAAAGTGGTAATTGTATGCTAAGAGTGGCACTTGAGTTAACCTATTTTTAACTTAGCCCTAATCTATATTAAAGCCTTAGACACACTTTTTTAGTCATTGTGCAAACCAAAATCACCTATAGTCAGTAAAAACATAGTCTTAAAACTATATTTTTGGATCCCAACCCAACTTGCTCAATAGTCTACCAAGTGGAAATTAATGCCACATTTCGGACACTATAGCCACATGGCACTAGTGTCCCCAATTGGGTGTTACTATATTTATCCCTAGCTCTTTTCAATGAATACTTTTTCAAACATATGCCCCTCCTAAGGTCAACCTAATCATATTTTATTATCCTCAAAAGCTACATAACTCTATAAGTACAAGTCTAATTGACATATATTCACTAAATGTAAAATAGATGCAAAATCACATTTAAAGTAAAGATAAGTTGATAAAAATTAAGGTATTTGATCCCTATTACTACTTTTTCATACTACTATCTACAACATCCCTAAGCCCAATTTTCATATATTTCAAATCTCAATCACATTCAAGGCATCCAATCCCACTCTCATTCTAGGATTCATTTTCACTTGCATCAAACACTAGGTGGGAGAACTACATCAAGATTGATCCCTCTTCAAAGTATTTGTATGTAGGAAACTCTATTCACAATGGGGTGTTGAGGATGTCTAGCCTATATTAATAATGAACACAAAATTATTTATAATTCCATACTTTCATGGAGGATTAAAGTTTTTACACTAAATTAAGTTTTATAAGCACACCATAGAGCTTCAAGTTTCATGCATATAGGAACATGACCTAAAAACACATGTATATGTTATCCTATAGAATATTAACACTCCTACAAAGTGGATATTAGTGCCACATTGAGGACACTACAAAATCATGGCACTACTATCCATATAGGATGCTACTATCTAGTGAGTATACAAACACCAAGATATCATTGGTGACACTTATAACTATCCATAACCTAGTTTTTAGAACCCATATCATCCACACCAGTCACTTTCTAGATAAGTATTTATTTATGCCTATCTATTTTTATTTTTAAAAACTTAAAGGAAGTCAAATGACATTACAAATTAGTGCTTAATTATATAAATCTATTTAACTTATTTAAACATCTTATCCCTTTTATCTAAACATGGTTTTTACATAGTTAAACCCTAAAAGGTTAAATCACCAACCAAAATTCAATTAAGGAGAAAGTATTCATAGAAAAAATTATAGAATATCCTCTTCATGATACTCTATTATCACTCTAGAGTATACCTTTCTTGAAGATGTACAAAGCACACCCTCACTCCAACTAATATAATTGGAACTTCTTAGAGTGTGGGTGAATCTATACTAAGAAGAACCTCTAGAGAGGGATGGTTCCTATTGATGCTTAATTTTGTAACTAATCACCAAAGTCATGGCAAGTTTCAAAGATGTAGGACTTGACCCTCAAAATAACCTCCAAATTTTAAAGAAGTTGGCTCTTCTCTTGGGTTTCAGTGTAAAGGAAAAAGAATTGAGGCACAAAGAAGTATTTGAATTACTAAGGTGATGCCCAAAATTATTTTCTTTTACCAAATGTCATGGTAATTAGTACTTAATAAAATATACCAAAAGGATTAAATATCTTAAAGCATGATCAATAATTTCAAAACAAGCTATAAACCAAATTTTAGAGGATTAAAATAGAAAAGATAACCTGAATCATCATCTATCCAAAAATCATGGTGTTAGAATTAACAATATTTATTGAAAAGATTAAAGAGCATATAGCATGATTAATTATATTAGTATTTATGCAAATTTAACCAAAGGCTCATAATAAAAAATAACAAGAAATAATTAGAAATAGACTACCATTACACATAACACCACTCTCTCTTCATAGTTTGATAGGAGAAAAAAGTACACAAGGTAGAATGTAAATGATACAATGATTGATCCCTCAAGAGAGGCACCTATTAAGGTTGTATAAAGGCTTCCAACAAAACTATCTTCTAAACTCTCTATTTTATAGATGATTCTTATTCATTTTTTCTCTTCTTTCTTGTTAAAGGATCCCTTGATCAGCTACTTATAGCCCAAAATATCCACCATGAGTCACTTCCTCTTTCCTAAGGTCTAACTACTTATTTTCAAATTATAGATCTAAGAAACTACATGTAATTAGAGCTAAACAACCTGGAGCTTACTTCTATTATTTATGCCAACTATCCCTCTCATTTAGTTTTAATTGTTGATCCTCATTTGTCTTTAACATGTAGTCTTTTGAAGCATGGGCATGTGGAGGTTTCCACGGCCTTTTCTATTTGACTCATCTCTCCCTTTTGTTTCATAAACTCCTTGGCCCTCTGACTCCTAAAATCCTTAGGGACCTATCATGCTAACATGTGGAGGCTCCCATAATTTTTTATAGTTGTTAAGACTCTTTATTACTCTTCACTTAGCTTTTATATTTAACAACTTGTGAAGGTTCTATACCATTAAATCTATTATTCTGAATTGAGCCATTGATCCTTTTCCTGCCATCTATAAGCTATGCATGGAATCCTCTCACAAGTTGATATGTCTTTGATATTTTCATTAGCTCTAAGGAGCATAGTGGTGACATGTGGATAACCTCCATGAGCATCTTCCTCTCCTATTGCCTTTTGATTCAAAGTAAATTCCATTCACCCATGTGTCAGTCTTGTGCTCAATGGAGGCTTGTCAAAATTATTTTCCCTTTGAGGGATCACCAAGGTGACAAGTGGCATTAACCTATGTTAATTTGAGTCTTGAAACCTTTTTCCTAGCTTTAAAAAAATGAGACTCCTTAAAACTTAGTGTCTACCATTCTATTCACCATTTGTGTCTTTGATCTAATAAAAAAAACAATCATTATACCATGTGGCTACCACACATAAGTTGAAGGCTCCTTTTCATTCCTTTTATCTCAAAATAACACTAAAGTGACATGTGGGGTATTCCACATTTAGCTCTATACTTAGGTTATATTGGCCTCAAAACTTAGAATGATGTATGATACTTAACCAAAAGAAACATGAGAGTCCTAAGTATAAAACAAAAATTATAGAAAATGATTCTATAGTTCATGGTGACTTGCCAAGGGATCTATCCTGCATGGAAGAATCCTTAGCCTTGATCGATATAAAATATGCCCAAAATTATGGTTCCCATCACTGTTCCCTTAAAGTTTTTGTAGTTACATCTAGTACCTAGTCCATTCTACCTCTATCAGGTACTCCTACTTAAAATATCTTGAAAAGATATATCTAGCTCGATGATCTCTTTATTATAAAATAATTGGATACTTTGCAACACTAAATGCAATTGGTACTCTAGTTTGGTCATTAGATCTAAATCTAACTCCACCTCAATGACATCAGAAGAGTCACTCAAAGAATAAAAAATAGTTTGATCATTTTACTTTTCAACTAGTAGATTTTGTATTTGGTCTTCCATTAGGATAATGGTGTCTTCAGGGAAAGGGGAAGGGAGTCCCAACTGAACCAAACCTTCAATATTACCCTTCATTATTTTGACCCCTTCCTTTAATATATTCAATAAATTCTTGCATTTCAAAGTAGCCTTATTTCAACTTAGAATCTCACTAACCTTCTTTATGATTGTCCTTCTATTGGTGACTCCAACTGCTTGAAGAGTCTCCTCTATCACATCATATAATTTTTGAATCAACTCCTATGATTTAGGAACATCAATTGAGATTGACAATAGGATCTTCTCAATAGAGGACTCTACCCTTAAGCATAATTTTTATGCATCATATATGAATCTAAGTACAAGCCTAAGTTGGGTAACATTAGTGGAGATCCTTTTGCATCAAGAAACATAGACCCCCTTCACCATCTTGATAATAGATATTACCTTAGGTTTTTGGGCTAACTATTAGGTTAACTGAGTGACCTTATCCTCTACTACCTTTTACATGACCTATAAGCTATTCTTTTATGTTTCAAAAACAATTAGCTTCTATTGAAGATATGATGCCTCCATTGCCTTATCACTACTCTTTTTCTCTAACAGCTTCTTCTCTTATTCTAAAAGGTTGGTAGATGCCTTAATTGAATAAATATCCTCTTGGAATGTAGATAATTTTTATTCTAAAGTCCTCAGTACTTATTTGGATATTTCTCCCTTTATGTCCCTATTAAGTTAGATAATTTCATTGTCTTTAGCATTAAGCTCTAGAATTAGATGGCTTACTATGTTTTGGGCTTGAGTTAAGCACAATTTTTCCTTATAGAGCTGATTAGAAATTTTCAAATAATATATGGAAACCACAAAGGTAGTCTCATTAATTAGTTCCACTTTATCTTATGGCTTAAACTGAGTTAGGTCCATAACCACTACACTCATTATATAATCATTAGGCTACATTTTCATGAGTGGATTGCTCATATTAGGAACCATGTAGATGATAGTGAGGGAATGTTTCTTATGGTCATAAAAAGACTACATTTATTGTGTGACCATAGACCTCATCTCCTTATTCCTCTACTTTTCCTTTCTTTCCTCTCTATACCTCTTTGCCAAGTTAGATTGTGTATGGAATTCTAAGGGAGAGGTCACAACACCACCTACAGAAGAAGACCCATGGGGTAAACCATAAGGCACATTAATGGATTATTTGGGGTGATATTGTGAGGGAGATGGGTTTATCAAGACCCTAGGAGAAAAGGTTGGAAAAATCAACTATTGGGAATTGAGAGTGAAGGGGAATTAGATGGCATTGATGATTGAGTAGGTATAGTCGAGAGGGCCAATAATGCCAAGCTATGTGAAGGGGGTGGAATTAATAGAGTCTAAGTTAAATATTGATGTGGAGTCATTTATGAGGTGAGATCTACCTCTTTTACTTTATCTCCCTCTTGAGATGTTACTTTTCACTTCTTCTTAGGGCTCTTTAAGGAATCCTCTCTACTCATTTGGACTATCACCAACTGAGACAAGTCTAAAACCTCTTATGCAGAAGATGTTACCTAAAGGGGATCTAAAGGGGCCACCACTATAGGGGATTTGAAAGTAAGCTAGGTCATCTGTTGCCTTTAAACTTCACTAAGTGGTAGTGGCTAGGTTAAAGTAGTGTGCATTGTCATAGATGTCTCTATCTCTCGAGACTCCCTTTGAGGCTCTAAGATGTTGTTAGTATCTAGATTGGAAGCTAGAGTAATATGAGACTCATACCATAGGGTCTCCCATTGTGTATCTATGGGTACATATTCAAAATTTTAGGTGAACTCACCAATCTCTTGGCGATACCTCCAATAGGTAGCTATTTTATCTTGACTCTAATCCATCCTAACTAAAGCCTATCTTAAACTCTTATACATAACCCTTACAAGGTCAAAAGTCTAAATGGGTTGATAAAAAGACTCTAATGGGGTAGTTGGGATATCTTGTAACTCCACATAAAAGTTAAGTGTATCTCTCTTGGGAGACCTCTTGTCCTCAAAAAGCTTTCTACTCTCATGCCAAAAAGGGACATGGACCTTACTCTTGGTAATCCAAGAGTTTGTGAATCCATCTAGTTCATATCTCCATCGATCATAAATTAAAAATAACTCATAAGTAGCCAGTTTCCTTATTAGGATAAATTTTGCCTATCTCTTCACTATAGTAATCTTGCACCTGGTCAACAAGATGTCATGGAAAGCCCTCTTCTTTCTTCCTACTCCAAACTCAAAGTCAATGACCACTAATTGTCGTGCCACTTCCAAGCCTACTAATTTTTTGGTTAAAACTCTGGGAACCATAAAAGGCTCCTCCCCAAAACCATGAACCTTAATGAAAGAATGATAGGCCTCAAAAAAGAAATCACAAGGGTGATAAGCATCAGACAAGATGGCCCTAATCAAGTCATTCATTATATTTTTTGTTCCCTCTAAATCCATCTCCCCCATTAGTGGTGACAAAAAATTCTCAACAAACTTATAGGTGTCTGATGACTCTGACAACACATGAGTCCATGTAGACATGAAGATAGCCTTGTGGGGGTCTACTACTTCTAAGTCCCATAGAGTTAAATCTATATGATGCTAGAAAAATTGGGTATTTTGATGTAAAATAAGGTGGAATAGATATGAATGATACCTAAAGGTAGGGTGAAAACTAAATTTATCTAGTTGTTGTATCATGGTGTAGGTGATGTACTCTAAAAAATCAAACTTATATCCTTATGACCTAGAGATGGTCTTCAAATGAAAAATGGCTAACAACTACCATTCATGCATAATTCCATTGGTATTCTCCCCAAAAATAAAGGTGAGAATCAAACATACATCTTGGGAGTTTGGAGATATCCTACCTTTCTCAAAGGGTAGGGATGGAGTTTGAGTATTATCATCTACTAGACATATCTCCTTATTTAAGAATACTTGTTTCTAGTGTACTTGGGACCAAACATGCCCTAACTGAGTTATGTCATAAAAGTTGGTAAAAGGGTCATGTTGTAGACCTAACATTTCATAGATAGCCTAGGGGGATCACTACCTTGATCAATCCTTCTTTAATTTTCATGCTTGTGGGATTATAATTTCATTTGCATAATTCCACCAATTCAGGGTATGAGTGCACGTGGGAACTATATATTGAGCTAGCCCTAAGGTCTAAACCCTCATAGTAAAGGTTTTGGAAATCCTTTGATTTAAAATTTTGGCATGCACCACCTCTCTAAGGGTCTTAGTCTTCTTTGTTAAAATAGGGTCAAAAATTTTGTCTACATAGTCGAGGATGAGGGAAGAGTCCCAGGAGGTACCTTTGACCACTACTCTAGTTATTAGGTATATAGCTTTGGGATGCATAGGAGATGAGGCATATGAATTTGATGATGTTGATGTGGTGGCCATTTTTAATAAACTCTTTTCTATGAGAATACTCTTTGCTTCTCTTTGGCTCAATTCTTATTATCGATTAGACTTAGATGCTAGCTCCTCACTCAGCTTTGAGTAAAAACTTTGATTAATGGTGAAGAACAATGAGACCTAAATTCTCCTTTTAACTCTATTTATTCAATGAGTGATAATTAATGAATTTAATTTATAGATATTCATATCTCATTAAAAATTACATCAAGGCACCAAAAAAACAAATCTTTCAGATCTTCAATTCAAATTTCAAAACTTTAACATTAAAGACCCTAGGGAATCCATTAGATAGGCATATTTTTAGAATGGCATAGGATAAAAAATTATAAGGGACTATGGAGAGCCTCCATTGTTGATACATGTTTGAAGAACACTTATTTATAAGAGAGGTAGGTGAACAACCTCAAAATAAGAAATCCTAAAGGAAACTATCCTAGTTATGATACATTTGTCACACGATTCTTATATGAAGAGTTTAAGGAAAATCCCATTAATGGGAATATATAGAGACTCTCCCTTAGTTGTCTCTAATTCATAAGTGTTTCACTACTTACAAGCAATTATCTTGAAGGGGCTTGTCCACAAAGAATCAAACTTATCATGGTTTTTAGGTTTAGCTGCTCTCACATTTCATTTTAAGACCCAGGCACCAATTTTAAAATTAAGCTCTAAAGTTCTTCGGTCAAACTAAATTTTGATAGTTACTTGTCAACTTATCATTGACTCATGTGATTATTCTCTTTTCTCCTAAATCTCCATCAACTTTTCTAGTCTAACTTTCATTGGATTATTTTCTTCAATTTTTATTTTATTTATCAACTGTAAGGCTATAACTTTGATACAAATAAGCATTACTACCCCCTTTATATATACCAACTCATATAGAGAGGCATTTATCACCTACATAGGTGTTATTTTATCTTCACATAAATCCACCTTTATGTATTCATGCCATCTTCTTTTTTGTTCATTCCCCATTCTCTTGATGAGTCTAATCAATTTCTTGTTAGTCGACTCTTCCAAACCATTCCCTTATGGATCATAATTCAATGAAATCTTTAGGTATATACCATTTTTCAATACAAAATTTAAAACTTTAGACCCTAGGAATGTCTTAGCATTGTCAGATATAATAGTATGAGGAGGTCCAAACCTGGTCATAATTTCTTGCATGAGATCTAGAATCACATTCTTTGTTGTTTCTTTTAAGGTTACTAATTCTATCGACCTTGTGAAATAATTTATTGTAGTAAGGATCCACTTGTGTCCCATTCTCAAAATTGGATTAATCATCCCAATAAAATCCAAGCCCCATTATGTAAAAGGCCCTTCAACAATTATAGGGCTGAGTGGCAATACAACATTTCTTCTCTTACCAATGTAAAATTGATAAGATTGACACTTATTAACCATAGTATGACAATCATAAAACATAGTGGGCTAGAAATACCTTGCTTGGAGTATCTTTATAGCCATGGTATTTGTATAAAAATGGCCTCCAGATGTTCCATAGTGTAGTTCATGTAGAACCTTTCCATTTTCTTCCCCCTCTAAGCATCTAAGTAGGATCCCATTAAAATCCCTTTTGAGAAGGAAAAGTTCTATTAGAATAAAGTTGGATGCTTGATGTTGATAGTATCTTATTTTCTTATATGGAAGATGACTTGAATATTAGATAGTATTTATTAAATTAACCCTATCAGTCACCCAAGACTCTAATTCATTTCCTTGTATTTGGTGTATAGTTTCTTCAATGGCTAATTCTTCTATTGGAGTTTCAGAATCTTGAGCAAAGTATTGACACAATCCCCTCCCTCTTATTAATTTAGTGGGCTTAACATTAATATCATATTCCAATATCTTAGTTATCTAATTGTCTCTCTTTTTGGTGATTTCACCCTCCATTATGTATTCCCTAACACTTAAATGTGTTACAAATATTGTGATATTGTTTCTAGTAACTAAGTGCATAAAATTTTTGAGTCCTTTAACAATAGCATAAGCTTGCATCTCAACAAAATTATACCTTAATTCATAGTCCCAAAAATTCCTTGAGAAGAAGGCAATTAGAGGTTCTCCTTGTTATATGTCCCTTTGAGTTAGCATTGACACTATGCTATGTTCTCCCCTATAGACATACGTGATGAAATATTTTGAGAAATCAAGGTTGCACAAGATTGGGGTAGATGTAATTTCCCTTTTGATACTCTCAAAATCCTATCGACCCTTAGTCATCCATTTAAAATTGAGATTTTTAAGCATTAGGGTGATATGTCTAACCATTCTAGAAAAGTCCAAAATGAATCTACTTACAAATTTAATCTTCCCAAGGAAAGATTTTAACACTTTGTTACTTATTGGTAGGGATAAATCTAGTATTACCTTGACTCTTTTTAGATCTATGGAGAGTAACTTCCCTTGATATACTGAAAACACACATTTCTTAGGGTGTAAAGAGATCCCATATTCTTGGTACTTTTGAAAAATAGCCTCTAATTGATCAAAATGATCCTCGATAGACCTAGTGAAGATGGTGAGATCATCAAGATAAATAAAAATTGATTTATTTATTAATTCCCCAAAGGAAATATCCATAGTTATTTGGAATGTAGCCCCTATATTAGAGAGTTTTAATGGAATTTTGGTATAAGTGAAAGTTCCCCACTTTGTTGTGAAAGTAGTCTTGTGTTGATCTTCTTCTACCAACCATATCTAATTATAACACAAGAAGCCATATAATAAGGAAAAATTCTCTACTCCCACCATGGTCTATAGAATCTATTCCATTAAGGGTAAGGGGTAGTGATCCTTAAGAGAGGCCTTATTGAGATCCTTGAAGTCCACATAGAGTCTAATCTTTCCATTATTTTTCCTTACTAAAACTAAGTTAAAAACCCATGTGGAGTGCTTGATGGGGAAGACGATCTTAGACTCTAATAATTTTTTGAGCTCTTATACCATGAGAGACTCTATCCTTAGATTAACTAGCCTTTGATTTTGGTAGATAAGTTTTGATCCTTCAATTAGGTCAATAGTATGTTGGATAATCTCCCTCTTATAACTATGAAGATCCTTGTATGTCCATGCCATTACCTTATTGTATTTGTGACATAAAGCTACCAATATTTCCTTTTCCTTTTGAGTGGTCACCTTGCCAACTTTCAACTTTCTCCCATTTGAGACTTTAAGTTTAGAATAGTCTTCTTTACTTGTCATGAACTTTATTTTATCCATGTTTACATCATCAGGATCAAACAAGTTCTCAAGGGTTATTACCCCTTTGGAAGCTTATTGGACCTTAATTGTATGATTTTATCACCATAAACCTCTTCAATTTTAGGATGTAATTGGTTTACTAACTCTCCTAACTATTGTCAAAAAAGTATGATCTATTGATCACTCTCGAAGACCTAACAATTATCTATATTATTAGGTATAACAGGTTGAATGATTACCTTGATAGCTTCCTTAATGGTTAGCAGATCTTTGGTCAGATCAAATTGGGATCCAATTTGAGCCATTCTATTTGCTTCAACATTTTGAGTCCTTAGGATGACTTCAATGTTGAAAGCATCAAAACTTTTGATTAAGTCCCAAACCATATGATGGTAAGATCTCATATTTGGGTTCTTTACTATAATAGTTTCTCTAATTTGCTTGACCACTAGCTCTGAGTCCCTGAGGACTCTTATATTAGTGATCCCTTCCTTATGAGTGAGAATCAAGCCATGCACTAGAGATTCATATTCTACTTCATTTTTAGTGCAACAAAATTGAAAACTCAATTCCTTAAGGATATTCTTCCCCCTTAGGGAAGTGAGGAATACACCTACCCCTAAGCCCTTCTTGCTTCTTGCTCTATCAAAATTTAGAGTCCATATCGAATAATCCTCTATGGGGATTTACTTTTTAGTGATTTAATCCTCCATTATGTCAAGGATTTTGGGGTTTTCATCATAGATAATATAAGTTCCTAAACTGGTGGAATCAAAGTTTCCAAAAGGATCATCTGATGCCAAAGCTAAAAAATAGCTCTCACCTTCTTATTCACCAACTTCTTCCATTGATTCTTCTATACAACTTATTTCTTCTCTTGTGATCATCACATGAGAGGATTTAAACCTTGATTCCACTTATTTCAAAATGTGTTCCTTACATAGAGGTTCTGATAGCACTTTCATCTTATAACCATGCTTGGTCCTTAGAATCAAATGTGACCAATCAAGGGACATATATCCTCTAATTTTTTTTGTAAGGTCTCTAGATAGACACAATCTAAAGATCGAAGGGATGTCTATAACTACTATATCTTAAAAAAAAATCACATTTGGGCAAGAATATAGTTGTAATGGAAGTCATCTGATGATCCCAATGGTCTACACCAACTTACCATTGAGATGCATGACTCCTTAAGTCAATGGATCATATTTTATCCTTAAGGCATTAGTTATTAACTTGGGCATGAATGTAGTGCTTTCACCCAAGTCTATCATAGAGTTGTGAAGAAACTTTTTTCTCACTATAAGAGTCATATAAAATGGGTTAGGTTTAGGCTTCCTTATTTATTTTTTGGCATTCATTAAGACTAATGGTTGTTATGGTTGAAATATTACCAATTGCTCTTTGCCTTTATTTAATGGAACTTCCTTTGTGGTACTAGAATTTAGGTCACTATGATCCTTTAGTGCTTCTTTCAATAGTTTATTTTTCTCAGGGATGGCCAACATATCCCATAAAAAGACATTAGTAGGGACTTTATATATCTTTTCCACCACATTGACTGGTCTGAGTGGTTATACTTTGGAGTACTATGGACACCTTATCCTTTCAACCATCATGTTGGAGATACCTTAAATCTATGTGGTCATTAGAACCTCTTACCTTGTCATGGGGACCTAAAAGATTAGGGATAATGGAACCTTTCTTGATTTAGTATTGATAGTAGGGATAACCTTAGTAGACTCAAACATCCTCTTTTTTGATCATGTGAAATAATCAGATTGAACCACATTTTTAGAGCTAGATGTTTCATTAATGAACATACATTCCTCATCTTCAATCCATGATAATAAATTATGTTTAAGGGAAATCTCTCCTTCCTATTCTAGTGACATGCATTTCTTATAAGCCACCATGGCTGAATTTTGAACTCTATGTGACTGGGATGGTCCTAATGAGGTCGCTTCTTGGTTTCCCATCCTTATTTGTTCAACTACTCTTTGTTGTATATTTCCCATAGGGAAATCTCTTGGCATGTGAGAATCATTACAAGGAAAACACCATGCATTTTTTTCTTTTACCAAGTTGTTTTGTCTAGGGACCAAATCTCTTCCTGAGCTTGGTAGAACTATCTAAAATGGTGGGGGTACAGGGACAATTTGGCTAGGTAGTTATGAAGAACCTGATCTTTGAGTCCCTTTGTACTAATTTTATTAATAGGGGGTCTATTCCCTTATAAACCTTGATAAGGAGGTCATTGGTGTGAATCTTGGTTCCTATTAAGATTGATAATTTCATTAGAGAAGGTTTGAAGGATGTTCCTGACATCATTCATCTTTGACGAGGTAGAAGATGTAGCTATGACTGATGTTTCTTGAGATGAAGGAAATGTATATAGAGAAGTATTAGCTTGGGAATTACTAGGAAGCTCTTCTTGAGTTGGGAGGGATAATTAAAGGAACACATGCATATGAGGCCTTGGGGGTAATTTCCTAGCATCTATCAAATTATTCTTTGCTCTTATAATGAGTTTATAAGCATTAGGAAGAGTCTGCCCTCCTAGTGACTAAATCATGACTAAGAATTGGAATTAAAAGCTTTGAGATAGAAAATGATTTCCAGACTTGTAGGTAGTTGATCCAAGATTGGGATTCTTTGCCATATCTTCTAAAATCTAGTGTTGAAATCAGTCATTACTTCTTGGGGGGATATCTTAATAATGATTAATTACTATAGGAGTGATGATTTATCTCCCTTTTCATTAAATTTATCATATAATGTAGTTCCAAATTGGTCCTAGTTTGTAATAGAATTTGGTGCTAAAGATCTATACCAATCAATATCTCTTCCCTTTAAAGAGGTGGTGAGTAGTCTCAAGGCCACATTTTATTGTGTAATAAAGTAGACAGTGCATACATTGACCACATCTTAAAGATGCTCTACTGGAGTCTTAAAATCCTCTCTAGTGAATTTAGATAATGATTTTAGAGCATTAGCTAGAATGGGATCCCATGTATCATGAGGAATTGGTAGGATACATGGACTTCCACCATTACAAATGATAAAGTTTCTAAGTGGAGCATGAATAGCCATTTGACCTCCCAATGTAATTTGTTGAGTTGGCCTTCTCCTTGAAATAGTCACCAAGGGTGTTACAAAGAGTCCTACATTTATCATATATTGAGATCATGTAATTGGTCCATGATTCTCCCTCTTTGAAGGATGCCCACTCAACACTTCTAAATTTTTTTTGGTCCCACCAGGCATGCCAAAAAAACTATTGATGCTTAATTATGCAACTAATCACCAAAGTCATGGGAAGTTTAAAAGATGTAGGACTTAACCCTCAAAACAACCTATATATTTTAAATAAGATAGATCTTCTCTTGGGTCTTGGTGTAAAGGAAAAATAATTAAGGCATAAAGAAATATTTTGATTACTAAGGTAATGCACAAAGATTGTTTTCTTTTACTAAATGGCACAATAATTATTACTTGATAGAATCTACCGAAAGGATTAAAGAAATTAAAGCATGATCAATAATTTTAGCATAAACTATAGACCAAATTAGAGGCTTAAAATAGAAAAGATAACCTAAATCCTCATCTATCCAAAAAGCATGGTGTTATAATTAACAACATTTATTGAAAAGATTAAAGAATATATAGCATGATTAATAATCTCAGTATTTATGCAAATATAACTAAAGGCTCATAAAATAAAATGAGAAGAAAGAATTAAAAATAGAATACCATTACATAAAAAACCACTCTTTCTTCATATTTTTATAGGAGAATGAATTACACAAGGTATAATTTAAAGGATACAATGCTTGATCACTCAAGAGAGGCACCTATTAAGGCTATAGAAAGGCTTCCAAAAAAACTAGCTTCTAAACTCTTTATTTTTTAGATGATCCTTCTTCATTTTTTCTCATCCTTATTAATAAAATATCCCCTAATCAGGTACTTATAGCCCAAAATATACACCATGAGTCACTACCACTTACTCAAGGTCTAACCTCTTGTCTAAAAATTTTATATTTGAGAAACGACATGTCCTTAGAGCTAACAACCGAGTGCTTACTTATATTATTTTTGTTAACTGTCCTTCTAATTCAATTTTAATTGTTGATCCTCATTTGTATTTAACATGTAGTCTCTCAAATCATGGACACATGGAGGCTTCCATAGCATTTTCTACTTGACTCATCTCTCCCTTTTGTTTCATAAACACCTTGGCCCGCTAACTCCTCAGAGCCTTGGGGACCCTCCATGCTGACACATGGAGGCTCCCATAGATTTTTAGAGTCACTTGGAATCTTTCCTACTCTTTACTTATCTTTTATATTTAACTTCATATGGAGGATATATACTATTGGATCTATTACTCCCAACTGAGCCATTGACCCTTTTCCTATCATTTACAGCTATACATGGAAGCCTCTCACAAGTTGAGATGTCTTTGATATTTACCATGGATTTAAGGAGAATAGTGCCAACACATGGCTACCCTCCATGAGCTTCTTCCTTTCCTACTACCTTTTGACTCAAATTAAAATGCTATTCACCCACATGTCAGTCTCGTGCTCAATGGAGGCTTGTCAAAACTATTTTCCCTTTGAGGGAGCACCAAGGTGACAAGTGGCATTAATCCATATTCATTTGAGTCTTGAAACCTTTTTATAAGATTTAAAAAAAGGAGACTCTTTGAATATTATTTATTATGAATCAATTCATTGTTTGTGACTTTGATCTAATAAAAAGGACTACCATTGCACCATGTGGCCACCACATGTAAGTTAAATTCTCCTTTTCATTCCTTTTATCTCAAAATAACACCAAAGTGACATGTGGGGTATTATGTGTTTATCTATATACTTATGTTATTTTAGCCTTGAAACTTAGAATCTTATATGATACTTAACCAAAAGAAACATGAGAGTCTCATATATAAAACAAAAATTATAGAAAATGATTCTACAGTTCCCTTAAGATGTATTAATAAAATATAATTTACTATGATTTTGGGATGAAAAGGGGAAGGGAAAACTAAAATGAAAACCCATATAATTGGATGATGTACCTAAATTGTTTATATCCTCTGGAAGCTATTGAAACTAATGCAAACATGTGAATTAATAAAAGTCATATATTTCCCTTAAGCATAAATATTTTAGATGAAAGATTAATAAAACTTTGGATTACAAAATTCCTTTTTTACCTCTTCAAATTACCTATAGAAGGTGAGGTAGAAAGAAATAGGTGAGGAATGGACCTACCAAAAGGAGATATAATCTCACTTATATGCTAATACACAATCAATTACACTCTATTATCTATCAAAACTCATATGTAAAACAAAATCTCCTTTATTGATGTATGGTCAAGATTACAATTTTTGCTTTAACTCCAACAATAATCTAATTGGCTTAAAAAAAGCCAATATATATGTATAAGATCTAACCCAATCCCCAAGTGGTGTTGAAAATGGATAAGGGTTAGTCTTGGTTGACTAACTCCTTTTACAATGATTAAACAATTCATTAAAATCTTCAAACTCCATCAAACATGCATGCTCTTCACATTTTGGCATAGGAAAAAGGATGGTGGGCCCATGTGGAAAGTCAAAAATTTCTCCATGCATGATGCTACACCAATATTCAAAGAGAAACTATACTTTATTTGTTTGAAAGCTTGAATGACATGTCAACCAAAGATAGGTGCATGATGATGTCAAATTGTCAACTTAGAGTCAAGACTCCTCAAGACCTAGTTAAATGCATCTTTAGCCTCCTCTTGCATGAAGTGGAATCTTTAAGGATGAAATGAAAATTATCTCCATGGAAAAATAGATATGTAGTTTGGAAATTCAAATTGAACTCCTTGATGACCAATTCCAACACCAAACTCAAACTTGATAAGTTGATCAACAAAGCCATTTGACCAAAAAGTCCTAAAGGCAAATCTATGATCTTGGTCATCATTAAACCTAAAATAAGAAGACATGAAACCTGAAAAAACCATTAATTAAACTTGTAACATCTTTCTTCATCATCAAATATGTGATTTTGATGCAAAAACCTTCATCATTCAGTCAACAAGGTTGACTAGGCCAATTTTGCTTAATTTTCTAATAGACTGGCCATTTTGATTGAGCTCTTAGGGACACTTTTCAATTATTTATGATCATATAAATATTTTAAGATGAATAAAAATTCCTAATATTTGAACTCCATTGATTATATTCTATCGAACTACCTAGTACTTTATTTTACATGATTTTTTCTAAAAAACATGATTTATGCCCTCATCTATATAGATATAGGCATAAAATTTACATTTATGGAATCATATCTAAGTTTTAATTTATGTTTTAAAAGGTTTTATGTTGATATATGGTGATTTGATAACAATAAAATCTACTTTTCTCAAAACTAGTTTTTTAGGAGTTTAGGAGGGTTTTAAAGCTAAAACTTCAACCTGATGTTTCGTGAAGTAAAAACCTAAAAATCACAAAAAAAATTATATTTAAACATATAAAATTTACTCCCTAACATCCCTAAAAATATTGTGCTCTCATTAAAAATATATGAAAAGTTACCATGTAAATGAAATTTGCCTATGGGGATTTGACTGCATTTTGGGTTGCCTACGCTCTTAGTAATTATTAATAAAACACAACCTATAAAATGATATCAAATTTTAATGAATTATAATTAAATATTTTTCATAAAAATATATTAATATCATTATTCCAAACTCCACATGTGGTGAACAAAATGAGCATCTAAACACGAGGCTTAGAAGGGCGCCTAGAACTGCAAAAAGTGAAAAACTTCACTAAAATGAAAAAAATTAATTATAAGCTTATAAAATATTAAAAAATCATTATGGAACATATAAAACACTATAAAAAAAACTCTAAAAGTAATTTTTTCTTGAAAATTCAAAAAATGCCTTTTTGGCCCATGTGCCTATTTGCTTGTGAAAGCCTATATGAGCATGGTTTACATAAAATTTAGAGTATTTACACTATATATATATATATAGGTACTATTATGATTTAAAATCATCATCCCATGATTTTAAATCTTTTAATTGGGCTTATAAGATTTTGAGGCACTCCATAATGAAGCATGCTCCAATGGTGATCTCAAACAGATAGGTTAAGGTCTGAGATAAAATATAAAATATTTCAACTTTAAAAATGGAATAAATCTTTGTCATATGGTTATAAAACTCATGATTACCTTGTGTAAAAAAATTTAGGTCTTAACTCCACCTATAGCTCCTAGAATCTTCAAATTTCCCTTAATTTTGATCTTTATGCATGGACTGTCTAGATTTTTTTACTAAGTTTTGGTGTTTTAAAGGTGATATTCATGGATTTTATAGGTTTTAAGGTCAAAATAATCTTAATTTATCTCAATATACTCTTCATTTTTTTATAAATAACCTCTACCCCTACTTTCAAGCATACTCTGACCTCCAACAAGGCATTTTAGCTTCAATGATTGTGTAGTTTGTTGTAGGTGGGTACTTATGAAGTTATAGAAATTTAGTGAAAATATAATATTAATAGGTTATTTAAAAAAATTCATACATTTTTAAAAACTCAATTTATCTCTTTGTATCCATTTGACTCATAATGAAGCCTTTAGGTCTCAACTTATGCATAGTATGTACAGGTTTGATGCCTTGACTATGCAGGTGGTCATTGGAATAAGGTAACATAATATAAAAGGTGTTAAATTTTAAATTTTCACATTTATGGACATATCCCCCAAAATTCATTGTGACATCTCTAAATCATAAACCTCACTCTAGGCCATGGCTCATTAAGATTCATGGATTGGCTGTACCTTTGAGTGGCTATGAGTGAGGTTTTGTAAGATGACTAACTATTTATTATCTTTGAAAGTCCCTCATTTTATCCACATGGTCTCAATCAAATTAATTTTTTATTCCTGTGACCTTTTTTTATGAACAAGAAAATAACCATGTACCACAGTATTCCTATTTTTTCTTGCCAACTTGAAGATAACATGCCCTTAAGTGACTACAGATGGTGTTGACATTGGAATTTTGGTAGTATATGAAATAATTGAAGATAATTTATGATTCTTGATGATTTTAAAGCATTATTTCTCTCTTGAGTAAGTCTTTGAATCTGAAAACACCTTAAAACACTACTAATGCTTACATACTACTTGGCAATCTTGGATATATGACTATATGCTCTTGTGGTTGTAGATGAGGATTTTGTATGACTATATACTATCTTTGAATGTATCAAATAGCATGATTTGACCTTTTTTGAATTGCATCTCTCACCTTATATACCCAAACCATTAGTAAACGTCTCATGATGAACCACTGTCCATATCTATGTGCATACTAGCTTGAAGATGTACCTTTAGCCTTATATGGTTGTAGATGGTGACATTGGGGCTCTAGGTTAGTCTCTAAGGCACTATAAATCATTATTAGGCATGAAATAATTAAGTGAACCTATCCACTTTCAATAATTTTTATCAATTTTCAAACACATAAGGAATTTCACAAGGTAAAACAAGACCTCTTAAACCCCATTTCAAACATGATTAACACTGTACCTTCTTTTGAGGGAAATTAATGAGATTCTATTGTTGGCTATAGGTGTAAGTATTTTTTATCTCTTAACCACATATCTTCTAGTTTCCTATCCCTCTCTTAAGGCTATCATTCTTCATTTGATTTTAGTAAACTTGTGGGCTTAGGCTTTCATTGTCTTGAAGGGTCCATAATGACCCAACCCTCACTATAGATAGTGATTCAAAGGGCAGCCTGTAGGGCATCATATAGGCGTAACAAGCTATGAGTGGATTTTTGGAAACATTTTAATCACATAGGTCCCTTTATTATGATCAAACTTGAGGCTTGTGGCATCATTGCTAACTATGAGCATCCATTTGAAGCTTGAAATGACCTATTACTGCTAAGATCATTATGTACTCTAGTTCTACCCTAATAAGCCTATGGAATGCTCTACTGTAGCACTATAGGTGCTTTTTAACATGACATCATGAAATAACCTTTTCAATCTCAATGTTATGATAAAAATTCTCACACAAACAATGTTTTTATATAGTGAAACAATACCTCTTGATCTTCATCTAAGCATAATTATCACTAAACCTTCCTTTTGAGGCTATATGAGTCCACCATTACTATTGGCTATACATGTCAAATTCTAGTTTTGGTTTTAGGTCTCTTTTTTAAGGGGAAGGTTGTAGGTGCAATTTTTACCTTTTATACTCTTCATGATATTTAGTATGCCTTTTTCCCCTTTGAAACATCATAAAGTTTCATATTTCAAAATTATTTCCTCTTTAAAAACATGATTGTCCTCATTTTCAAGCACATTCCTGTAGGTCTCACTTTTATAGTAGCTTTAAGGATACATTTTATTGAAACCCACTTCCTACCTTGTTTCATAACCCTCACTTGAAATTTTCAATGCTCCTTATGATAAAAGTAATCAAGTTGGCCTAATGATCAATTTCCATCTTCATACTTGTTGAATAGGCCTTCTTGAAATAGACCAGGCTTGTAGGTGCTCCTAGGGCTGGTTGTAGGTAGGCATTATGACTTGGAATTTATCTTTCTTAGCCCTTGAAATATACTTATGTGTCCTTTATTCTTGGTGCATTTAATAATCTTCATGGTACTCATGCACCTTGAATAGTTATTAAGGTTCTTGAAACACTTAGATGAGTCTCTTTGATGCTCATAACTCTCATCAACTATAGGGTACAAGCTTATAGGGTGATTTGGGTATGTAGATGTTCCTTTCTTCTTTTAGATCTACTTAATTTGAATGGCACTCTTTATATTGACCATATCTTGTCTTCTATAATCACATCTTGAGAATAAACCCCTCTGTCATGACTTAGGTTAGGATATTAAGCCTATTGTATATGCTCAATCCGTATAGGTCTATAGGTCATCTTTTTTACTAAGTTTGAATGTTCATAGGAGATTGTGCCTCTAACCCATTCATGGAAATGAAATTATTAATACCACACTTATGTTCTTGATTTAGTAAGGTCTTAAATTGATAACCTCTATATAAGGTCTCCTTGATAAGGAAACACTTTCCAACTATAGGTGAATGTACCAATAAGCCTGTAGGTTGATTTTATACATCTTAAGTCCCTCAAGGTGTCATACCCTTTCTACTGTATATTCTGATGTGATCCAAGAATCTATGTTGGTTAATTAGACCTAAAAGTCTATAAGAATATTTGGTCTCTCACCTTAAATAAAAAATGACATTCATGACATGATTTTGACTATATACCCTGCTATAAATGCTTCCTTTGACTGTAATTAGTTCTTGAAAATGAAGGTCCAATTTGCTCTTGCTAGCTTAATGGTGACTTCCACCGTACACCATGAATTGTTTGTTTTCAATAGACTTTGAGAAAGGGAAATCTCTCTCTAAAATAGATCTTGAAACTTCATGGAATCCATATGATTGAGTTATTTCTTGCTATAGGTTGTCATCCATGACTACAATTTGACCTTAGATAGCCTACAAATACTCCTTATCATGCTCATATTACTCATTAAGGTGATATCATATAATGGGGGTAGGGTTTGAGGGGTGAGTGAAGTGGAAAGACATGAATAATGATGTATAAAACATGATGGAAGGTGGAAGGAAAGTGAAAATGTAGTGGGAGAAGGTAGAGTATGGCAGTGGAATGAGGTGAAAGGGATGGAGGTGGGAAAGGAGGGTGAGTGAGCATGACAAGACCAAGAGAAGGAAAGTATGAAAAGATATAAACCTAAACATCATATCAAAAAAATTGGATTCTATATAATGATTGTAAAGAGGTGAAAATGAAACATGTTTTTCTCCAAAAACCTTAAATTTTGCAAAGTTTCCTTAAAGAATGCTAAACTAGCCCTTTTGAAACACCTTGCTTGATCATGGAGATGGCTTTCTGATATGAATATTGGATATATTCTAAGATTTATGAATTAAAATAATGAAATTTTGATGTAAACCCTGAAAAACACAAATTATTGAAATTTTGAAGCTAACTTCTTCTCCTTAGACCATAAAAATTCTCTTTGGAAGCTTGCCAACACTACATATTGATTGGCTAAATTTGAGACCTTTTATTGAATTTTAATTGGATTAATAACACATTAAAAATTCCATTTATATATATAAAGTCCTCAATATTCTATAACAATTTTAATTTCCTTGAAACTTTACCCAAATGAGGATAAATTGGAGAAAAATAGTGACCTTTCTGGTTGCAAGACAAGAGAATTTAACCTGACTTCAACTAGATGGTTCATGAACATGGAAAATATAATTAATATGAAACTTATACCATTAGGAATCCCTCTAAGTCTAGTTTATTCACCCAAAAATTTAGAGTTTTACCCTCCTCCAGTAGTTTGTACCAGTAAAAAACCTACAAGTAAGTCTCTCTATGCCAACAAGCAAAGTATCAAAAAGAAGCTAGTTTAGGGCCTGTATGGCCATAAATAGCCATGAAACTCCTATGGAAGCTATGATATGTCCTAGTTCTAATTTTTTCTACCTTATTTTTAAATAACCTATAATGATTCTATACTTTTCTTACAAAGTAGGTGAAAATAAGCCCTTTTTGCCCTTTTAAGAGGAAAAGAAAGCTTCCCACCACCTAAAAAAAAGATTTTAGAATAATATCTTCTATTTCATGAAAAAATTCAAATTTTAACCTTTTTTAATTCTTTAATATTTCCAATTTAGCATGTGGGGGTGGGGGGGGGGGGGGGGGGGGTTCGTGTGTTTTAACACATGAGATGACCTTTTCATGACTTAAAATTTTATAAGTAGGCTATTTTCAAAATTTTGAACCTATTAAAATATATTTTGAGATAATTAATTTAATTTTGACACCATTTTTTGACACTTTTACCCCATTTTAAAAAAAATTTACCAAAATTTGCATTTTAAGAACATAATTGACTAATTTCACCAACTGCAAAGGGGTAAGGATTGTATTTTTAAAAGTTTCATATGATAGGGGTAGTAATTTGACCTTGACATGACAAATTGATAACAATTTTGGTGACTTTTAGGGTTTTTCTAGCCTACTGGTCAAAAGAACTTATAACTCTAGCAAGGATAGACTAAGACAAACACTGAAACTCAAAAATCCTGTAGACCAAGACACAACATGAGAAACTAACACAAAAGACAACAAACATGTGAATTTGTGAACTTAGAGGAATAGACAACAAAAAAATGGAAAGGAAAAAACAATTATTGAAAGTATGTATTGAAAAACACTTAGAGGAATGAAACTATGACTACGTATAAAGGAGTGACTCTCCTAATAGCAGTATTTAAGAAACATCCCATTCATGATAATGGGAAGCTATTCTCCACTCAATATAGGTAACTAAAAATAATTTTTCTTATTAAAATTAGTGATAATATAAGGTCTAATCCAAAGGCTATCAAATTTGGAGTGCTTACCTAGGCTTATACACTCTTTATCCCATTTGAGAACTATGTCTCCTTGCTGAAATGTTTTTGATGAAGCTCTCTTGTAAAATATCTTTTTGAGTTGATGTTGATTTGATCAAATTGTATTCATAACACCATCTCTTATCTCCTCTAATTATCTTAGTTCATTAATCCTAAACTCCATTACATCACTTTCTAGAAGCTCTAGCTGATGTGCAAGCTCCAAAGCTAGAATCTCTAATGAGATATGAAACCTTGATTCTCTTCCATAAATTAGGAAATAATGTGAATGACCAATGCCCTTCTTATGGGTGATATTATCAGCCCATAAATTAGTCTTCAACTTTGTATGCCAATATCTCTGATTATCTTCCATTATTTTTTTGATGATCCTAATCAGGTTCTTATTAGTGGACTCAGCTAGTCCATTACCCTATGGATAGTAATTTGATGAAGATGTCAAATAAATACCATGTTTAATATCTCATTCAAATACATTTATAATGATGAATGCTGAAGAATTATCTGATATGATAGTAGAAGGTGCTCCAAAATGAGTGACTGGACTCTCATAGAATTCAAACACAAAGTTCTCATTTGCCTCTTTCAAAGGCACTGCTTCTACCCACCTAGTGAAATAGTATATATCTATTAAAAACCACTTATGATTATAAATATAGGATGAATCATTCCAATGAAGTATAAACCCCATTGCATGAAAGGATGCTCAACCTGAATTGGCTTTAGTGGCATAACAACCAGTCTCTATTTCCCTATAAACATTACACACTTTGTACATTTCCTAACCTATGCATGTGCATATTTGAATAAATTAGGCCAAAAATAACTATATCTAATGATTTTTTAAGCTGTGGTCTTGGCTGAAAAATTACATTTAGAACTATCATGAAATTGCTCAAAAAGCTTGTCAAATTGACTAGTTTCAACACACCTCAAAAGCATACCTCTAATGTATTTTTTTAAAATAAATCCATCAATTAGAATGTATGTGACTAATTTTAGCCTAAATTTTATTCTTTGTGATTCATTAAAACCCCTTGGACATTATCCAATTTGAAGAAATCTATCAATGTTTTATGTCTAGTTTGTAAGAGGTCTATTTTCAGCTTCATGTTGAGTGTCTTGAATTATCAAAATTATTTATTTTTCTTATTTTAAATATTATACAATATGTTCACATACTCCTTTTCCTCAGACCAAATTTTTAACCTTGACCTCAATTTCATATTCCATGCATTTAGTGACCCATCCAGCTCTCTTGTAGCTCAAGTCTCTATTGAGAATGAAGTCCTTCACACTTGGATGAGCAACCATTGGTATAATATTATTATTTGAAACCAAATGTCTAAATTTTTTCAAACCTATTATAACATCAATAACATGATTTTATAAAAAATAATACCTCTCTTCATAACCCTCTAAATATTTACTAAAGAAAGCAATGGGTTTTTCCAAACCTTCATCAATATGTTGCATAAGCATGGCTAAAATAGTATTGAAAGAAGAGAAAGCATACAAGAAGAAATCCTTACTAAAATATAGATTGATAAAATTAGGATATTGGCTGATTACTTTCTTGATAGCTTTAAAACTCCTTTTACCTTCTTTAATCTAAAGTAACTTGTGATGTTTCTTTACCATTTTAGTAAGTGGCCTTACTAGTTCTGCAAAACTAGGAATGAATCTTCTGATGAAGTTTATCTTACCCAAGAAGATCTACAATCCTTTCTTATGTTTAGGAAAAGATAGATCAAGTATTGAATCTATTATTTTTGGATCAATGGAAATACCAAATTTAGACACCACATGCCTAATAAGTCTCCCCTCATACACTAAAAAATGCATTTCTTTATATTCAATGAAACTCCAAATTGTCTACATCTATCAAAAACAATTCTCAAGTGTGTTATATGATCATTAGGATTATTTGAAAATACTATAATATCATCAAGATAAATTAAAACCATTTCACTCAATAGACCATGAAAAGCAACATCCATTACCCTTTGGAAGGTAGCTCCAACATTGAAGAGTCCAAAAGGAATTTTCTTGTAAGTAAAAGTACCCCATTTAGTGGTGAAATCTATTTTATATTGATCTTGCTCTTTCACAAATATCTAGTTGTATCTTGAGTACCCATATAGTAAAGAGAAACTCTATGAACCTAATACTCTCTACAAGATTTTATCCATTAAAAAAAGTGGATAGTGGTCTTTCAGTGATACTCTATTCAAATCTCTAAAATCTACACAAAGTCTTATCTCTCCATTCTTCTTTCTTACTGGTACAAGATTTTCTACCCATGTTGAATGATTTATATAAAAAATAATACCTAACTCAATCAGCTTTGTAAGCTCATTCCTCTTGATAATTTCAACCTTAGGGTTGATAGGCCTTTGCTTTTGTCTTACCTATTTTACATCTTGTTCTATTTCAATGGTATGTTATGCCAATTTGGGATCAAAACCATTCAAATCATGGTATTCTTAAGAAAATACATCCATGAATTCTTGACATAATTAAATGAAAGCTACTCTCTTAGAAACAATGTTCACTTTACCCAACTTGAGTTGCTTACCTTCAGCTATGCTAATTGGCTTATAATGTTCTTTCTTAGAAAAAATAATCACATTATCTTTCCTTAGCTGATAATATTAATTGAAAATGCTTTCAAAAGTCACCAAACCTTTTTACATCTTGTTTTATTTCAATTTCTCAATCTGATTTTCATATTGATCCTACAATTTATCATGATTTATTTGGCAAAACTCTACCTCATTCTGTAAAAAATATGCTATTTGCTTATCAAATTTAAAACTTACCAAATTACATCATTATTTGGGATTAAATTCATAAATACAACCTTGATTTGGGTCTGATTTTTATTGTCCTTAATTTGATCCAAAATATCATATTATGCTTTTATGGTAGCAAGTCTGTCTGCATGCTGATTTGATCCTCTAAGAATAGAGCATATGCCAAATGCAAGAAAATATTCCATGAGATACCAAACTATATGTTTTTATTCCTTCAAAATAGGTTATTTATTTAAATTAAACCTTTGACTTGATATACTATCAACTCACTATCACATTTCACTTGCAAGAGCTTAATATCCCTCTTTCTAGCCCATTGAAGACCATAAATAAGAGCTTCATATTCTAAAGTATTAGAAGTAAAACTAAACTAAAATATAATATAAGAATAATAATAATTTTGATTTTGTGGTGAAACCAATATTACATCATCCCCACTTCTATTCTTTCTTCTAGATCTATCAAAGAATAAATTCCAAACTCTTTCTTGATCCTATATTGAGCTAGTGAGACTAGGCATTACATCACCCTCTTCATGCATATAGTAGACTCTAAAACTAGCACATTCAATAATTTTTTAAGGATCATATCCATGATTATCAGTATCCCACTCATCCAAGATAAGATATGTCATACCCTCAAAAGGCTTAGAAGGCTCTTCCTCAATGATGTTATCATCTTCTTCTAAAATACTACAATTCACATTTGACATATTTGGCATATATGGCTCAAGATGAAATATGGAAATAAAATCAGATATAATATTAAATTTGTTTCCATACCTAGTTATAAAAACCATGTATGACAAATATAATAAAAGGTAACCTCGTATTTTGGTAGTGAAATCTCTGGATAAGCACAGTGTAAAATATGGAGGTAAATCAACAACAAAAACATCCTATAAAATGGTGAAATTTGGACAATCAACAAGTATGATTTTAAGATATTTAAACACACCTATAGTATTGGTAAGAGACCCATATAATTTAAAGACATATTTATCATGGGGCTCATACTAAAATCTTAACTTATTAGCTATTGATTTGGGCATAACATAAGTACTAGCCCCACTATCAATCATACAATTATGAACTAGATAATCTCCAATGATAGTAAAAAGGTGAAATGGAGGAGGTTTAGTAACCTTAATATGTTGAGACTCAATATTTATATTATAATTATTTAGGATATCACTTACTCTTTCCTTTTTAGATGGTCTATCAGGGATAGTGAGATTTGAAAGTTCCTCTTGCAAGTACTCCTTTTATCCTGGGATTAGTAGAGTATCTCACATTTAAATTGATACTAAAGTCTTATTCATATGATATACAATACTAAGTGGAGAAGTGGCTACCCTTGAATAAAATTTAGGAGAAAAAGGAGCTCCCAAATTTTGTGTGAACTGAGGAATATAAGGCCCTTTCATGTTCTTATCCTTTAGATCTTGAGCTTGCTAATTTCAAATTTCTTGAGATAGCTCATGAGTTATCTTTTTTTGTGGCTGAGAAGAAGGGGCCACCTTACATGGACTTAAACATTCACTAAATAATCTTTTATTGGATCTAGTATGGGATATAATTGAATTATCAATATTAGGTAAATCTTGACTTTGATTTACAACCAAGTGTTCAAAATAGTTATCACCTTCTTGAAAGTTCACAAATGTAGTTTTATTAAGTGCCTTACCACTAACTTCTCCTTATTGATTTTGTACTTATAATTTAGTGAATGAAGTAATGTCTCCATGAGAAAGAGAAGCTTCCTTATTTTGAGAAATTGGCTGGTTTTCAAATGAAGGAAGAATTTAACTTTGTTGTATGAAATATTGATGAGAGCTCTCACCAGTTGGAGCCATTTCTATGTTGTTTAATTGATCCCATTGATTGTTCCATTGTCCTTATTGAGAATAATTTCTGTGAGTTGGCATAATAGATCTAAAATTTCTTGGAGCATTAGGATTACAGTTCCTTTATTGATAAATTTTCCCTTGTCCTTGCTTATTGGATTGATAGGATGGCCTATTAGATTGATAATTCTGATTAGTATTATTACATAGTATATATGGTGGAGCTTGTTGCCTCACTTTTACAACCAACATGTTGGTTTGATCCTTAATAATACTCTCTATATTACCTAATATATCAATTTGATCACCTTATATTTGATGGAAATTTGATGACTCTAGAATTAGAGCAATAATTAGAGTAGGAGGATGGATCTTTGGAAAAAGAGGCATTGGTGGCCTTGGAGATAACTTTCCTAATTATATAAGGAAAATTTCAGTCTTGATTTCTATTTCAAAAGCTTCAAGTAAAGTATTACCTCCCATGGATTGAATCATGGTAGCCACATATAAATTAAGAGCCTTCAGATAGTACAAAAAACATAGTTGGGTGTAGGCTTGATCACTATAGGAATTCTATCCCAAGTTTTATAAAATATATAGTTAAAGTCCACCATAAATTCATGATTTAATATCTTAATTATTTTAAGATTCTCCAAAAGTGAAATATGATCACTTTTGTCTTCAAAATGTTTGCATATAAGTTCTACAAATTCATCCCAATTATTGATTGATGTAGGAACTAAAAATATGTACCACTAAAGTGCCTTTCCTTTGAAATAAGTTGCCAACAACCTCATTGATACATTTTACTTTGTCACATGATTCACTAAACAAAGATTATAAATATCTTCAATATGTTATTTATGATTTGTTGGATTTTCTCTAATAAAATAAGGAAGATCCTTCAAAGTAGAAACTGGAATATCATCCCATTGATTAAGATTTAGAGGAATACCACTATTGACTGCAACAAAAACCTATCTTTTGGGAATATCCATATGAGGTATAGGATTAAAAAAAATAGTTGGCTGAATAATATTGGATTGAATAAGAGGGGTTTTTTCAATAGTAAGGGTAATAGAAGTTGTAGGATTTGGATTTGACTAAGAGGCTTTCTTATTCTTTATTGATTGGAAAGATAATTTAGAGAAATTTGTTTTTTCCCTTTTGTAGAGGATCTTGTAACAAATCTTGGTGGCATGAAAAGTATAAAAATCTGAAAATGAAAATATGGAAATGAATAATATGCTCAGATACATAGATAATAATTTAAAAGTGTGAATAAGTTGTCCCACTAGGTATGCCAAAAACTATTATCACTTTGGAGTGCACCCTACTTGAAGATGTGAAAAGAACACCCTCACTCCAACTGATATAATTAGAACTTCTTAGAGTGTGGGTGACTTTATAATAAGAATAACCTCTAAAGATGGTTGGTTCCCTTAATATTTATCAATTAAATTTGAGTTACTATGATTTTGGGATGAAAAGGGGAAGGGAAAACTGAAAGGAAAACCTATCTAATTGGGTGATGCACCTGAATTATTTATATCCTATAGAAGATACTAAAACTAATGAACACATGTGAATCAATAAAATTCATATATTTCCCTTAAGCATAAATATTTTAGAAGAAGTATTAATAGAACTTTGGATTACAAAATTCAATTTTTACCTCTTCAAATGACCTACATAAGGTGAGATAGAAAACAATAGGTGAGGAATGGACTTGCAAAAAATAGATATAATCTCACCTATATGTTTATACACAATCAATTACACTCTATTATCTTTCAAAAATCATATGCAAAATAAAAATCTCCTTTATTAATGAATGGTCTAGATTATAATTTCTACTTAAACTCTAGTAATAATCTAATTGGCTTCAAAAAAGCCAATATATATGTCTAAGATATAACTCTAGCCCTAAGTGGTGTTGAAAAGGGATAAGTGTTAGTCTTGGCTGACTAAATCAAGACTAACTCCTTTTACAATGATTAAATAATTCATTAAAATCTTCAAACTCCATCAAGCATGCATGCTCTTCAAACTTTGATGTAGAAAAAAGGATGGTGGGCCCATGTGGAAAGTCAAAAATTTCTCCAATAATGATGCTACACAAATCTTCAAATAAAAACTCCACTTGATTTTTTTGAAATCTCGAATGACATGTCAACCAAAGTTAGGTGCATGATGATGTCAAATTGTCAACTTAGAGTCAAGACCCCTTAAGACCTAGTTAACTACCTCTTTAGCCTCATCTTGCATGAAATGGAATCTTGAAGGATGAAATGAACATGATATCCATGGCAAAGTAGATATTAAGCATGTAAATTCAAATTTAACTCCTTGATGACCAATTATAATGCTAAACTCAAACTTGACAAGTTAATCAACTAAGCCATTTGAATAAAAAGGCTTGAAGGCTAATATGTGCTTTTGGTCACCATTAAACCTATAATAATAAGACATTAAACCTTAAAAAGCCATGAATTAAACCTATAATATCTTTATTCATCATCAAATATATGATTTTGATGTGAAAACCTTCACCATTCAGTCAACAAGGTTGACTAGGCCAATTTTGCTAAATTTTCTAGTAGATTGGCCATTTTGATTGAGATTTTATGGACACTTACAAGATTATTTATGATCATATGAATATTTTAAGATGAATAAAAAGTCCTAATATTTTATCTCCATTTATTAGATTCTATTGAACTACCTTGCACTTCATTTTACATGCTTTTTTTCCATAAAAAATGATTTATACCCTCATATGTATATCTATATGCATAAATTTATATTTATGGAATCATATATAATTTTAATTGATTTTTTAAAATGTTTTAGGTTGATATATGGTGATTTTATAGCAAGAAAATCCACTTTTCTCAAAACTAGTTTTTAAAAGGTTTAGGAGGGTTTTAAAGCTAAAAATTCAAACTAATGTTTCATGAAGTAAATAACTAAAATTACCAAAAAATTTCCATTTATAAGAACCAAATTTACCCCCTAACATCTCTAAAAATATTGGCCTTCCATGTAAAATATATGAAAAGTTACCATGTAAATGAAATTTGCCTGTGAGGATTTGATTGCATTTTGGGCTATCTATGCTCTTAGCGATGGTTCATAAATCATATACCATAAAATTATCTCAATTTTTTATTAATTATAATTAAATATATGTCCTAAAAATATACTTAGAGCATTTGGAAAAAATCCACATGTGGTGAACAAAATGAGCATCTGAACAAGAGGCTTGGAAGGGTACCTAGAACTGTAAAAAGTGAAAAACTTCACTAACATGAAAATGGTTCCTTATAATCTTATAAAATAATTAAAAAATATTATTTTACCTTTAAAATTATATTAAAACACTCTAAAATTCACTTTTTCTTTAAAAGTCAAAAAATGCCTTTTTGGCCCATGTACCTGTTTGCTTGCAAAAGCCTGTATGAGCATGGTTTGCATTAAATTTAGATTTTTTACAATATATATAAGTATTATTATGATTTTAAAACATCATAAAATTATTTTAAATCATTTAATTTGTCTTAAAAGCTTTTGAGGCACTTTAGAATGAAGCATGCTTCAATGGTGACCCCAAATGAATGGGCTAAGGTATGAGACAAAAAACTAATATTTAAAATTTTATAATGTCCATTAAACTTTTTAATATGATTATCCAACTCATTAATACCTTTTTTTACAAAATTTTAGGTCTTAACTCCACATGTAGCTCCTAGAATCTTCAATTTTCCCTTAATTTTGATCTTTATGCATGAACTATCTACATTTATTTATTGAGTTTTCATGTTTTTAAGATTAATTTCATTTATTTTATAGGTTTTAAGGTCAAAATAATATTAATTTATCTAAATAATCTATTTAATAGTTTTAAAAGAACCTCTACCCCTATTTTCAAGCATACTTTGACCTTCAACAAGGCATTTTAGCTTCAATGACTATGTAGTTTGTTGTAGGTGAGTACTGATGAAGTTTGATCAAGTTAGTGGAAATATAATATTATTAGGTTATTTAATAAAATTCATGATATTTTATAAGCTCAATTCATCTCTTTGTATCCATTTGACTCATAACCAAGCCTTTAGGTCTCAACCTATGCATAGTCTGTACATGTTTGATGCCCTGACTGTGTAGGTGGTCCTTGGAATAATGTAAATCACTATAAAATGTGTTAAATTTTTAATGTTTTAATTGATGGGAATATCCCCTTAACTTCATTGTGGCATCTCTAAATCATGAACCTCACTCTCAGCCATGGTTCATTCAGATTCATGGATTGATTATACCTTTGAGTCGCTGTGAGTGAGGTTTTATAAGATGATTGACTATATATTATATTTTAAAGTCCCTCACTTAATCCCCATGGTATAATTAAAATTTAATTTCTTATTCATGTGACATTTTTTATGAACAATAAAACAACCATTTACCATAGTATTCATATTTTCTCTTGCCAACTTGAAGATAGCCTGCACTTAAGTGACTGTAGATGGTGTTGAAGTTTGAATTTTGTTAGTAAATGACATAATTGAAGATATTTTATGATTATTGATGATTTTAAATATTTATTTATCTCTTGAGTAATTTTTTGAATCATGAAAACACCTTAAAACACTACTAATGCTTACATACTACTTGGAAATCTTGGATATATGATTGTATGCTCTTGTGGTTGTAGGTGAGTATTTTGTATGACTGTATACTAGTTTTGAAAGTGTCAAATAGTATGATTTAACATTTTTTAAATCTCATATCTCACCTTATATATCTAAACCATTAATAAAATTATCATGATGAACCACTTTCCATATCTATGTGCATACTAGCTTGAAGATGTACCTTTAGCCTTTTATGGTTGTAGATGGTGACATGGGGCTATAGGTTAGTCTCTAGGGCACTATAGATCATTATTAGGCATGAAATAATTAATTGAATCTATCCATTTTCAATAATTTTTATCACTTTTCAAATACATAAGGACTTTCACAAAGTGAAACAAGACCTCTTAAATCCCATTTCAAACATGATTAGCATTGTACCTTCTTTTGAGGGTAATTAATGAGCTTCTAGTATTGGATATAGGTGTAAGTATTTTATATATCTTAACCACATATATTATTATTTTATATCCTTATCTTAAGGCTATCATTCTTAATTTGATTTTAGTAAACTAGTGGGATTAGGTTTTCATTATCTTAAAGGGTCCATAATGACCCAACCCTCACTATAAACAATGATTCAAAGGGCAGCCTGCAGGGCATCATATATGCATAATAAGCTATAAGTGGATTTTTGGAATACTTTGAATCATATATGTCCATTTATTATGATCAAACCTGAGGTCTATGGCATCATTTATAGCTATTATCATCCATTTGAAGCTTGAAATGACCTACCACTACTAAGATCATTATGTACTATAGTTCTACCGTAATAAGCATGTGAAATGCTCTATTGTATCACTATAGGTGATTTTGAACATGACATCATGAAATAACCCTTTCAATATCAACATTATGATAAAATTCCCACACACAAAATGTCTTTATATAGTGAAATAATACATCTTGATCTTCATCTAAGCATAATTGGCACTAAACCTTCCTTTTGAGGCTATAGGAGTCCACCATTACTATTGGCTATAGGTGTCAAATTCTGGTTTTGGCTGTAGATCTCTTTTTTAAGGGGAAGGTTATAGGTGCACTTTTTCCCTTTTATAATCTTCATGACATTTATTATTAATTTTCCCACTTTGATATATCATAAAGTTGAATATTTCAAAATTATTGCCTCTTTGAAAACATGACTATCCTCATTTCCAAGTACAGACCTGTAGGTCTCACTTTAATAGTAGATTTAAGGCTACATTTTCTTGAAACCCACTTCCTACCTTATTTCATAACCCTCACTTGAAGTTAGAAATGCTCCTTATGATTCAAGTAATCAAGTGGGCCTAATGATCAATTTCCATCTTCATACTTGTTGAATAGGCCTTCTTGAAATAGACCAAGCTTGTAGGTGCTCCTAGGGCTGGATGTAGGTAGGCATTATGACTTGGAATTTTTCTTTCTTATCCCTTGAAATATACTTATGTTTCCTTCTTTATTCTTGGCTGATTTAACAATCTTCATAGTACTCATACATCTTGAATAATGATTAAGGTTCTTGAAACACTTAGATGAGTCTCTTTGATGATCATAACTCTCATCAATTGTAGGGTACATGCTTGTAGGGTGATTTGGGGATGTAGACACTCCTTTATTCTTTTTATTCTCCTTAATTTGAATGACACTCTTCACATTGACCATATATTGTCTTCTATAATCCCATAGTGATAATAAACCTCTCTATCATGATGTAGGCTAGGATTTTAAGCCTACTATAGATGCTAAGTCCTTATAGGTCTGTAGGTCATCTTTTGTGATAAGTTTGGATGTCCATTGGATATTGTGCCTTTGACCCATTCATGGAAATTAAAATCTTAATACCACACTTATGTTCTTGATTTGGCAAGGTCATAAATTTATAACCTCTATATGAGGTCTCCTTGATAAGAAAACACTATCCAACTATAGGTGAATGTACCAATAGACCTATAGGTTGATTTTATACATCTTAAGTCCCTCAAGGTGTTATACCCTTTGTAATCTAGATCATTATGTGATCTAAGACTCTATAATGGTGAATCAAACCTAAAAGTCTAAAATAATCCTTAGTCTCTCACCTTAAACCAAAAATGACCTTCATGACATGATTTTGACTATATACCCTACTGTAAATGCTTCCTTTGATAGTAATTAATGCTTGAAAATGGAAGTATAATTTTCTCTTGCTAGCTCAATGGTGAATTTCATATTACACCATGAATTTTTTATTTTCACTAGCCTTTGAGAAAGGTCACTCTTTCTCCAAAATAGATATTGAAACTTCATGGCATCCATATGATTGAGTTATTTATTACTGTAGGTCCTCTTCCATGACTGTAATTTGACCTTGGATAGCCTATAAATAGTCCTTATCATACTCATAATGCTCCTTATAGTGATATCACAGAATGGGGATAGGGTTTTATGGGTGAGTGAAGTGGAAGGACATGAATAAAGATGGAGAAAACATGATGGAGGGTGGAAGTAAGGTGAAAACATAGTGGGAAAAGGTAGAGTATGACAATGGAATGAGGTGAAAGGGACGGAGGTGGGAAAGGAGGGTGAGAGAGCATGAATAAACCAAGAGAAGGAAATTGTGCAAAGATATAAACCTAAAAGTTATATCACAACAATTTGGAGGCCATATAATGAGTGTAATTAGGTGAAATTAAAACATGGTTTTCTCCAAAAACCTTAAATTTTGTAAAGTTTCCTTAAATAATGCTAAACTAGCCCTTTTAAAACACCTTGCTTGAGCATGGAGATGGATTTTTATTATGAATCTTGGAGATATTCTATGATTTATCTATGGAAATCATGAAATACTTATGTAAACCTTGAAAAACATAAATTTTTGAAAATTTGAAGCTAACTTATTCTCCTTAGACTGTACAAATTCTCTTTGCAAGCTTGCCAACACTACAGATTGACTAGATGAATTTGAGACATTTTATTAACCTTGAATTAGATTAATAACACCTTAATAATTCCATTGAGATATATATCAAGTCCTCAATATTATGGAGCAATTTGAATTTCCTTGAAACTCTACCTAGGCGAGGAGAAATTGGAGAAAAATAGTGACCTTTCTAGTTGCAAGGTAGCAAAATTTGACATAACTTCAAATATATGGTTTATGAGCATGGATAATCCAAATGAGATTCCACTTATACCATTATGAATCCCTCTAAGTATAGTTTCTTCAACCCAAAATTGAGAGTTGTACCCTCCTCTAGTAGTTCATACCTACAAAAAACCTGTAGATAGGTCTCTTTGTGCCAACAAACAAAGTGTCAAAAATAAGCTAGTTTATGGCATGTATGGACATAAATATCCATGAAACTCATATATAATCTTATATATTACATGGTACTAATTTTTTCTACCTTGGCTATATGAAATCCGTATAGATTATGTACTTCTCATGTAAAATAGTTGAAAATAAGCCCTTTTTGCCCTTTTAAGAGGAAAAGAAAGCTTCCCACCACTTTAAAATAATATTTTAGAAGGAATACGTGCTGTTAGATTAAAAAATTCAAATTTTAACCTTTTTTCATGATTTAATATTGCCAATGTAGTACGTGGGATGGGTTTTGGGGATTTTAACACATGAGATGACCTTTTCATGACTTGAACTTTTAGACTTAGGTTATTTTCACCTTTTGAATCTATTCAAAGCTATTTTGAGATAATTAAATTGATTTTTACACCATTTTTTATGATTTTACCCTATTTTTAAACATTTATTACTAAAATTTGCATTTTAAGACCATACTTGACTAGTTTGACCAATTGCAAAGGGGTAAGGACTGGATTTTGGAAAGTTTCATATGATAGGGGTAGTAATTTGAACTTGATAAGACACATTAATAACATAAACCTATTACATTTTTATTTCTATATGAATCCATTATGACCACCATAAAATAAAAAGTACCTCTTGAGGTAGAAAAGTGGAAAATGTACTTTGATGGTTCATTCATAGCTCATAAATCAAGTGCCATAATATTGTTTATCACACCATAAATGGATCTCATTTCCAAGTCCTTTCATAATGGTATTAACATGCCAATAACATGTCTAAATATTAATTCCTTATTTTAGGGATTCACCAAGTGGTACAATAGAACATCCAACATTTACTAGTTTATGGTGATTCATAGTTAATCATCAATTATGTCACAGACTCGTACCAGATGAAGGATGAGAAGTTGGTATCATATAAATACATGGTTGATACTCTCAAAAAAAAATTCCAACATTCAATTTTAAATAATGCCTTAGGAAAATAAAAAAATATTTGATGCCATGGCCACTATTAGCTCCATGATTGAGATTACTGATAGAGCCAGGGATTATCAATTTCTTATAGAACATATCTTAGTGTCAGCACATGAAAAATTAGTCATTGAGATGGTTTAGAAAAATTTAGTCTTAAATATCCCTGGTATTCCAACATATATGCCTACCTCTAAGACCAATTTATTCCACCAGAACTTTCACATAAGAAATAAAAATCCTTCATCCATAAATCCTTTCATTATACTTTACTTGGACCAATCATGTATCATAGAAGCTATGATGGATATTTTATTCATTATTTAACTTCAAAAGAATATAGATTAACATTAATGGATTTTTATGAAGGAGTGTGTGGATCCCACACCAATAGGTAAACCTATCCAATAAATTACTATGTACTGGTTATTATTAGTTGACTATGTAAATAGATGTAACTGCATATGTGAAAAGGTGTGTAAAGTGTCAGAAGCATGATAATTTGATTCATGATCTATCATAAAAACTAAAACCACTAAAAAACCATGTCCATTTTCAACATGGGGACTTGAACTCATAATAAAGGTTAATCCCACATCCTCATATGTCCATAAACATGTCTTGAGTGCTACCAAATATTTCATTAAGTGAGTGGAATCCATTCCCCTCACATACTGGTAAGAAGATATCCAAATTCAAATTTAGTCATATCATTTTTTGGTATGGTATCCACTCTAACATTATATCTAATAATGGTATATCATTTAAAAACAAAGATGTGAAATCACTCTATACCCTATATCATATCAAACAATATTTATGTACTACATATTACCCATAAGGCACTAGCTAAGCTGGAACTTCTAACAAAACCATTACCAATATTATAAATAATATTATCAATGATGATGGTTGTAATTTGAAATTTTATCTATTTAATTCCATTTAGGCCTATCATACCACATTATGTACTCCAATAGGAGCTACCCTATATTCCCTTATTTACAACATTGAGGCCTTTCTTTCTATCCAAGTCAAGTTGCCTTCTCTCTAGATTCGATTATAGAACATCATTATCAATGAGGACTACAAAGTATCTCAATTTTATGAGATATACTTAGCCAATGGAAAATGCATGGCTACCTCTAAAAACCTTTAGGCTTATTAGAATAGATTATGAACCCAATATAATTGGTGTGTTAAGCATCAATAATTCAAGCTTGGTGACCTTTTGTTAAAAGAGAATAAGAAAAATGTCAATGTCAATAAAAACAAGAAAGGAAATTCCTATTGGAAAAATTTGGCCTACATACAATTTTTTTTCCTAAGTGGACTTTACCATTCTCCCAAGCCATTCAATGACCCCTTTTTTCTTTGATGACTAGTTTCTTTCTAGTCATGACTTAATCATGTAGTGCACTATCTTAGAGGGTCATGGCATGGTGTTGTGAACTGTCTAAGGATCATATTGTAGTGGGTGATCAAATTATGGATATATAAGAAAATTTTATTGGCATATATCAGTGTCCTTTCACTCTTTTGAAACACTTTAGAAAGGTTTAAGGTAAATTTGGAAACTTTAAGATAAAGGCCTAGAAATGGGTTTTTAGGATTTAACTAAAGGATACAACTAGTTTCCAAAAATTTTGGGCATTTAATGCCATGAATGAGATAGAATATAAGGTATTCACCTAATTATATATTTTATAATGTCAAAAATGAGGTCTTATGGAACCAAATTGCCCAAAATACACCAAAAGTACATTAGATGACTTTAAGAACCTTCAAATAGAAAATTTTAAGTGAAAGTTGGGATTTTTGAATAATTCAAATGAGTTTTGAATTAATCCACATATTTTTGTATAATTTAACTCCTTAAAACATGTTTTATACCGGTTCAAGTCATTTAAAGTGGAGGAGAGATGTTTGAGTGAAGAAGGATGTAGTTTTAGCCTTCTTGGAGACATGGTTGAATAGGATTTTGTAGGGTTTACTAAGTATAATATCTTGAATATCTTTTTAAATCATATAATGTGTCTCTTATATCCTCCCCAAGGCCTCTTCAATAAGTTTCATGTGTGAATAACATTAGAAATGTAAAAATCCTTATAATTGTAGGGTTATGACCAAGAAGGTTTTCTACCATTTCAAATGCATACCACAAATTTGTAGTTTTATAGAAATAATGAAAGGTCCTTATAATAATGTTAAATTTTTACCAAGTTATGGATTTAGGAAACAAGCTTTGGGTTCTTCATATTGAGAGAAAACCATCAACTAGATTTTAAGCATCTTCATGATCTAAGAGGTAGGGTTTTCTTAGTTGTGACCTTTAAGAGTAGAAAATAAGAATATTAGTGATCATGGGGTGGAGGGATAGGTATCATGACATGTTAAAATGGTCCTTGTATCATTATTGCATTGCCTTTGAATTTTTTAGGCCCTTAGCTTATGATGCCCAAGCCTGAAAGAGGGCCCTGAATGGGGTTTTTCCCTAGTTCCACTCCCCTAAAAATATATGGGAGGTTTTAATGGTTGTTTAAAGTCCTATAAATCATCACACACCTCCCCAATATTTTCTAATCCATTATCAGAGGTGATATAGTTCATCACCCTCTCAAGCCTATGTATTTGTCATGCCTAGTGTCTGAGCATTTCTTGGTTTGCACATGAGCATAAAGATTCAGACCTTAAAATTTGGCATGTGGCATAAAAATAACACCTAAAAATTTAATCAAGAAATTTAGTGGGGTTTCCCATATTTGATCATTCAAAAATGGCCAAAATTCAGCCTTGAGAGCTGAAGGCCTAAAAAAGGCATAGTTGGAGAGAGAAGGGTAGAGTAAACATGCTTTATTTAGGTTTATAAAAATGAATCAACTAACATAATAGGATGGGAAAAATGGGTACTCAAAAATATGTTTGTTTTTTTGATATTATCTTTGGATTACTCCAGATAAGTAACTTTGCATGCTTTTAGGGTTACAAGGAGACAAGAGCTTGTATGAGCCTCACACATGAATCAAGGTGTTAGAAAAAAATTGAGGTTTAAAAAATCTAATTATTATAATAAAGGAAATTTAAGAAATAAATTAGTATTATTTATGGTCAAACCAAGATTTAAGGCTTTGAGTGGAGAGGCTTAAGCCTCAAATTGAGAGAAAATGACCACCTACAGGCATATAGGCAAGAAGTGGAACTCAAATAAATGGTTTAAAGGCACAAAAATAATGTTATAGAAATTTATAATGTCAATTAACCTTATATAAATGAGGTGGAAAGACCAAATATGATAAAAGAGTCACCATACTCAAGAAGGTTTTTTGGCAGCCCCCATTAATGGAGTTTAATAAAAGTTAGAGGTCTAAATGCCTTGAAAAACTAGATTAAAAGTGTTTTTACATAAATAAAAAAATATAAATAATGTTTATGAGGATACACATGAAATTATTTAAACACCTAAGGATCTTAAAGGGAACTTGAGGATCCTAAACTAGCTTGAGACCACCATGCACACCTACATGCCTATAAAATTATAGGTATTCCAAAGTTAATTCAAGGAGAGTTTTTATGATATATGGGTGGAGAGGGGTCATAAAATAATTAAATACATCATAAAAATATTACTGATAAATTTTAATGACCATTGGAGGCCTCAAGCAAGATGGAGAGCAAAAAACCTATCTCAAGCCTTAAGATGCCTATCACCACCTATAGGTGGTCTAAGAGGTTTTGAGCATGAGTGAGGATATAGAACCATGGAGAGAGATAATATAGGAATTATAATGGGTTTTAAAAAATTTAACAAGTTTTTCAAGACCTTTAAAACCAACATTTGGCTTTTGGCTCAAAATTACACTCTCTTGGCCAAACCTGCAACTACAAGTTCAAAGTGAGTTTTCACTTGCTCAGTACATGAATGTAATTTTTAATTAAAGATATAAATTTTAGTAGGGGTTTGGGAAGGTTATTTTAATCCATTTAAATACATTGATAAATGTAAATAGGCCCACATTTTTATGAACAAATCTTTAAGACCATCAGGTACTCTAGAACTTTAAAACTGTCATTTCTCAAAACCTGATATGCTTTTCTTTATTACATGCTCAAAAAAATATATTCATAGGATAATATTTTTGGGATATTTGTGGGAATGATTTAGGAAGGTTTTAAAATAATTGTTTTCCATTTCCCAACCTCTAGTTCTAATAAACATTGTCAAATTGAATTTTTGGCTTTTAACTTGTCTAACCCTCTTAAAAGACCAATTTGGCCCAAAACTTCTTGAAACCTCCTCAAATTCCATCAAATGGTCCTAGAAAAAATTGAAAACATTAGTTTAATCTCTTAGACTCTTATTTTTACCTCTGTATATGATAAATTTGGTATGTGTGGGGTGGATTTTTTAGACACCTAAAACTGGCCACAACTAGCTTTCGACTGATTCCTACCAACCATTACAAATTAAGCATATGAATCAATAAATATCCCAAATTTGATTATGAATCATTCATAAAATATTATAATCATGTTGAGGCATCCCCAGTTTGGGTATCCTATAATATTAAATAATAAACTCTCACAAATTCATCTCTAAGCATCCTATAGCATCACAATAGTCAATTTGGCCTATGGACCTATTAAGTGGGGCACATGGACAAAAATAAAATCTTGAAAGAGATAAATGGATAATCTTAATTAATTAATAAGATAAATAAAATTAAATGCCTAGTTTAATTATCCTTGTGTAATTAATAAATAACTAAATAAATGAAATTTAAAAATACAAATATTCTAGCCTTTCATCATGACCTTTATGAGTTGTCAAGCTCTTTGTAAATATCCTAAAATATCTCATTTTGGAGATCCATGCATATTCATTGCAAATAAATAATAATTAACAACTATTAACTCTACTAGGGTTATATTTGACTCACCTAGGGTAGGTTTGAACCTATTACATGTTTAAAATCCACCTTTACTCACCTTGGGTTGAGATTAGATCCATTTGTTATAAATATAATGCATTGCCTATTGAATTTTAAGCTATTTTGGTGCAAAGTTATCATACACAAATGTCTTCAAAGCTTTGAGAAGAGTAGTTTTATAATGCAAAAATGCCTAAAAAGTAAGGTTATAATGCCAAAATATTAATCCAAGTTATCATCAAGCCACATAAAATCTAAAATGGTGATAAGGAGAGGATCCAACAAGCTTTATTTTCCAAATATTTCTTGAGCACAAACCAAACAAGCCACTCAACAATACATTCAGAGCTCCCAAGGAAGGTAAAGGATTATGTGTCTTTTAAATTTACTAAGATATATACTTGTAAGTGTTAGTGTTAGTGTATTTATTTGAGTTTTTATTTCTTAAACTAAAATGTTACTAACCTCCTTTCTTATATTCATATGATCACTAATTTGAGCTTAAAATGGTTAGTTACAGGTCAAGAATGAATGTTCTTAGTGTGGAAAAGATCCTAAATGAATGAAAAAATATGTTCTAGGCCTAAAATAAGTATTCCATGATATTAGAAGACATTTTACAAGGTCATTTAAGGCTCCAAGATTAAAAACTAAACATGGAGGTCTCTTTTCAAAAGTTACAGGTCTAAATAGTGACTAAAAGTCAAAATTATAGGTCTAGAGAGACCTAAACCTTCATTTTAATCCTTGAATGAATGGTTCTAAGGACTTGGAAGCTTTAAATATGTCATAAGGTGGATAATAATGGTGTTTTGATTACCTAAGATGATTTATGTGTCACCTTGGTGAAAGCAAGTCAAGAGTTGTAGTCCTCTAGTAATGGAGTGAAGAGATTACAAGTTCAAAAATGGCCATGGGATGGTCCTATAAACATTAAAAAACACCTTGAAGTAATATATATAAAATTATAAGAATCCTATAAATCACAAACAAGGACTATCATGTGGTTAATTAACCTTTAAAAAGCCTTTTGTGGCTATGTGTGAGCAAAACTTGAACTTATAGGTTTAATGGTGGTTTTGTAGGTCTAATGGAGTCTAAAAGAGTTACAGGTTTCGTGGTGTTATATTAGGTTGAAGGAGCAAAGAATAACTAAGGAATAAAAATAGACATTCAAATTCATCTTCAATGTCTATCAAACATCAAATGCTAGTATGACTAACCATCAAGTTTCAAGGTGGTTTATAAAAGATCAAATGGTAAAAATGGCATAGAAGGCAAGTGGGATAAGTTAAGAGGAGTTGAGGAGGTTTGATAAAGCATCTCAAGGAATTGAATGAGACTTATAGAAGATTAATACATTTCCTCAAAATAGTTGATGACAACATTATCATTCATAAATCACTTTTTGTCTTCAAGTGCCTTTCTAGGCCAATCAAAGATATTAAAGCCCCTTTTGATCAAAGAAGATTAGAAAACAAAGCATGATAAGTCCCTAAGAGACATGGAAGGTTTTTTAAATAAATTTAATCTTCCTCCTCTATGTTGGATGTCCAAATATGGTGGTTGAATCACATTTATGGAGCATTAAAATCTTTCTCCTCCTCTTTCTCTTCCCTTTTATATATATCTCTTTTATTCTCATTATAAGATATACTCTCATTTGATAAGGTAAAGACCTATCAAAATTTGTAAAGAATAAAATTTGAAGAAATAAGATTACCTATTTTTCCTATCTCTTTGACTGTACTTTGTGTTCTAAGTAGCTTTTGTATGATTACCTTATGAAGCAGTCTTCTTTCTTGGTGATTGTCCTCTCTTCCTTGCCTTTTTATAGGTGGTTTAAGATGTTTTTAGGTCTAAGTTTGTGTTGTTTTAGTCATAGATGAAGGTACAGTTTGAGTTTTACAAATATTTTATGATTTAACCCTTGTTTTTAAGGACTTATTTAGAATTATTAATGCAAAACAACTAGTGTTAGAGATAATGTGAGTGAGGGATCTTTGAATTGACTTTGTGTTTGTTTTGGAGCAATTAGGAGTGTCATTTAGTATGGTGTATGACCCATTTTATGATTCAATAATTTAATGCAACCATTTTACCCCTTTCCTAATAAAAATCAGTTTTTAAGTGATCTACCAAGAGGAATAAACCTTCTTTGGAGGTTCAACCCTACCATAAGATACCCATAACCTATGGTTGATCCCATTGTGTATCTAGGAATGAGAGAACCTAAAGAACCCTATCATAGGGTAAAATTATAATCCAAAACAAATCCCAAAGTAGTTAGGGACTTATTTAATTATTACTAAATATAGTTATAGAGCATACAAGATCACCATGTCAAAATGAGATGAGATTGATGAACCAATGAACATAATTCACCTCAATCATTTTTACATTTGAGGGACTTGTGTTATTATATATAAAGATAATTTAAGTTATACAACATTATACTTGTTATTTTTACCATACCATATACCATTAACATCATGCCTTAACCTATTTATAGCCAATTATTTTTACCTAACCCAACCCTATCACTTTTGGCCTTAGTTTTAATTCATTTGTATTCCTAGGCATGTTTAGTGGTTGTTGACAAATGCAATTCTGGTAGTTGTTTTAGAATCAAAATTTTGAATGTTAATAAATGAAATAAGTATTATATTCATCATAAAAATTTAATTATTCATTTATTGTCACATTTTATATTTGTGCTACTAATTATAACCACATATAGGTGAATTAATACCACTGATCATTTGTTGTTATTTATTAATTATAACCACCTTTGGGAAAAATAGGAATAACCCATTTACCTCAAATTTTTTGATCACCTTTCCATCACTATTTCCATTAAATTTCCATTTGTATATACCTAAAAATATTGGTACTTAGTTGGATGCATTTTGTGTAGGTGAAACTACAGTGACTTGAGGTCTTGTGGGACTATGTAGGTAACACTAAATTTACATTGAGGTTAGATTAGTCACCCTTTTTTTATGATATTTTTATTTTTAAATTAATTTTAAGGCATGATCTCAATATTTTATGAGTTTTGACCATGTTTCATCTCATAATTCTCTATTGAGTTGAGATACCAAAAACACCAAAACATTATAAGCATCTAAGCCAATATTCACTAATGTAGGTAGAACTATAGTATCTTGAGGTCCATTTAGACTATGTAGGTATCACTCAATGTTTTTTGAGGTCAAATTATTTATCCTTATTTTAATGTGTTAGCTATCCAAGTTTCACCCTCTTGAAAAGGAATATTCAAACCCTCCTCAAACTTAGACTAACATTAGATTGACTTATAGGTTGTGGGTTACGTGTTGTCTAAAATAAAAATATAGTTTTGTGGGGCTGAATACCATAATTTTTCACTTGAATTATATCTATAAGACCTAATTATATTGGGATGAAAATGGAAAAGAGATGAAAACTTATAAAATAACTTACACTAAAGTGGTGATGTACCCATACTTAAGATCCTATCTTGGTTTGTCCTTTAAACACACTAATGAACCTGATGAAACCAAAAAATGATAAAACCTCTTGAAAAAGTCCTAAGCATGAATATTTCATGTGAATATAAAGTGTAAGTTTTACAACTTGAAGGATAAGAACCTAGGCCTACAAAAGACATTATTATCCCATCAACACTTTAAGAACATTCCTACCTATTATACATTCACACAACCTACATAGACTGATAACATGAAATTAGGCACATGAAATGACCTACATAAGATAACGATATATACATTATATAATTAAACTCTCATAAGGTACATTAAAATTCAAACATGAAGTCTATAACTATTCTTGTATTGATTCAAAGGTGTAAGAAAGAATTTTAGTAGAGCTTTGCTACCTAGCTGAGGGATAAGAAAATAAGAGATCAATGCCTACTTATATATAATGTTTATGAGAGAGGAGATAATAATCCAAAAATAAGAGAGTCTATGAATAAGGATAATGTGGCCATATGGTAGTTACAATAGTCATAATCACTCTTTCGATATGTTGATGCCCTTCATTGCTCCTTTTTGGCATTGAGGTGAGGTGTGGAGGATATAAATTCCCTATTTAATTTCATGTATATCCTGACCACACTCAAAATATCCCATCATTTCATCCAATTATAGTTACAAGGTGCATATGGGGTGTGAATAGGCCTCCAAGAGGCATTTAATAGCCTCCTCTTTAATGTGTATGATGATATGGATTTGAAACTATCTCCATTACTTAATAATGGTATTAACATGAATTATACTCTCTTGAATGATAATTATAAATAATTTAATGTGGTTCATTAATGTCATAATGCCATTCTACACCAACTAGAACCTTTTACTTATTGATCAAATAAGCCTCATTTGCAAGTTCTTCACCTTTCTACATATTCACTATTTAATGACTTAAATAGTTGAAAAAAATTATAAAATCATCTGATAAGACTTGTATTATTAGTATATTAACCTTATGTATTGTAATTTAGACCCTTCAAGCATCCTCTATCTATAAATACTCTTACTTTTCATGACAGCCACTTGGACTAACTCCATAACTGGATGCTTAGGAGGAACTATCAGAGATATTTATAATAACTTTTTTTTATAATTTTATCTTTGGAAGAGTGAAACAAGACTTGAACTAACATTTCCCATAGTTTAAAACTCTTTATTAGGTCCTATACCCCATTTTATACTTACAACCCTACATATTTACACTTTTTGGAGGTGTTGTATAGCCTCTATATAATAAGGTACAATGGATATGGCATCCTCTAGGATGAAAACACATTCTCTAGGATAGTTAATTATTTTAAGCCTATTTATATGCATTTTTCACTAAATCTTCCTAGTCGAGTCCTCATTAGGGTTGAAGAGGGATTTAATAGTGTTTAGGACTCTTAAAAATTATTCATAGAGATTAGGGCCTTAATTATAAAATAATTGTAATATATGCATGTTTATATACCCCTCTATCTATCCTAAAGTGATTGAATCTCCATGTAAATCATTATTATAGTTATGAGCAATTAAAAATGCTCTTCAGGTAGTAAACATGCTTCTTGAGTAGTTTCTAGGTGTCTGTAGACCAAAATGACCCACTATGGGAACTCCTTAGAATTTAAAGTGACTAAAATATGCATAAAAATCATGATGATCTCTCTTATAAATGTCTTAGGTTCCCTTTCTACTCAAATTTTTCTTTACTCCACCTTTTAATGGTACTGATCTAATGAGGGTGTTAAACTAGTTTGCATGTAACTCATAAATCTTGAATTTTTACTTTACCATAGGGATATAAGGTAATTATATCTTGTCCTTAATCTAAAAATAACCTTAGATGTTTTATTTAGTAGTAATATTGGGTTGATTAGTCCATTTGGTTTCTTTTAAATAAACACAACACCTAGTTTCAACATCTGTGTCTATATGCAAACACAACTAGTCATAGAGGTATCTTTAAATGTATTATAGAGGGAAACTTATAATATTTATGACCTATTATCCCTCTTTAACTTCATAATGCATAAAAACACTTCCCATTTCTATGTTCTTAGGCTCAAACTAGTCTTATCAAGCATGTTTTGTATAGTTTGACCCCTGCACATGCCAACTAGTGAGTTTTCATGGTGCTCAAAAGACCTTAGGAGACCTTAAAGATAATTTTAGGGTTAAAAAACCTCATCTAGATGTGTTTTAGAATAATAAATCCACCATCAAGTAGATTTTTGGGTTTAGGCAAGGATCACAACGTCCACCATATTAACAATGGTTCATAGCATATAGATGTCCAAACTAGAACCAATTACCATGAACCTAGAGTGAATTGACCCCTTAATCTTCCCTCAATATCCTAGGGTCCTATGTAGAGGGTGTCTATGGAGAGAGGAGCATTGAAAGGTGACATTCAGGCTCTTTACTAACCAATTTTAATAGGTTATTTTCTCAAGGATCACTCATAAAGGCTATCCCCTCAATGCCTACCAATATTTTATGGATTTTTAGTTCATAGGGATAATTAAACTTACCAAAAATAACTAGGATTGAGCCTCTATGTGGTGAAGTTTATGAAAACTTGAATTTGGATTTCAAGTTGGTTGTGTTGGGGTAGAATGGCTCAAGTAGGGTTTTAAAATCATTAAGACCTTTTCCTTGTTTCCCTTGACTTTAAACCATATCATCAGTTCTTGACACACCATACCACACCCTTCATGCCCATCAAAATTGTTATATGAGTTTGGAGATGCTTCAAGATGGTAGTAGGGTCTATGAACAAGATTGATGTCTATGTATTTTAGCCTACCCTCAAGGGCATCTGACTGTAACTTGAGATGTTACTTCCCTTAGATAGTGTATGGAGACCTTTATCATCATGCCACATTATTTTATAACCACATATGGACTCAAATATATCTGCAAGCCTTTAAAAACAAGAATTCACTCACCTAGACCCAAAATTGACTATAACAGAATGGGCTAGGTCTGAGATAAAATAGTGGGTATACCCACTATTTTTCTGGCCTAAATAGAACCATGGATGCCTTAAACTAGTCATAATGACCATTCTTACTAAGTTTGAAGATCTGGTCATGCCTTTAGATACCTCAAACAACCATTTTTCTCTAATTATCTATAGGTTGTGAGTTGATTGAGTGGTTAAGCATGAGGGTTCCAAGTAGGATTTTATCCTTTGATTCTTGAGATAACTATTGGACATTTTTGGCACATATACCAATATTTCCTAAATTCAGTGTAGTTTCATGAGGATCAAGTATGGAGTAAGGCTTGGACAAGATTTTTGGATGAAATTAATGGACTTAAGGGATCATAAAAAATTCAAATATTTTGAAAAACTTTGATCTTTATTAAAAGTGTATCTTACCAATTTATAAGGGATAGGTTTATAGTTGTAAAGAGTAGGTATCTGAATAGATTTTCATAGTGTTTAAGTCTTCAAAGATAAAGCTATAGTTCAAGCATAAGTTTGGAGGATCCTAAAAAGAAAATCTAAGTGTCAAACCTTTTTGGGTAAATACTTAGGAATTTTTTTAGGATTTATTTTTTTAGTTTCAATTATTTCTAACCTTTTTATTTGGATAAGTATTATTTATTTTAGAAGACTTGTTTTGAGTCTTTTGGGATAAGTGTTGGGAATTGTTTCAGACATTTTGTCTAAAACAAAAATCTTAAAGGATCATTTTCTCAAAAAGTGTACCAAACAAAAGGCCCAAAGGGTACTTTTTTAGACAAAGTGGTCCATTCAAAAATCCTAAAGTGTATTTCTTCAACAAAATGTCCAAAAAAAAAAGCTTGAGGGGTCATTTCTTTGACAAAATTATCCCGAGACAAAGTTTCCAAAGGATCATTCTATTGGAATGTGGTCCAATGCAAAAGTTCTAAAGGGCATTTCTTTAAGAAAATGGATAAAACAAAAATCCCAAAGGGTAAATTTTTAAGTAAAGTGTCCTATACATTTTCCCAAAATGTCATTTTTATAGCAAAGTGTCCCAAACACTTTTTTCCAAAGGGTACTTTTTCTTCACCAAAAGGTCCAATACAAAAATTTTAAAGGGTAATTTTCAATAAAAATGTCCTAAATATTAGTTATAAAGGGTCAATTTTCATAAAAGTGTCCTATACAAAAATCCCAAAGGCATGAATTCTTTCAAACATTTTATCTGAATCAAAAGGTCCTTAGAAAAAGATAAGTATGAATTCTTTCGAGGAAATTATCCTGTGATAATTTCCCTAAATACCTCATTTATCTCAAACATTTTATCTACAAGTATAATTCATGAAGACATGAATTCTTTTAGACATTTTGTATACAAGAAATTATCTAAGGAAAAGAGAAGGCAAACTCAATTCTTTCAAGAAACTATCCCACAAAAATTTCCCTAAACATTTTGTCTGATGAAAAAGAGTCACAAACAAATTCCTTCAGAGAAAATGGCTGAAACACAAAGCCCACAAAAAATGTCCAGCAAAAGGTTTGATAAAAATAACCTAAGAAATTTGTGATCTAATAAAGTAACATTCACACAAGTGTCAAAATAAATCTTAGTAGTCATCTATTAGGGTCGAAAGATTGATGTTCATGCAGATGTCATTGATGTTCTCATAGATATCAAATGATGGGCATGCAAACATCAAATTTAAGACCTAAAAAATAACTGTTAAAGTTTGAATATTGTAATGATGATCCTAAAAACATCAAATACATTCACATAGACATCAAATATTGTTGAATAAACATCAAAATTTGAGCTCATAAAGTAGCCATTAGAATTCAAAAAATAGGATCAATGATCGGTGTTCAATCATATAGATGATCTAATGGTAAACAATGACTGATAGTTTAATGGGCCTAGATAAATCAATGTATCACATTTAATCCTAGATCAAATCTAATGATGAACAAAAACTATTAGGTTAGTGGGTCCATGAAGATATAATATAGCATGTTTGAGCATATAAAGGCATATCAACAACACATAAATAGAGTCAAAGAGTCAATGAGTTGAGGAGTTTCCACATGGTGTAAGTATGAGAGTTGGTATACTGGCAAAATATCCTAAGGATTAATGCATGTTTGACATGTGGTGTAAGATTAGACAAATTTGACAATTCAAGGTATAATATCGATGATTGGTGCTTGATCATATAGATTAAGATCAATGGAGTGAGAAAAAGTCAATAAGTCAATGAAGCCTGAGTTAGTTTACCAACAACCAATGAATAAAGGATCGAGTTGGGACATTTTCAACTAAGGTCTATATAACATTTCAACTCAGGCAAAACAAATTAATGGACCTAATCTAGTAGAAATTATATGGAACTGAGCTTGATCTTGACCTAAGTTGAGATAGGATAAATAATAAGAAGCAATCATTGCCAACAAAGCTTCATAGAGGTAAAATAGGTCTTTTAGACCTAATATAGGCCAAAAATGTGGTAACTTATTGTAAAAGGGATTAGGCATAAATTAGAGTGCCATATATATGGACTATAGGAAAAATAATAACCTTAGATTGGTTTTTTGACTATATGATAGACCTATGATCCAGATATGAAAGTAGAGTAGATAGGTGACTAATGCAAAGGGTCTTTGTCATTTAGGATGGACATAATATTAATAAGTAGCTACCTAAAAATAAAAAATCCATGATCTATTTAGATCTATGAGCATGAGGTTTTGTCCTCAAGTGAGAGATGGTGTGAAGGATAAAAGAAAAGGTCTAGTGTTAGGAACTACAACTAAGAGCATTCAATGTGTCTTTAGAACCTTTGTAGACTTTCTCACTTAACAAGCCATGGGCAGTGTCCTAATTGATCAAAAGGGTGATGACATTTTCATTGGATAAGGATTAAAATGTGGTGGCTTAGGTTCATTTAATGACCTAGGACAAAGTGTTCTTTTTACAATGGTGTCATCCCACATCCTTTCTTTCTCTCTTTATTCTCCTATATATCCTAGTCTCATTCCCATTTAAGGGGGTTTTAGCTCTTAGAATTTAGAATTTAATTTTTATGATAAGGATATTCATCGATACTCTTTCAAAAGTGTGCTCATTTTATATGGTTAAACCATGTTAAAATATTATAAGAACTACATTTTGAAGTAATAGGATCAACTCTTTGCCTATCTCTTATCTTTAATCAATGCTTAGTATGCTTATGTATGGTAAATTTTTGAAAGAGATTATTCCTAATTTGTTGTCCTTTTTATTTCCTCTTTGAAGGTGTTTTCAAACTAACTTGTAGGTCTAGATTAGTGTTCTACTTGGAACCTATTTTATGAAATATTTATGAAACTAGTGAGACTGTGAGATTGAGTAAGCCATAGTTGTCTTTTTCTGATCTAGTGTGTGTTCAAGCTTATATTAGTGTCTATTTAACTTTGTTCCATCACCATTTTTATCTTTATTAGGATCATTTATCCTCTTATTACCCATTTTCCCTGTTAAGTATTAGTTTATCATTAGTTTTAGGTGAGAATTAAGAGGAAGCTAGACTTCTCCATAGGTCCAACATTGACATAGGTGACCCATAGCCTGGGGTTATTCCCATTGTGCATATTAGTTGGAAATAGCCTAAATAACCCTTTCTAACGGTGAAAATTAATCCTATAATATTTTCTTTCATGCATGGTGGGACACACTTCTTTTAAAATGAAGATTTATCAAAGTTGATGCTGGTTTGATCAAATTTGTAATAGTTAAACTCCCAATCAACACCATCTGATGAATCTAAAAGGAATAATAAACACTTTGGTGTAGAACAATAACTTCATCTCATGCTAAAGGTGACAATAAGGATAGTTTCATTAGGTATTCCCTTTGAATTTGTTGAACTACCTTTAGATTCAATAAAAATATTAAGGTTTGCTAATACACATCCATATTAGGAAAATTTTGCTCCGAGGTCATTTTCAAGAAGACCTTTATTAACCCCTTTCATAGCCATGGCAGCCCCTAGAAATTTTGTGGATTTTAATGGCCAAAGTCCTTTAAAATTTTTCCAATATGATTCTATCTAATTTATAGACCTTAAAAGTGTTCCTTATTATGCTAGTGACCAAGATACAACACCTTTTGAGCACCTCATGGACATAGCCAATTTTGTAATATCCATAATGTCACTGAGGAAAATATAGATATTAGGTTATTAGCTAATTATTTTAAAGGAAATTCCCTAGATTGGTATAGAGGCCTTACCACCAATTTCATTCAAATATGGGACTAATTAGGGGAAGCCTTGTGTAAAATCTTTGAGGATAAAAGTGATCATCTATCACTTGTAGAGTAACTAACTGCCATTTCAAGAGCTCCTCATGAAGTCATGCAAAACTTCAACACAAGGCTCTAAAAAACTTGGGATAGAATCCCAGTCTCAGTTAGACCAACCCCTAGCTTTACCTTCTTATATTATGTAAAGCATTTAAATAGTGACATATCAATGAAGTGTTTCACTAAATTTTGAATCTATTTGATGTTTAAGGAGAAACAGAGATGAAGGGTAGGGATTAAAGATTAGAGAAAACTCAAATTGGTTACGCATCATATCCATATGATGTTGACCACTCCTCTTTGGCTAGGGAGGAATACCTATGAATAAGAAATCACTACCACCAAAAATATTTGTTAATAGATATATGAGTGGGATGCCAAGCTACGTGCTTGTTATTGGAAGTGTAAAATTCCTTGGGGATGATATTCCACTTTTTGAAACAAAATGGTAATGAATAAAAAAATAAGAGAGAGAGTAAGAGAGAGATATTCATACCATTCTTGTAGTTTGAGTGAAACAAAGAGTGACACAATATATTTAATGTGAGTTGTTTGTGTTTTTAAAGGTTATTTAGGAAGGCTCAAGGAGGTTAGTGGAAATACATAGTCATTGATGCCAGTTAGGCTACCAATGTCGATAAGGATATATGACCAACATCATTTATGTGATTGATGTTGGTAGGGGCAATAATTTATTAGGAGGTTGAAGGAGATTTTTTGATCTAAGAGGTGGATGTTGGTTAGGTTTATGAGGTTGAGAAGAGTCACAAGGGAGTGGGTAAGACTCAAATAGATCTAGATAGAAGTTTGGTATGTTTGGAGTAGAGGAAAATAGGTGGAGTTTTACAACTCCTCTACAGGGAGAGTTAAGAAGTTTATAAAATGATAAACAATATAATGTAAAGTAATTATTAAATGACTATTTAAAGGGATTAAAAAACATAGATATATACTTAGCTGGTGAAATAGATGAACCATGAGTGCTAGATATATGGATCTGATGAGGCATGTTGAAGTAATAGGTGAACAAAAAGACACACATGTACTACCAGTTCAGAATAATCCAAGCTTTGTGTAGTATATCAATTCCTAATTTGGACTGATTTGTGTAGAGTAATGGTAAGCCTAGATGTAGAAAGTTGAATGCTAAATCTTGTATGCAAATGACTAAGTTTTTTTAATTTTTGATGACCTAAATACTAGCTTGGAATTTAGCTTAAGTAATTGACATCAATGATCCTAACAAAATTGGCTATGGGTTGACCAATATCAATGGCATGAGAATAGGTAAAAGGGTTATATTTAGCCTATTTTATTTTCCTTCTCCTTCCTAGTGTGGCCATTAGGAAATGGTAGATATTTGAGGCTAAAAAGGATGTAGTTAGTTAGCAATTTATGTTTGGGGTGAGAAGAAGTCATGGGTATTTAGTATTAGGGGACTAAATTTTGAGGTGACTCAGAGGCTAAGAATTATTCCTAAAATGAGGTGGCATAAGTATTTTTTAATTAACTTAACTAAATATTTTAAATTAATTAAATGTGTGAGGGGTGAAAACATGGGTTAGGAAGTATAAATATTAAAAGGGGATCAAGGGGGATTTTGACATAGGGAGTTATGCACATGTGTGATGTAATTTTGGTATCTGCATTTTCCCATTTTGTCTTCTAATTTATATTGACAAGTTACAAGACAAAAATAGGAGTTGAATACTCTAGGTATTAGATGAGGTATCCCCCCTCAAAACAAGAACTGATGGAGGAGAATCTAGAATTAGGTACTAGTTTGATGAGGAGTTAATTAGGTGGGTAGATATTGAGTGAGAGAATGGTAACATTACTACTTGTGAATATAATACTATGAGTTATAGTCAACATAATCAATAAAGGGTAAAGGCAATGAGGACTCATATAGAAATAAAAAAATCAAAGCTTGTAAGTGATAGTTGATAAATTTAAAATAATCAAAGTTGTAACTCTAATGGTCCATGTGTTCTAGGTATCTGATGTAGGAAGTGCTCCTAGTAAACACAAAAGGTTGTAGGTGACATGACTAGCTTGGTCATGATCTAAAACACCTGATATACATGCATGTGTATAATAGCCAACTATAGTGAAGTAGCATAAGCAAACAAGAAAAAAAATAAAAGGTTGGTTTAAAATGGTCAATGGTTGAGGAGATATTCATGATCTCTAGTCAGAGTCATCATAGGTGGAGTTTTAAATGATCTCCAAGGTTGGCTATCATGGTTAGGGAGATATATGTGATTTTCAAGGTGGGTTGTCATGGTCAGGGAGATATATGTGATCTCTAAGTTTCCCCAGACTTAGGGTGTAGTCTAAAGGGTGATAGTTGGGGTTTAAAACTCTAATTTAAGGGTACCAACATTAGTTATGTCTCCAATGTTAATAGGAAGTATTATTGACATCGTCTTAGGTCAAGACTACTAACATTGGTGGGTGACCAAACCTGGAAAAAAAGGGTTTGGCAAACCACCAAAACTCATTTGAAACATTTGATTAGAGGAAAAGATCTTTGGGTGTTGGTGTGGGTAGAGATGGTAGAGCTAGGAGGAGACCTAACTATAGGCATGCCACCATAAGGATCATTTTTGAGTTAAATTAGAATTTAAGTTTGTTAATTTGTGATGTGGGACAATTTGTTATGTTTGGGGGAGAGAGGGTAAGTAAAGGGATAGTAAATGGGGTGAGGGTATGTTTAGGAGAATTTGGGAGGGGTATGGGTGTAGTTTTTAGGGAGAAACTTAAAGTTGGGAGATGAGTTATTTGGCCCTAGGGTGGAACCAATCATCAATTTTAGTGGGGTTTGCTAACATCAATTGATACTGAAACTAATGTCGATCAACACCAAGCATTGATATCAATATATAAGATTGATGACAGTCACCTTGAAAAACCTAAACTAAGAAAAAAATCTAATTTTGGATCCCCAATTGAGTTAGTCAACTAGCCTAGTGGCTAAGCTAGCCTCAAAAGACCCCATGTCAATTGAGTGCTACCTACATAGCCCATGTGAGGGCCTCAGGCCAATGTAGTTCTCATAGTGCATAGGAAAAAAGGGTGAAGTATGGTTAAATTTTTTTAAGGGAATTGGTTTTGGAAAGGGAGTTTGAAATAAGTCATGGGACATAGGACCAAAAAGATAGGTCATGGGGTGGAGGGTGTGAGATATAGGTAGTGAGGCCTAGAGTTTGAGATGTAGTCTATAGGGCCCATAGTTTATAGATAGGTAGTTAGACCTAGGGTTTAGTGATAATTAGTGAGGCCTAAAGTTTAGGTATATGTAGTTGGGCATAGGGTTGAGAGATATGTAGTTAGGTCTAGGGTTTAGAGATAAGTAGTTGGTTATAGGGTTTAGGTGGGTTAACAAGTTAGATAGTGAGCTAGGTATATGGTTGAGCTAACCTCAAAAGACCCCATGTTGACTGAGTGATTATTACATAGCCTAATTGAGGGCCTCAAGCCAATGTAGTTCTCTCATAGAGAAGGGAAAAAAGGGTAGAGGTTTATATTGAAAAGTATGTGAGTTGAGATTTCTATGTGTGGATGAAAGTTAGGTAAGAGTTGACATTATGAGATCAACTTCATATGCTACTAATGAGGATGAGGAGGGATATCACCATGGATGAGTGGGAGAACATAAAAGCTATAGGGTTAGGAGGAGTGTGATGATATTGTAGAGTTGTATATGATGTTAGTTTGATGATATCATTGATAGAGAGGTGGGATCAGACCACCAACACTTTTTATTTGCCTACTGGAGAGTTGATAGTGACATAGGAGGATGTGTACAATATTTTATGATTGCTACTCCAAGGTGAGGAGTTCTTCTCTTATTTAAGAGAGGAGCATGATATTCACATGGTTATATTATTTGTAGAACATGTTAGTAAGGTGACGTATCACTCAACTAGCTTTACATATGATCCATCATACACTACCAATGAGGAGCTGCATCAGTTGAACATCTTGATGATGATAGGAATTATAGTATATGCAATACTAGATGTAGATGGTGGGATATTTCTTATTGCATGGATAAGTGTATTAACATAGATGATTGAGCAATAAATTGTGTATGCATGGGGACCAACTTTTTTGGCATAATTATAAAGAGAGTTGTGGGGTTTTAGGCTATGGTGATGGTATAATTTGTGTGTCAAGCATTTAATCCATTATTGGGAATATGAGCACATCCTAGTGACATGACCATTGGGGATACCCACCATGATTGTAGCTAGTTTCAAGGTCAGGTTCGGATGGTGGAGAGAGGTGATGGCCTAGACATAAGTAGACAACATAGTGTGGGACATTGTTTATTATAGGTGTATGATAGATGGATTTATTCCCATATATATTGTTTGGAGGCATTACTTGACATACCCTACATTCAAAGGATAGGAAGAGTAGCTTGTCAGTTTACAAAAGGCATTATGGGTTAGAGGGAGATGAGCTAGAGAGCTAGAGATGATACCTATGGCATGGGTTAAGAGATAGTTTGGCTTGTTATAGGATGTGCCTCCTGCCTTTCCTTGATATAGGAGGGATGATATAGAGGCACCCATAACCTTGCCCTAAGAGATATATGGGCCAATTATTTGAGGAGCTACCAGTAGGCCCAAGTGTGGTAGATCTTAGATATAAAGTGGCTTATCTTTTAGTTTAGGTCAGGAGGCTACCAAAAAATTTACAAGGAATGATGAGAGAGAGAGATGTAACTATACATGCCTAAGATGTAGTGGTTTAAGCCTGAGATGTAACAATACAAGATCAAGATGTAGTACAGGAACAAATATTAGTCTTACAAGTGTAGGTTATGACATTGTAGGGGTAGGTTGGAGCATTACAAAGCTAGGTCAGGGCATTACAGGGCTAGGTTACTACACTAATAGTAGAGAGGGATAGTTTGAGAGTAGTAGGACATGCTACTCATCCTCTTCCACCATTGGGACTAGTATAGGGTCTTATAGCAGGTGTGATGGGTCCACCATAGACTATATCTCTAATGAGGTACACCATTGTTCTAGATGAGATTACATATTGTGAGAGAGCCATCAGGGAGTTCCCATAGATTTAGAGTTATTCTTAGTTTAGAGAGTAGGAGAGATTAGTGATGTGTGCCATGACTTCTACCTCACATAGATGTAGATAGGTAGAGAGTCATGATGACACTGCTTCTTCATGATCATGACTATAGCCTTGAGGATTTTGGTTACCAGATGTTGTTATTGATGTTTTTATATATGTTGTATACACACCAACCTATGAGCCAAAGATGAGAGATGTATATTTTAAGGGAGAAATGATACTGATATAATCCATTGGTGTACATTCATATTCAACACACACACACACACACACACACACACACACACACACACACACACACACAAACACACAGATATATATATATATATATATATATATATATAATGTATGTATTTATATATATATGTATATATATATGTATGTATACATACATACATATATATATATATATATGTATATATATATGTATGTATATATATATATACATATATATGTGTGTGTGTGTGTGTGTGTGTGTGTGTGTGTGTGTGTGTGTGTGTGTGTGTGTGTGTATTTATTTATATATGTGAGTTTGTTATTTTGAGATGTGTTTATTTGATGGTGATAATGTTGATATTATTATAATGATTTTGATGTTTATATTATGTTAATGTTGAGCATGTTAGTTGACTTAGACTAGCATTTCCCATATATTTGATGGTATATGCATAGTTGATTGGTTAGTTCCATCTTAGCTTTTTTCCATATTTGTGATGGTGTATGCTTAAAATAAATGGAATAGGCTTCATAGTTTTCCTATTTATTTTTATTTAGATAAACTAAGGTTACATGTTTGGTATATTTATCATGAATAATGGTTTAGTTTTATTATGGTTTTGGGTAGCTATTTGAGTATCCTTGCTTGAGATGGATATGTGTTAAACACATAACTCTAAGAATCAATAAAAATTGGTAGAAAGACAAGAAGGTGATTGAATCTTGTCATGATATTTGATCTTAGAAGAGAAATCAACATGTGATTGAGATGGGAAAGAAAGAGGTATGATGCTTTCATATTGGCAAAGACCATAATCACAACATAAATAGGCTGAAGAGTATGAGCCTCTTGTATGATTTTCATGTTTTGACCATTTTTTTTGTTAGAGAAGTGTCATACTCACCTTGTGTCAAGTGAATTCAAAGTCCCTTGAAAGAGTATAAGGGGAAGAGGGTAAAAGGAATGAGAATTTTTGGGTAGCATAACCTTCTTAGTGGGGATGATATGCCCCTTATATGGGTGACCTGAGAGCTACTATAGGCAATTCCATGATTTATAGTTCTTTTTTTTTTATGTAAGCTGATCAATGTGGAAAGCATACAATGGGATTTTTTTTATGTTGAGGTCATATAAAGTTGATCAATATGAGAATCCTCTTAGTCATTATTTCCCTTAATAACAAATCTTAGATTAGCCATCCTTCAAGGGAGTGGTCTAAGCTTTTGTTTTTGATTTTTAATAGTTGTCCTTCAAGGGAGAAATCTAATTATAGTATCAAGGAGAAGTTACATAGTTGTCCTTCAAGGGAGTAGTCTACATTGAGAGTCATGACTTGAGAGATTAAAACTTATCTATGTATCCCATTTTTTTATTTTTTCTTTTTTTTTTCTCATTAGTCATGGATAGGACTATAGAGGCTTAGAGGTTTTCCATGTTGAGGAAGGGAGATGAATGTAATAGGGTTTCTCAAGGGATGAACTCAAGTTAAACATGAGGTGAAGCATCACTTCATTAAAAAAAGAATGGTGACAGGTGTAAAACATTTAAAGGCTCAAGTTTTAGCCTTATTTTGAGAGAAGACAAGTGATAAGTTCTTGAGCCATACTTATGAGTTATAATGTTGGGTCCAAGACAATTAGGAGCAAACTTACCCCATTTGCTTTTATCTATGTTCATCACATGTTGATTTTCCTTTAATATGATATCTTTGATATTGAAATCTCTCTCCTTGAGGTTTTTGTTATAAGCACATTTGATACGCTCTTGATATATTTGGAGGTGGTTAAGGGCTATGAGATGGTGTTCATCAAAAAACTCAAGTTGAGCCAAATGTTCTTGGTAAAAGTCATTGTTGAGCCAAATAACTTCCATGTCATAGACTAAGGAAAAAGGCATAGAACCTGTAGGGGTTTGAATGCTAGTATGGTATGCCCATAAAGCAAAGGGAATGTGCATGCGTCAATACTTGCCAGTATCATTGACTACCTTCATGAGTATTTTGGTTAAGGTTTTGCTAGAAGCTTCTACTTGTCTATTTGCTTATGGATAATATGATGATGAAAAGCTTAATTTTATTCCAAAAGTGTCACAAAGCTATTGGATAGTCTTGTTTTTGAAATATTTGTCATTATCTATTATATTTTTATGGGGGACATCAAAATTATAGATGATGTTATGGTTGATAAAGTCAACAATTTTGTTAGCCTTAGTGGAGATGAGAGGAATGGCCTTGACACACTTGGTGAAGTATTTAGTAGTAGTAATGATGGAATGGTTATAGAGAGATGAATGAGGGTTAATCTCACTAATTAGATCCAAAATCCATTGGGAGAAGGGCCAAAAGTATTTGGTGACTTGTAAGGCAAGGCTTGTAATGTGTAGGAGGTTAGCATGTTGTTGACATTTGACACAATGCCGAATGTAATCACTAAAATATTGATGGAGTGTTGGACAATAATAGATGAGTTAAAGGATAAATTTGGTGACTGAATTACCATTGAAATTTCTATCATAAATCCCATCATGGACCTCTTTAATGGTGAAGGGTATCTTAGTACTAGTGAGGCATCTAAGGAGGATAACATCAAAACCTCACTTGTAGAGAAATCCCCCTAGCATAGTGTAACGAGAGGCACATTTCATGAAATCACATATCCCATTATTGGTGAGGTCAAAAGGGGTAATATAAAAGGATATGTAATCTATGAGTTGATTATACCATAATTTGTGTGGGTTGTGTGTTACATTGCCTATAAAAAGATGTTAGATGATACATAGGAGGGAAGTGTTAAGTGATGTAAAGTGACATAGATTTTTGAGGAAGAGGGTGAAGAGGGTATGTGTGAATCAAGAGAAACCCTTATGTTAACAAAATTATTTTTAGATCAAAGAATAATTTATAAGAGGTAGGATTCGAATGATTCCAATAACATATGTACATGATGTTTATATCACTGTAGAATTTTGTTTTTACATAGGTAGGACCATTAACTTGATTAACCACTAACTAGGAGTCACCAAAAATGGTTATTGATTTAACACCCAAGAAAATAGCCATTTCAATCCCTAAGATCAAAGCTTCATATTCAGCCATATTGTTAGTATATTTAAAATCTAGTTCAAATGATAAAGGCATAGGCTCACCATTAAGAGGGATGAGGATGACCCCCACACCCCCACCATGTTGAGATTTAGACCTATCAAATAGCATCATAATTTGATAATAGATGTCATTATTAGAGACCATTGTGATAGATTCATCAATAAATTTGAGGTTTGAAGGTTGGTTATCAGGTAAACAGGTAGTAGCTAATTGGTCAGTGATAATTTACCCCTTGATACACTTTTGTTGAATAAATTCCAAGTCAAATTCAGTAAGGAACATGAGCCATTAAAGTACACATTGGTTGTGATATGGCTTGGAATGCTTGTACTTGAAGGGATTAGTATGGGTGATGATGTAGGTTTTATGATTTAAGAGGTAATGATGGAACTTCGAAGCTACAAATACCAAAGTGAGATAAAGCTTTTCAATATGGGTATATCAAGTTTCATAATCAATATGTGTGTGGTTTATGTAGTAAACCACTTGTTCTTTATGTTGATCATCCTGATGTGCAATCATAACACCCACAAAATGGTCTATTATAGAGATGTAAAGGTAGAAAGACTAGTTTTCCTTGGGTGGATTAAGAACTGGTGAGGAAAGGAGATACCATTTGAGTGTGTCAAAGGATTCTTAACAATCTATATTCCATTAGAAGGAGACATATTTTTGGATGAGATGGTGAAAGGGTTAACAATGATATGACAACTAGAAGATGAAGTGGTAGATTGGCTGAAGCTTTCCTTGTAAACTATAAAGTTGTTTGATATTAGTAGGTGGAGGCATGTCTAGTATTACTCAAACTTTAGCAGGCTCGAATTCAATCCTGCTAAAGTTTGAGTAATACTAGACATGCCTCCTAAATGTATTTCTTTGGGTTTAGTCAAACATTATATTGGAGGAGATGAGTGAATATGATTTTGAGAATCATCAAGTGATCTTGGAAAATTTTAAACTTTTCAAGTAAGTCATCCACATAGTCTTCCATAATTTTGTGTCGGATATCATGGAAGATATAAGTCATGACACGTTGGTAGGTGGCACCAAAATTATTTAGACCAAAGGGCATGACCTGATAATATAAATTCCTTCATGGGGTAATGAAATTTGTCTTATGTTGATCTTGGGGAGAAACCAAGATTTGATTATAACCTAAGAACCCATCCATAAGTGATAGCATCTCATAGCTGATTATTAGATCAACAAGTTGGTCGATACTTGGCAAAGGAAAGTCATCCTTTGGACAAGTGAGGTTTAGGTCATGGTAGTTGATGTAGATATGGACCCCCTATCAATTTTGTGATAATAACAATATTGGATACCCATTATGGGTATTCTATGGGTTGGATAAAGTTAATATAAAGGAGGTGTTAGAGCTCTTATTTAACAAGGAGAGTAATATGAGGATGCATTTTTCCAAGATTTTGATTAACAAGTTTAACATATTAGTTTGTGATAATTTTGTGAGTGATGATAGAAGGGTCAATACCAAACATGTCATTATAATACCAAGCAAAGGCTTTGATATGGTCATTAATAAATGTGGCATAATTAGTTTACTTAGAGGAGTCCAAAGATTGGCCAATATTAAGAATGTAGGGGTTATCATGAGAAGGAAAATTGATGTCAATAGTTGATTCATTTAACATAGATTATGTTTTAGATGGGAGTGATAATTGGATATAGGAATCATCTACACCCATGTATGTGAGAATAACATCATCATCTTGACATTGGATAGTGTTGATATTGGGAGAGTATTCATCAATCATTTTAGGATGAATGAGAGGAAGGGACCTTGTTTCCTTACCTTGGTGATAGGTGAGGGGGCCCAAATGGATGGCCTTTATTGAAAAAAAATTAGGAGGTATAGATACCTCCAATTTGGTAGGTGATGGTGGAGGAGAGGATGGAGAAGGAGAGACTAGCTCTTTGATAATTGGTATATGAGAAGTTTTGGTGAGTTAAATTGGTTTACCATAACCCACTTCATGTCACTTTTTGAAAATTTCAATGCTTTTATTGGTGGGATATTCAATGGGAATATGAACACCCTGATCGTAATGACCCAAACCAAATCCTTTCCAAGCACACCTATAAAGATAGGTGTGAGTGAAGCTAGTCTTGCTTAGGAAAGAGAAGTCATAGGTAAATGGTTGTGGAGAAGAGGATGGATTGTTGATAGTGGGAGCCTAATTAATTCCCCCATATATGAAATTAGTTCAAAGGTTAGGGGGACCATATGGGATGACCATACCAATGTGGGGATCATAATTAGGGTGTAGATGAAGCTTTCCATACTCTTGTGGAGTATGGAACATGTTGAGTGTCAAAAAATGATATTCTCTGAGTGACATATGCTTGAAAGTTTCCTCCATGGGGTCTTTGTTGGGAATTTATGTCTCTAGTATCTATGTAACCAAGGTAGTGGAGCTTATGGAAGCTTTAGAAGTATCATGTATATACTATTATGTCTTTAATGGAATGAGAACATCATTGGGGCTATAATTAATGTTGCATGTTTTGAAATGAGGTGGGTCAGTGGGAATAACATGCACTTGCCCATTGTGCTCAAACTTGATGTAGTAGTGCAAAGTCAAGGGCACACATGTTATAGCACATATCTAAGGTCATCCAATTAGTATGTTATATTATAAATCTCCTTATACAACATATAAGAGCTCAAGAATTATGTGGGGACCCATATGAATATGTAAGATAATAGTACCCACCATAGTAGCCATGGTATCATTAAAAGATCAGAGTACCACATCAGTTTGAGACATGTTATTGTTAAGAAGGGCTAGCTATTTGTAGGCATAGGTGGAGATAATATTAATACTAGATCCTCCATTGATCATGACTCTTTTGACATGATTTTGATCAATATATGTGGTGATAAAAAGGGAAAAATCTTAATCTTTAATGTGTTGAAGTGGTATTTCCAAATCATTAAAGGAAATTAGAGAGTTGGTGTTAAGAGAGCTGACCAAAGCTACAAGAGGTTTGGGATCATTAGGTTATACCTCAACCACTTGCAAATCACTAATGAAAGATTGATGGTGTTGGGGTGAGTTTTGTATTAACTCATACAAGGACATTTTCATAGGGGTTTGGTGAAGTTTTTTCATCATCGAGTTCTGAATAACTTCTAAAGATGTTGATTTTGGGACACCCAAGATATAAATCTTAGGATTCAGAGGAGGGGTGTATTCTAAGAAGCGATGAGCCCAAGGAGTAGTGACCTTTTACTTACCTCTATCCTTTTGATTTTTTGACCATGTGGCCACATTAACCATGTTGATTTGAAACATAGGTGAAGGAGGTGGTAAACGGGGTACAACAACATCTTTGGGTTTGAATTTAGGTGAAATGGTAGGAGGCACTATGGATTCTAGGGGTGGAAAAGTAGAAAGTTTCATGGAAGTATAAATAGAGAGAGTGTCAACATCAAAGTGTTGTTGAATAACTATTGTGAGAGCTTTACAACTCTCAGTATCATGTTTAGGTGAATGATGATATAAACACACTTGTGTATCCTCTAACCAAGATGGCTTTGGTATAAGATAGATATAAGGCTTAATGGGAGGAAGAGATATTGTAGAGTATTACAATAACTAGCATAGGAAAAAGATCTGAGATCCTAGAGTGGGCTAACACTTGTTATCATAATGGGGGTGGACACCTTCTTTGGTTTAGGAGTCATGGGGTGATTTTCCGTGGCACCTTTTCAAGTGGCAGTGGAGCCACATGTTTTTCTAACACTTTCTTGGTGTTAGGTATCATGGTGTCAGATGTGAAAGGTGTACTAGGTGGTAGAGGTAGTATTGGAGGTAACTTAGCCTTTTATTTCACTTAGATCAGTGATACTCCAACTAAAGTAGAGGGATGTGGTCTCAAAATTGATGGTAAAGTTGAAGGTGGAAGAGGGAAGGATTAGTGAGATCTAAGAATCTTAACATTATTCCTTAGTTCAAGCCATAGAAATCCAACTTACAGTTGGAGAGTTAGATCTAATTTCACCTATGGATGAATTATATTAGAGACTAGACGTATGCCTAAAGACCTAATCTACTTTAATGTGGTATATGCCTATGAGGGTGAGGGTTCTGATGTAGAAGGATGAGCTTCTAGTCATTTTAGTGAAGAAGCTCTAACTTTGTCAAAGACCTTAAGGTAAAGGGTAGAGAGAGGATTGGTGGTCAAGGATGACACTCATTGTATAAGATAAGGATTTTTAAGTTGGTCCTAAAATGCTACATGACTTAACTTTGTGGAGTCAAGAAATTCTAGATTTCTCACTAATCATGAAAAGGGTTTAGATGAAGTTAATGTAGGCTTTAAATTTGGTTATTTAAAAGGATTAATTGATTGAGAAAAAGGGAGATTTTTGGCCTCTACTACCTTAGGCCGAAGATGAGAAAGAGGGACAACAAGGTCTTCTTCGATAGAGACAAGAGAAGAGGCATGGTCTTTCATGGGTGGGGGAGACGTAGGAAAAAAAATTTCCACAAGGGGGTATCACATAGGTATAATTTCTCCCTCAACATGTGGTTAAGGAATAGGTAAAGTATGATCTTCTATAGGTAAAAGAAGTGGTAAAATTGATTAAACTAGAGTCGGCACAATAGGTTTCTCGTCTAATGTAAGAGTAGATAACACTGGATCTTCTAAGTGTGAAGGAGGAGTGGATGGGGTACTACCTTTTATTAGTGGAGGAGAGGCAGGTAAAGAGGGTTCCTCAAGAGGGTATAACATAGGAATGATGTTATTAGGAACATGTAGTTAAGAAATAGGTAAGGTGTGGTCCTTAAGTGGTAAGAGGATAGGTAAAATGGGTGCAAAAGAAATTGGCAATACATGCTCATCTTATGGAAAAAAGAGAGGTAAAGGAAGCCATTCCTCACATGGAGTGGAATGGTTAAAGGAGGCTCTTCTACTTGAGGAAGAAGAACTGGCAAAATAAACTCCATCGATTGTGGAGGAGGAGTAGGTAAAATAGGTGCCTCTTATTGTAGGGTAGGTTGGACTAGAGGTAAAGGAAAGAACATATTGACCATATGGATATTATGATCACATGAGTTATTAGCCATGGTCTAATTAATATTTTAATTAGGTGAATGGTTAGGAAAAGGGTGTTTGAACACATATATATTTTTATTAGCAAGTGCATTAAGATTATCTAAGATTAGATCACCCTTATCAAGCATATCTTGAATGATGTTCTTGAATGTTTTATAGTTATAGAATTGCGGCCTTTTAATTAATGGTAGCCACAAAAATCATCCTCCTTGTACCAAGTAGGAATAAGACAAGAGGGATCAAAATGTATAGGAGGCTTGATTTGAGGAAGGGTTATGGCTCCCTATTGTAACAGTTTTTCCAAAATAGATGTATATGACTCCCTAATGGGAGCGTATTGTCTTTATTCATACCATTGTTGGAATTGCTTGGTCAGATTTTGTGAGGTCGAGGAATTAGGTTGGTTTGTGGTTGTGGAAGAAGATAATTTAATGACCACCACATTGGTGGAGCCCTTAGATTTTTGGTTAGAAGGAGAAGTTTTAGAATAAGAGGAGTCATTTTATTTGGAATTGATGTTCTTACTACACAACTTGACTCTATCTTTGTTTATAGCTTGAATCTTGAGTTTTTGTGCCATTGTAAAGGCTTCATAAAATGTGAAAAAAGTTTGTACTTAGAGTGTGGATGAAATTTTCTTAACATATGCCCTTGAGAAGAGATCAATAAGCTCAGGTTGGGGTAAAGAAAAGGAGAGTTGATTGATTAAGCCTCTCTAGTGAGTGACAAAATATGTGATAGACTCATCATCAAATTATGTAATAAAATAAAGGTCCATAATATAAACCTTTTTATAAATATTAATAGAGAAATGGTCTAGGAATAATTGTGCAAGTTGGGTAAATGAGAAAGGGGAATGCCAAGTTATAGAGCTATACCAATCTAGGTTAGCACCTTAAAGAGTCATAGGGAAGGTATGAAGTAGAAACACATCATCATGCCCTATTAAATTAAAATCATGTCTAAATGCTCACAAATGATATTACAGATCCTCTTTACTCTAGAAATGAGTAAATTTGGAGAGTTCCCATTGGATTGGATAAGGTCAAATAGGCATAAAAGGATGGATTGGATCATTACTTATCTGATCATAAGATAACACATTCTTTGAACCTAACACTGATGTCTCTAAATTAGATATGTTGTCCATCAACATCTTAATGAGGTCTAGAGGAGGTTTGGTTTAGGAGATACCCTCTAAGCTATATGGAACTTGATAAGAGGTAGAGGGATCATATGACATATCTTGTTGTATTTGTGTTGATGCAACATAAGGGTAGTGAGTCATAGGCTAGGGGGTGGAAATGAAAGGGGCTTATCCTGATGGGTTAGAGCTAATGCTTTGGTTGAGTGTTGTTATTGTAAGCTGGGTTATTATCATGGTTATACTAGGTGAAAGGTGAGTTTTAAATTGTGTAATTATAGGTGTGAGGGTAGACAATATGCATACCACCAAATTCTAAAATGGGGTTAGATTTGATTGAACTACTTGTGGTTGTGAAGGCAGGGAAGTCATGATGGGGTTTAGGTGAGACTAGGTGGTTGGTGATGTTAAACTTTGGAAATTGTTTATGGTTGGGTTACTTTTCAAAGTGGTGGTTTTAGTAACCATGGGGAACATAGTGGAGACATATAAAACTAAATTTGTCTCCATCAGAGAAGTTAACATACCATATAGTTGGTCACCCAAAGAATTGTAGGTTTGGCTCATGGCAAGGTAATGTTGAAAGGCTACCACATTACAATCAAGAAATTTAGAAAAATATTGATCTCCTTTAGGTATAATGGGAATTCGGTTAGGGCTAGTAGTATCATTTATATCTAAAGTATGATCCATAACATAATCAACAATAAGAGGGGAAGGTGGAAGTGGTTGTTGGCTTGTGTAATCAGCAAGAATTTTAGCTTGGCTTCACATCAAACCATGAAAGAAGAAGTATAAATAGTCTTAATACTCTGTATTAGTGATAAAATAAAGAAAAATTAGGTTTGAGTGTAGGTAGATAGGTTATTTTTTCTTGTTTTTTTGAGCAAACTAAAAATAACTAGTTTACATAGTCATCGACATCGATCACTTGACCGATGTAAGTAGGTTAAAGTTTACCAATGTCAGTGGGTTTAATCAATGTCAGTCACTGTGGAGTCTTGGGAGATGAAAAATAAAATCTAGGTAAAATAGAGAATGCAAGAGGTCTATATGAGGAGGTTTAACACTTAGAAAACCTAATATAATAGGTTATACAACCTAAGTATTATGAATAGTGTTGATTTTGTAAATCAATGGAAAAGCATCCTTACCAAATCCAAAATATAAAAGGTAATAGAAAAGTCAAAAAATAACATACAACCATAATTATTAACTCCTAGAGATTAATTTTAGTCTCATGTTGGATTATGCCTTAATCATATAGTGAGAAGATAATTTGGTTATTGGAGGTACTAGAAAGCAATCTAGATTTGGTTTCAGGTTAGTTTTGGTGCTCAAGAGGAAATTTGTGTTAGACCAGGTATGTGGCTTCTTATAGGAGATTTCTCCCCACACTTCATGGACCTAAATCCAAGCTAGGTCACTTAGCCAAAATATACCTTTTATCTAGAGTTTATACTCCACCAGAGAATAGAGTGGGTTCTCATCTTGGTGGTGAAATCGAAGTAGGATAGTCAAGTAGGGTAAGGTGATCCACTAGGTGATGAAATCTTGATGGGCCTTGTCTCAAGTGATTTTATATGTTTATTTTTGTTAGTTTGATTTTTTTGTGTAACATTGGTATACTATGATTCATTCATACTACTTATAGTTAACTAGGTGAGCTAATATGCAACAAGCAAACAATGAAGTGTAGTAAGTTTTAAACCCAAATTTGAAGTGTTTTAATTCAAATGAAAATAATGATGAAATAGGAGAAGAGAATTAATTTCACTATCCTAATGTGCAAGAAAGAAAAATATATAGAAGAAATTTCTTTTTTAGCTTGCAATAAAAATGATAGGTTTCTCTTAGAGGCAAAAGAAAGAGAAGAGTGGCAAGGAAGAAGAAATTTCAGTTTACTACCTTTAAACAAAAAATAAAATGTCAAATATCTCATTTTCAAGAAAAAGAGAGGGATAAAGTGGAAGGAATGAAAATTTCACTATAATACACCTATATTAATGCTTAAAAAAAGAAAATAACCCAAGGAAAACCCTAGGGTCCCATCTGGCATGCAAAAAATGTTTCACTAAATTTTGAATCTACTTGATGTTTAAGGAGAAATAGAGATGAAGGGTAGGGATTAGAGATTAGAGAGAAAATAGATTGGTTGTGTGCCATATCCAGATGATGTTTATCACTCCTCTTTGGCTAGGGAGGACTACCTATGAATAAGAAATCACTACCACCAAAAATATTTGTTATATATATGAGTGGGCTGCCAAGCTACGTGCTTGTTCATGGAATTTTGAAACTTCATTAGGGATGACAGTCCACTTTTTGAAACAAAATGCTAATGAATAACAAAATGAGAGAGAGAGAGAGAGTAAGAGATAGATATTCATAACATTCTTGTAGTTTGAGTGCAATAGAGAGTGATGCAATATAGGAAATGTGAGTTATTTATATTTTTGGAGGTTGTTTGGGCAGGGTTAGGGAGGTTAGTATAAATACATAGTCATTGATGTTGGTTAAGCTATCGATGTCAATAAGGATATATGATCAATTTTTGTTATGTGACCAATGTCAATAGGTAAAATATATTCTAAGGAGGTTATACGAGATTTTTTGAGCTAGGAAGTGGATGTTGGTCAAGTTTATGAGGTTGGGAAGAGTCTTAAGGGAGTGGGTAAGACTCAAGTAGGTCTAGATAGAAGGTTGGTATGTTTGAAGTAGAGGAAAATAGGTGAAGGAGTTTTACAAATCCTCCACAAAGAGAGTTAGGATGTTCATAAAATGATAAATAGTATAATATAAAGTAATTATAACACGACTATTTAAAGGGATTACAAAACATAGAGATATATTTAGCTGGTGAAATAGATAAACTATGAGTGTCGAATAGATGGCTCTAATGACGCGTGTTGAAGCAATAGGTGAATAGAAAGATAGCATGTGATACTGATTCAGCATAATTTAAGCTCTATGTAGTATATCAATTCCTAATCTGGATTGATTTGTGTAGAGTAATGGTAAGCCTAGATGTAGAAAGTTAAATGTTAAAGCTTGTATGTGAATGATTGAGTTTTTCTAATTTTTGTTGACCTAAGTACTAGCTTGGAATTTGGCTTAAGTAATCAATGTCAGCGATCCCACCAATGTTAGCCATGGGTTGATCAATGTCAGTGGTATGTGAATAGGTAAAAGGTCTATATTTAGCCTATTTTTTGTTCCTTCTCCTACCAAGTGTGGTATCTATTAGGAAATGGTAGAAATGTGATGCTAAGAAGGATGTAGTTAGGAATTTATGTTGGGGGTGAGAAAAAGTCATGGGTATTTAGGATTAGGGGAGTAAGTCTTGAGGTGACTCAGAGGGTAAAAATTAGTCCTAGGATGAGGTGGCCAAGTAAGGTGTCATAAGTAGTTTTTAATAAATTTAACTAAATATTTTAAATTAATTAAATGTGTAAGGGGTGAAAACATGGGTTAGGAAATCTAATTATTAAAAGGGGATCAAGGGGGGTTTAAACATAGGGATTATGCATGTGTGTGATGTAATTTTAGTGTATACATGATGATTCAATCTATGGGAGGGAATATACTTCCAGATGCATATGAGTTGGTCATCAAAGCAAAAAATTATCTAGTTCAAAATGGCAAGGTTACACCCAAACCACTAATGCCCTTATTTCCTAAAATCAAACCACTTCCTATTGCTATACCTCTACTAGATTTCATTCCTCCTACACCAACAATTGTTTTAATCACTTGACAAAAATAAGAGAAAGCTTCCACTAGTGGATCTAGTGATTCACTAGAACAAAAAACTTTCAAGAGCTCAAAAGAATGTTTCAATCCTTGAGGAATAGCTAGTAAATGTCAAAAGGCAATAGGATTTTAATAGCCCTTATCAAAGTTCATATAAAATTCAACAATAATATTTTCAAGTAAATAGGCCACCATATAAGGGGAACTACCAAATTTAGGGCCAAGGTCAAAATCAAGGACAAGGGTAGCATGGATACAATAGGTATAATAACTACAATCCTAATGTTGCTAGTACCTCCAGCTCCTTGGTCCCAATTCAAAATAATTTGGCTCAAGAAGTAGAGGGTAACATACCTTGGAATTAGTCCTTTGTTCAACATATTATCCCAAATATTGACCTTAACCAAGCCTTCAATGATCAATGGTAGCAAGCTACTAATTTTAGATAAAACTAAGGTCTTATGGCCTAAAATGTAGAGGTACCTATGATGACCAACCTAGAGGAGCCTCCACAAGGTCAAGGGTCTAATTAGGGACCAAATCATATAGATGCTAAAATGATGAACTATGAATAAAAAGAGTGCTATGCATCCAACTAGTAGGCTAGTTTTAGTCAGGCCTATATTCTAGCAGCAAAAAACACAAGATTTAAAAGAAGGAAAATGGATGGTAACCAAGAAGTAGTCAAAGAGCTTCCTACCATTACTCCACTAACTAATCCAAATGATCTTGTTGTCACTCCAAATGTTACAGTACCTCCCAAAAATTAGATCCAAGGGAATATTTGTGTGCCCCAAGGCTCATAAATTTAATAAGCAATAGTGGTGGCTACCAAAGTATAAGCAAAGGTTGGTGGTTCACCCATAAACATCATTGAGCAAATGAAAAATTAAAATGTGAGTGTGCCCATGTGGGATATTCTCTCCATGCCTAGCTAGGTAGATATCCTTTAAGAAGGACTGTCAAAGATCAATGTTGAAAACAAGCCACCAAACAAGGTGAATGAAGTTATCACCAATACAACCAAAAGGCCAAATGAAGGGAAATCAAGCAAAGTATTCAAGCCTCCTCCTTTATAAATCTTAGTGATCATTAGTAAATATTTGGTGCACAATTGTTTAGTAGATAGTGGGGCTAGTACCTCAATGATTGCAAAGTCCATAGTTGAGTAGCTTGGTCTAAAATATGAGCCACATTCCAAAGAAGTGTTGAAAATTTATGATTCTTCTCCCAAGCCATCTAGTATAATTAGTGTCCTTAATATGAACTTGCAAGCTTGTCTTAGTGTCTCGGTGGCTCAAGATATATTGATCTTGGATGTGCCTCATTTATTTATACTATGATTATTCAGAGAGTTCAAAGGAAAGATAAGGGGCTATGATATAGTAGATTGGTCTTATATGGAATTTAGGACAATTTATGAGGCCAAAGTGTCAATCAAAGCTGAGTCCATTTCAAAATTCCATATATATCCCTATGGACTAGATAATGTCAACATAAATTGCACCATCATTGATGAGGATGAATTTAAAATGGGGAAAAAGCTAAACACTCATCCATAAGATGTACCAAACATGTTCTTGGATGAGATATGGAATGATAGATAGTTGGTAGACCCCTTAGAAGGTGTTAATGAAATGGACTTGGGTGTCTAATATTTGAATAAAGAAAAAAAGCCAATGTCATCCCTCATGAGGCCTCAAGAAGATCTTAGTGGTCTATGGAAGTTATTCTTTGATGGTTCAAGGAGAAAGTATGGAGTGGGTGTAGGTTTTATGCTAATATCCCATTAAAATGATAATTAATTCTCTTTATATAGGTTCCAATTCAGCTACTCCTATAATGCAACATAATATGAAGGTCTCATCCATGGCCTTCAATGGGATAATAAGAGAAGCACCAAACATTTGTAAGTCATGGGGATAGTGAATTGGTTATACACCAAGTCAAAGGTTAAAATACCACTAATAACCCCTTAATTATTTCATACAAACATAAAGTGTGGGACCTAATTGCGGACTATGAGGCCTTCAACATTCAATCAATTTCAAGGGGCCAGAATCAACATGCTAACATGATAGTTAATTGGTTGTAAGAGAAGCATCAAACATTTGTAAGTCATGGGGATAGTGAATTGGTTATACACCAAGTCAAAGGTTATAATTCCACTAATGACCCCTTAATGAAGTCCTAAAACATAAAGTGTGGGACCTAATTGAGGACTATGAGGCCTTCAACATTCAATCAATCCCAAAGGGCCAGAATCAACATGATAATAAGATAGTAGTTGTGAGCGCTCACTTTGACATCCCTAATTAATTGAAAAGGACCAAGGTTTAACCACATGTCAAAGTGGTAATAAGACCATCAGTGCCATATAACGAAGCTCATTGGCAGGTCTTTGAAAATGACAAACAAATTGCATGTTTCTTGCAGCAAGAAGTAGAGTTTTCCTCCCTCAACAAAGAAAAATTATAACATTAGTATGGGGAGCAGATTGTTCAATTAAGTTCCAATAAGATTCATAAAGGGCTAGTCATACTAGAAGGCCTCTTTCATGAAGGGGAACATATGAGGAAGGATAAAGTAGTGATGCCAATGAATGAATAAAAATATGAGAGAGTTCTTATCTTTGAAGATAAAATCCTCAAACCTTGGAAGATAAGCACTAAATCTAAAAGGCATGATTTCATAGAGCTTTCAAAGGAATACAAAAACATATTTTTTTGGAAATATAGTGAACAAAGAGGCTTTAATCCCAAATTAACCCAACAAACTATAGAGCTAGAGGATAATGCCAAGCCTTTTAGGTAGAAGTAGAGGCCCATAAATCCCAAGATTAAAAATCTCATGAGACATGAATTGACCAAGCTTATTAAATCAAGGATCATCTTCCCAATCAAACACTCCTCATGGGTAGCTAATCTAGTACCTATCATAAAGAAGAGTGGGGAGATTAGACTATGTGTGGACTTTAGGGATCTTAATAGGGTCTCTTTGAAGGATCATTACCCTCTACCATCCATGGAAAAACTCCTATAATTAGTTGTTATTTCTAAATGATTATCTCTCATAGATGGATATTTAGGTTATAACCAAGTGCTAGTGATAGAATTGGACCAGTACAAGACTACATTCACCACCAAGTGGGGGAAATTTTCTTATCAAACAAAACCTTTTGGATTGTCCAATGTTGGGAAACCTTTCAAATAGCAAAGGACATGACCTTCTAAGGACTGATCAATCAAATGGTGTTGGTATACTTGGATGACATCATAGTCTTCTCTAAGAATTCTAGTGAGAACATGGACCATCTGAGGTTGATTTTCTAGAGATGTAGAGAGTATCAGATCTCTTTAAATCCCAAAAAATGTATGTTCTCTATTCATGAAGGAAAATTATTGGGTCATATTATTTTAAAAGAGGGATTATCCATTGAACCTAATAGAGTAAATGATATATTAGCCTTATCCTTTATAAAGCATATGAAAGGTATTTATATCTTCCTTGGGAAGATCAACTTTGTGAGAAGGTTCATACCTAGTTTTGAAAACCTAGTCAAGCCTATCACCACCATGCTAAATAATATCCAAGTGTTTTCTTGGTTAAATGATGTAGGAGCATCTACAATAGTTCAAATTCTAGTGTGAAAATTCAAATTTTGGTTTTCCCTCCAAATTGTGAGATTTCAAAATTTCACCTTGAAGTAAATGTAATGGTCAAAAGTTAATAGTAAAAACGTGAAAAGTGATGGTTAGGCTGTTGAAAAAATTAGGGGGAAATGGTTGAAACTATTGTCAACCTTAGTAAATTGTTAAAACTTTCAAACAGCATATTGTTTTGCCTTAAGCCCAAATTGGGCGTAGAAGTTAGGAGAGAGATTCTTGAAAAGACAAAAAGAGAGAGAATTCATTAGGGAAAAAAAATTTAGAAGAGAAGAGAGGATGAGAGGGGTGTATAAGTGGAGAAGGATAGAGAGGAAAAGTCCTCTCATTCAAGAGAAAGAAGAAAGAATGAAGGATAGAGAGGAGAATTAGTGAGGGAGGACCTCACTCAAGAGATGATAAGGTTAAGGAAAAAGGAGCAAATTTGATGTGAAGAATGTGTGAAGGAATATAAAAGGATTTGGAAGCCATGGAAAATTTTATATTGAACTGTAAGTTTCTTATTTGATCTATGAAAGAATGAATGTTTTGCTTCATGTGATTATGTTATGAAAATTCTGGTGATAGGGCTGTGTGTGTATATGTGAATGTGTATGAATGATGGTTTTCTATAGAACATTGAGGAAATTACATGTAAATTGGTTATTTGACATGTTGAGAATGATTTTAAACTGATATTCTGTGAACAAGAGGTCTTAAAAGTACTTTGAATGTATAAGAAGCCCAAACAGGCCTAAACTAGATATTCAGGAAATTAAAAATACAGCTCATTGTCTAAGGTAAAATCCACATGAAAATGTTTGGATGGAGTTGAAAATGGTATGGAAATAGGTCCCTGAGGTAGTTATGAACTTAAGAAAAGAAGAAACAGGTTTAGAAACCCCTTTAATGTCCAAAAACTCCACAGTTGGAATTCAGGCCTGTAGGTGACAATTTATAGCCAATGATAAGACATTTGCATGTTTTGCAAGGCAAATGGATTTATAAACTCATCCCTTGATATGATTATGGAATGGAGAAATAATTTAAGGTATTTAAATGTTCATACATTCCCTGGAACCCTATTGATCATTGTGTTAGAGGAGAAAACCAAGAACCCTGCTGACTGTCATACAAATACAGTTAAAAGACATTGAAATGTTAAGCATGGGAAGGTACAGAAGGTTGATATGACTTGGATGATTATTGGAGAAGGTGTATGGGTTTAAAAAATACCCTATAAAATTTATTATAACCCTTGAAACTATATAAAACACACCCAAAAAAATTAATTAGTTCTCGGTCTGTGACTGTCCAAGGGAAAATCCTTATTTAGCTTCTAGTCCTCAAAATGAGTTTTAATGATTGAAACCTCTTGAAACTTTGTAATTTGACCCTTTATGATGTTAAAAAACTATTTGAAGTGGTTTAAAGGTGATACAGTATGGATAAGTATGGAAAATAACAATTGCCAAGTGGATCCTAGGTGTATGTGAAGGAAAGAGCATAGGCCAATATAGGAAAAGTGAATTTCTCCAAATAAGTACACTAAAAAATGATTGATTAACCTGTAAAAAGATAATGGGTATCTGTAATGATTCTTGGTTTTATTATAAATTCCATACTTCACTTTGGACAAGGGGTTTTGCACTAAAGGAGGGCTAATTGGAATATGGCTTAAAGAAGAAAGTACAATTCCATACAAAGTAACCTCAGGAGATTTTTTATTATGTTATATAAGGGCTGAATGGGTATCCATAAATGGTTTTAATTTCATTATTTAGTTAACTGACAAAGAGTTATGGCCAATAAATAGGGAAAATAGGGCTACGAGGAATGCTTGAACTAATAGGCCTGTAATTTGAAGTTAGCTCAAAATATGATGGTTTCATAGCTGTGTAAGATCAGTTTTCATCATTAAATAAAGGAAAGGTAACTTTTAAATCCATCAAGTAGGCCATTTTCCAAGCACCCTCACTCTTGAATCCTAATTTTTCTAAGTAATTCATCTTATACTCATTTTCTAACATTGACAACATATCAACTATGTTGATGCAAAAGAATGGTGAAGCAATATAGTAGCCAATTACCTTTTTTAGTCAAGGGATAGAAGGATATGAAGTGAGGTAAAATTTCATTGATAATAGAGTTATTTCATCCCTAAGAAGCCTCAAGAAGTTTAGGCCCATACTCTCCAACAATAGGATCCATCTTATGGTGTCTCATCCTAGAGTTAGGGATTTCTTCCTTAACAAGGATTTGAGTGAGAAGAGAGCAAGTTGGATCATAAAGGTCATGGAATATGATGTAGAGATCAAGGTCACCAAGCTAGTTAGAGGAAATGGCTTATGTGAAAACATGGTAAATGACCTTTAGGAACACAAGGGAGTAATTATGGTAACCCAAGACAACTCATCGATAGGTGTACCTCCACTTTAAAAGTGTTGGCTTCAAGAAATGGTTCATTTCTTAACAATAGGAGAATTCCCCCAAGGTTTGGATAGATCCAAAAGAAAGTATTTCAAGTTTCAATCTATACATTATGTATTAGTTGATGATGTCATTTTATCAAGGACCTCAATGGGGTACTCAGATGCATAGATGATGACCAAGTGACTAAACTCATCGAAAAATTCCATGATGGACATATAGGAGGTCAATTTTTACCTAGATCCACCACAACAAAGGTAATGAGGGCTAATTATTACTATACCAATGTTTTCAAGGATAGTCATGCATGGATTAAAAAATGCCAAAAGTGTGCCCTCTTTATAGGAAAAAAAAAAACCAATAACCCTTCCACTCAATCCTTTTAAATTAGAGAAACCCTTCATGTAGTGAGGGTTAGAATTCATAGGGATGATAAATCCACCATCGATTACATGACATAAATGGGTTTTTACTACAACTAATTATTTCACCAAGTGGGTGGAAGTCATTACTTTGAAGGAGGCTAGTGAAGGTACATTCTTAGATTTCTATTATAGCCTTATAACTAGGTTTGGTGTCCCAACCACCATATTTTGTTAATAATGGATTAGCATTCCTTGGTATGAAGAAAAGTGAGTGGGCTATCAAACTAGGAATATACCTCAACACCTCTTCCAACTACCATCCTCAAGGAAATGGACCAACAAAGTCCACAAGTGAGAATTTTTTGAGGATTATTAGAAGGACCATGGAATATAATTAGAGAACATGACATACCAAGCTAAAGACAACCTTATGGGATAATAAGGTGACTCTTAAAACTATCATTAACAATTCTTCATATGTTTTTGTGTATGTAATGGAATCTAAAATGATTATCTTATTTGAGATTCCTACATTATAGTTATCCCATCATCTTGAGTTGATGGAGGATGAACCGATGAATGTGAGGATGATAGAGCTCATGGAGCTGGAATAAACTAGGGTCCTTTCTATGAAAACACTAGAGGCACATCAAGCTTAGGTTAAAAGGGGCTTTGATAAGATAGCTATATTAAGGAGCTTCAAGGAATGGTATCTATTCCTCAAATGGGACTCAAATAAGGCCAAAATAGGCAACCATAACAAGTTTGATAGCTTGTGGAGTGGTCCTTATTTGATCCATGGATGCAAGAAACATAATGCTTTTTAGCTTACCTAATTGGATGGATAGGTATTACCCATCCTAGTCAATGTCATTCATTTAAAACCTTATTATTGAATAGAATTTCATCCATTTTAATATAATTTACATGTTATAATAATTTTATGCTTTCTTATAAGTTCCTTGTGCACATTTTCTTTTCTATTCTATTTTTTCCTTTTCCAAAGCACCTCAGGGCTTTTGTTTAGTTTTGTTTCTTCCAGTCCCTATTACTTTAAGAGAGGTTCAACTTAGATGCAGAGGATAAAGAATCTATGCCCAATATAATAGATAAGGCAAATGATCTAGGTTCTCAAATCATATCAGGCATGCTTCCTTATGAGTCACCAAAAATGTTAGCCATTTTGGCCCACATACAAAAATTCCCTTAATGTAGTGTAGTTTCCTAAGGATAAACTATGGAGCAAGGCATAGAAAAGATTTATAGATGAAATTAATAGACCAAAGGGATAATATATAGTTCAAATATTTTGAAACACTTTGAGCTTACTTAAAAGTGTATCTTGCCAATTTCTATGGGATAGGTCTATAGTTGCAAAGAGCAGGTATCTACATAGATTTTCATAGTGTTCAAGCCTTCAAATATCAAGCTACAATTCAAGCATAAGTTTATAGGAACCTAAAAGTAAAAGATAAGTGTAAAACCTTTTTAGGTAAATCTTTAGGAAATTTTGTGGGCTTGCTTTTTGCTAGGTTCAATTATTGTTGACCTTTTTATTTGGCTAAGTATTATTTCTTTCAGGAGATTTGTTTCAGGTATTTTGGGATAAGTGTCAATAATTATTTCAAATATTTTGTTTGAAAAAAAAATCCCAAAGGATCATTCTCTTAGAAAGTGTACCAAAAAAAAGGCCTAAAGGGTCTTTTTTTAGGCAAAGTGGTCCATTCAAAAATATCAAAGGGTATTTCTTCACAAAATGGTCCAAAGAAAAAAAGACCAAGGGATCGTTTCTTTGACAAAATTATCTCAAGACAAAGTTTATAATGGATAATTCTCTTAGAAAGTGGTCCAATGTAAAAAATTTTAAGGGTATTTATTTAAGAAAATAGACCAAACAAAAATCTTGAAGGGCAATTTTTCAAGTAAAGTGTCCTATACTTTTCCCAAAAGATCATTTTTGTAGCAGAGTGTCCCAAACACCATTTTATGAAGGATAATTTTTCTTCATCAAAAGGTCTAATAAAAAAATTATGAAGGGTAATTTTCAATCAAAGTATCCTAAACATTAGTTTTAAAGCATCATTTTTTGGCAAAGTTTACTATACAAAAATCCCGAAGGCATGAATTATTTTAGACATTTTTTCTGAATCAAAAGGTCCAAGATAAAAGCTAAGTATGAATTATTTTAGGGAAATTATCCCATGAAAATTTCTCTAAAGACCTCATTTCTCTTGGAAATTTTGTTTGCAAGCATAAATATTGAAGATATGAATTCTTTTAGACTTTTTTCCACAAGAAATTGTCCAAGGAAAAGATACAACAAACTCAATTCTTTCAATAAATATTCCCATGACAATTTCCATAGACATTTTGTCTGATGTAAAAGAACTAAAAATAAATTCCTTTAAAGAAAGTGACTGAGACAAAAAGATTAGAATAAATGTCTAGTAAAAGGTTTGAAATAAATATCTTAGGAAATTTGTGATCCATTAGATTGATGTTTATGAAAGTGTCAGAATAAATCTCAACATTCATCCATTAGGGTCCAAAGATTGATGATCACACAGATGTCATTGACGTTCTCATGGGAATGAATTGATGGGCATGCAAGCATCAAATTCAAGCCCTGATAAATAACTGTTGAAGTTCAAATATCCTAGTGATGGTCGTGTAGACATCAAATACATTCATGTAGACATAAAATATGGTTGTGTAGACATCAAAATTTGATCTAATGAAATAGTCATTAGAATTCAAAAAATAGGATCAAAGATCAGTGTTTAATCATATAAATGATCCAGTGGTAAGTGGTGATTGACAGTTTAATGGACACAATTAGATCAATGGCTCTCATTCAATCCTAGATCAAATCTAATGACAAGTAGTGATTAGTAGGTCAGTGGGTCTAGGTAGATCTAATAGATTATGTTTGAGTGTACAAAGGTAGTTAAATGACATGTAAATAGAGTCAAAGAGTCAATGAGGAGAGGATTTACCACATGGCATAAACATGAGATCTGGTAGACTAGCAGAATAGTCTAAGTATTAATTCATGTTTGACACATGGAATATTCTTGGGTAAAGTTGATAAGTTAAAGGGAAAGATCAATGGCTAGTGCTTGATTGTACAGATAAAGATCACTAGAGAAAGAAAAGGTTAATAAATCAATGGAGCTTGAGTCAGTTTCCCAACAACCAATGAACAAAGGAATGAGTTGGGACATTTTAAAGTAAGGTCAATGGAGCATTTTAACTTAGGAATATCAAATGAATAGACCAAATATGGTGGAAAATACATGGAAATATGCTTAAACTAATATTGAGTTGAACCAGGATAAACAAGAAGGACCAAACATTGCCATTATAGATCTATAGAGGTAAAATAGGTCTTTTATATATAATATAGGCCAAAAGGGTGGTAACTTATTGTAAAAGGGATCAAGTATCAGGTAGAGTGCCAACTATATGGAATATAGGAAAACAAATCACCTTAGATTGGTGTTTTGACTATAGGATAGACCTATGATCTAGATATGAAAGCGGAGAAGATGAGTGACTAATGAAAAGGGTCTTCATCCTTTATCATGGACATAATCTCAAAAAGAAGCCACCTAAAAAGCATAAAGCCATGATATGGTCAGATATATGAGTATGAGGTTTTGTACTCAATTGAGAGATGGCATGAAGGATTAAATAGAAATTCTAGTGTTGGGAACTATATCTAGGATCATTCAATGCATCCTTCGAACCTTTGGGGATTTTCTCACTCAACAACACATGGGTAGTGTCTTGATTGATCAAAAAGGTGACAAGGTTTTCATTTTTTGTCTTAGGTTCATTTAATGACCTAGGATAAAGTTTTCTTTTTTTAATATCATGCTCTCACATATTTTATTTCTCTCTCTCTTCTCCTCTATATCCTGGTCTCATTCCCATTGAAGGGGTTCTCATCTCTTAAAATTTAGCATTTATTTTTTAGGACAAGGATATTCATTGAGACTCTTTAAAAGTGTGGTCATTTGATATGGTTAAACCATGTCAAAATATTTTAAGAACTACCTTTTGAAGTAATAGGATCAACTCTTTGCCTATCTCTTATCTTTAATTAGTGCTTAGTAATCTTGTGTATGGTAAATTTATGAAGGAGATTCTTCCTAGTTTGTTGTCCTTCTACTTGCCTCTTTGAAGGTGTTTTCAAACTAACTTTCAGGTCTATATTAGTGTTCTACTTGGAACCTTTTATATCAAATATTTATGTAACTATTGATATTGTGATATTGAATAAGCCATACTTGTCTTTTGACGATCTAGTGTGTATTCAAGCTTATATGAGTGTCCATTTAAGTTTGGTGAATTACCCTTTTTAGATTTCTTAAGAGCCATTATCCTCTTTATACCCCTTTTCCCTATGAATCATTAGTTTATCATTAGTTTTATGTGATCATCAAGAGGAAAATATCCTTCTCTAAAGGTCTAACCCTGACATAGGTGACCCATAACTTGGAATTGTTCCCATTATGTAGGTTAGTTGGAAAGAGCCTAAAGAACCCTCTCCAATGGTGCAAGTTAAGCTTATAAAATTACCATGATGTTAGGATGCCAATAATATATCTCATAAATAGTGGAACCCTTATACATCAACTACCAACATCTTTTCTTTTCCATATCTTCTCCTTTTTAGGCTTAAGGTTTATGCCTAAGTAGGCTTGTGTGTCATCAAGTTTGTGTTTAAAATTTTATTTTCATTTGGATGTGATGATCACTTAGATTTTACATCTTCCTTAGTGTGAACATTAATTATCCTAGTATGAGTGTTTCCTCTTACCATGATAAATATGTGGTTCTCCATATGCATCAACACAATTGTAGGTATACACTCACATATGATTGTGTATAAGGGTTTGTGAGATAAGTATATGAGGGAGTAGAGTGTTTGGATCCATTTAAAACCTATAGTATATTATCTCACATTCTCCTTCATATTTTAAAGGTATTCATTCTCCTGATCATACCATTCCCTATGCCCATGAGTGGCCCACACACCATATTTTTAGAGACTCTTATATAGTAATCCCAAATGACTAGCTATAAGTGGTTATTTGCTTTCCCAATAAGATGTATGACCTATGAAAATCTAAATTTTCGTGATATTATGGATTTTAAGGGTTATAAGGGGTATATATTGATATCTCACATATTTTAGACTTGTAAGGAAGGGTGGATGAGTGAATGAGGATGATTGTGGAGTGATATAAGGGGTGGAACATGAAAATCAAGGTTGAAAAACAATGTAATGGAAGTGAAAACCACATGAAATGGTAGAGGAAAAACATGACATGAAATGAAGCATGAAAACCATTCCAAGTCAACCAACATGAACATTTAAGACCCTAATACACATACATATTTAAACATAGCACTTTGGAGGTAGAACAAGGGTACATACAGTCAAAAAGTGAAATCTAGGAATCTTTGAGAAACCTTAATATTGGCTAAGGAACCTTAACCTTTGCTAAAACTGACTGTGTGAGATTTAGAGGTAAGGAGGATGGTATTAGGACTATGAGGCTATCATATAATTTAATAAACTTTCTCATAATGATGTAATGATGGATTTTCAAGGTTTTAACACTTTATTTCAAGTATTTAACTATGTTTTAAGATTTTGATGGCAACATTGAACAACATACAATGCTCCTACATAGTGAAACTCAGATGCATGTGTATACCCCTTCTTTGAATGATCCAAAACTTAGAATATTTGGTTGAAAGATAATTAAATAAATAATAATAACACATTTTTAATAATGTTATCTCTAAGAAGAGATGTTTTATTGCTCAAAATTGTAGATACAACATATGCCTATCTCTAGAAAGAAATGTCTAATTTCTATTTTGGGTTACATCTTAATTTATATAAATTTTTAAGGTTAGATTATGGATGTTTAAGGTCACAAATATCAAGGGAGATTAAGTGGTTTGACTTCCATAATTTACAAAAATATAGAATTTGAGGAATTACTATTTTTAGAAACTTACTATTTTTAGACTGCACTACTAAAATTGAAATTTAGGGCACTTCTATTTTGTTTTTAGGGTTCAAAACAAATTTATCAGATCTTGGTTCCATCTCATGATGTTCCCCTCATTCTTATCTTTCCAACAATTCAAACGGGGAGTCAAACAGAGCTATGGTGTAAAAGTTATGGCTCTGATAAGTTCTACCACAAATTGGGGTAGAACCATCACCTGAATTCTCACCTAAAATATTGCTCAAATAATTGAAGGAACCCTAATATTAATAAGATACTTATGGACCTCAAAATTGAGAAAAGAGGTATGATAAATCTTTAATCACTCAATAAATCCTTCAACATTATCAACTCCTTCTGATAAGAGCACTTAACACTCTGTTCACTACCCAAATCTACATGTAGACTACATACTATGCTAGTTTGGAGTTTTTTTGGCTCTATAATCTCACACATGTGATCCAAAAATTTAAAATATTATGAGAGGTTATTTTAAGACCTGGTGAAAGAGGAACAACTATTGGTTTAACCAAACAAGTTAGAAACCCATGAAAATTATTCTATTATATTTAGATTGTGTAGACATGGATGGTATTTAGATACCTTAAGTTATTAAGGAATGTTCATAGAGATTAGTGAACCAATCTAGAAATAAATGCTCATAAATGACATCTAACTTAGATTACTTCCTTTTGCTAAGAGCTTAGGTTTCTATTCTCTATCCTTTGTATGGTTTGAGCACAAACTTGAAGCGCTCTTTAAGCCTATCAATGAGCTCAAGGGGAAGGTAGGTCAATTTTGAGCTCTCTAAGCACTAAAAAATTCTAGTTTCTTCTCCACTTGCCCTTAATGATCTCCCTTTAAGATCCCTGACTCCAGCTATGTTAGTTCCTACTGTACAAATTTGTACAATTTAGAAAACCTCTAAAACCTACCACTTCTCTACATTTTCTCCTGTTTTAAACCAAAATACATCATTAAAAAGTGTGATGGATGGAAATTATGAGTCATGTGATGATTTGAAGTCAGTGGTATGAATTAGGGAAGCTAAAAAGTCATAAATTGTCATGTGTGGGCATATAAGGAGGATTGAAGCATTGACCATGGTGAGAATGAGTTCAGTGGGATATGAAATTATTAATTACTGGATTGATGAAGCTCATGAGGTATATTGAAGGCAAGGGAGGTGACTTAGTAGTCCATAAAAGTCAAATTAGGTCTCAATATGACCAAATATATTGCTTTGAGGACATATTCATAATATTAAAGAGACATTAGCACATAGATATCATAAAACATATATGAGAGACCTTCATAACCTATCACAAACCTCAATTGAACCCAAAAAAATATCTCATAAGTCTTTGAAAGCTTGAAAATGAACATACCTTATGTGATTGGGCATAACATAGGTATTTATGGTTGTAGTCATATAAAATGTGAAAATTGGTGACTTGAGAATGGTTAATGACACCCAAACCATAGGTCCCTCCTACTTTCTTTCATGACCCTCATATGCATCTTTTCACTAATTTTAAATCATTCATAGCCCTCTAGACTTAATCCTAGCTTGAACAGACTACTTTTTCCATGACTAATCCATCCCCCTATGCCCCATTAACTCAAGACAATAGCACCACACTTGGACTATACCACTGGTGCCGCTCTTATTTACTTTTGGTACTCCTATCCAAGTGCATTTTTGACCCTAATGGTTAGTTTCTTTTGATTCCCCATCTTTATCCTTGTCAGCGTAATGTGAGAAAATTCAAACCATGACCAATAGATCCCTATAAAATCCAATTCAAAGATCATTTGGAAAGGATTGGAAAATATCACTAAGTAAACAAGAATACAAGTATGACTACTCAAAAAATCTTCTGTATTCTTTACATACAACCAAATAATACACTTAAAAGCTTATTCAAATCCTTACACCAGTCCCTAATTACCTCAAACACATCCAATTTAGGATTTTTCATTTTCATACACACTATTTCACAAAACACATCAAGTGGGAGATCTACATATGGCTTGACCCCTCTTCAAAGTATTGGTATGTAAGAGGCATACCCAGACAATGGGTGTGGATACATGTTTAGTGAATATTACACACACTAACCCACTCTCTTTCTTAAAAATGGTCAAGTCATAATCAAGTATAGGTTTTGATGAAAAATATACTCTAAAAGGAGTTATATAGACTTCCACCTATCAGAACTTCATGAACAAGGTCACACAGACTTGGAAAATAAAACCCAAAAAGCTCTGATCCTCAAGACAATAGTGGTAGAGGTGGACTACAATGTTGATACCACTCTTTTCCACTTTCAAAAATCCTATCCAATCATAAAAAAAGGTTATATTTCAGTTTTTGATAGTGTCCCAAGCCTACACAGTGAATATCAGACCCTATTTTAGCTATATCAGTTAGTTTCCATCTAAGTCTGATTTTCCATCTCATATTACTATTTTTAGAAATATCAAAATTGAAATTTAATTTACACAAATCAGTAGCTTAATTATTTTATATTTATTTATTTATTTTAATACTCATACCCTTTAACTAAATTATGAATAATACACCAATATTCGCAAAAAGGTTAAATCATCTGGTGAACCCAACTTACTTCATTTGTGCATAAGAACCCTAAAAACCCTAGGGTAAATTTCCTAATTATTTTTCCCATATTTTTTTGATTTTTTACCTAAATAATAAAATCATAAATTAGCATTAAATTTTAAAATTTAGTAGTACTTTAATTTTTTTTCAAACCCTAGTTACCCATCTATGTCCATGTGTTTTTCCAATAATTTTTTGATTTTTTACTAGCATACTAAAAAAAAATCACTTAAAATTTAAAAATTCAATAGTAATTTTCAAAAACATTTATTTTTCAAAACACTAGTTGCATACACTAGGTCCTATTAAATCATAAAATTTCCAATAAATTTATGATTTTTTACTTGCATATCTAACTCAAAAATTCACTTCAAATTTCAAAATTCAATAGTAATTTAAGAAAAAAACATTTATTTTTCAAAACCCTAGTTTCCTATACTAGGTCCTATTGATTTTGAGATATCACCTTATATTCTAAAATCATATTTCAAAAATGGATCTCACTTATTTAAAATATATTTTTACATTTCTTGTAAAAAATAAGGAAACCATCATTGGCCCTATCATGTACATGAATGATGAAGTTTACCATATTCTAGTATAAAGTTCCATTCTTTGCCTTTCATGCTTAATTTTTATAATATGGGATGATGATAATAAAATTATTTATAGATATGTTAAGATATATTTTTCATCACCTCCCTTAGAGCCTCTATCCCATGCCAAGTCATGTTGTATGGTCTATTTTGCTCTTCCCCCAAGTCACTACCCATCACTAGAGAGCTTAGTTGACACCCTTTGTCCATCCAACACCTCAAAATATCAAATATCTCTACTCTCCTCTTGTAATTAATAATACTCCTATACAAATATTATATAATGTGGTTAGAGTTATTACTTGATTACCACCATGCCTCCTCCACCTAGTCAGGATCCCCACCACCCCTATTCGTTCCCATCCCAAGACCAACCCACCTATATAGGTAGATCAACACAAGGCATATGATATTTTTGATTAGTTGATAAACACACTGGATAGGATTTCCATGTTAGAACTACTTTGAAAAGCCAATGTGTTCAAGGACATTCTCTATCAGGCACTCACTCAGAATTCTATGCCCATTGATTTAGAGCCTTCTTATTTTTCATCATTGGTTAACATGCTAAAAAATAAATAATATGATACTAATTTTGATCATGATGACATTCCATCTTAGATAGTTATTGATCAAAATTTACCACTATTCATACAAACTCAAGTTAAAACCAACGTAGTTAAGAGAGTTCTAGTTGATAGTGGTTCTAGAATTAATATATGTAACATTACATTCTTACATACCATGGGAATAGATATGAAATCCATGAAAAAATCATATAAGAACATTAGAGGGTTTGATGATATACCATGATAGACATTGGGCACCATTGCTTTGGATATCATGGTAGGACCCAAAACCTTCTCTATATAGTTCTAGGTCATGCTAGGTCCTTTTCATTATAATATTTTACTCAAATGATCTTAGATACATGCTATGGGGGTAGTCCCTTATAATCTTCATCGATGTGTTAAGTTTATCCATGAAAAATACCTATACACATGTCTAATAGATAACCAACCATTTAGATATTGTTAGACTATAGAGTCACCTTCAACTATTTCACTAGATGGGATGCCTCATATCACAGTTTAGCCACCACCTCATTACATTTCTCTTAATTAGATATATACATATGAGGTTTGAGATACTAACACTTCTCATACTCCTCCACTCATATTTGTGTCCTCCACTCCAAATATTTATCACATCATAGTAGCTTCAACCATTCTAGATACTCCATTAGTCATGATTCCTATACCTATTATAATTATACATTCACTAATAGTAGTTATAATAGTACCATTTGATTATATAGATATAGTTACTCCATCAGTTATAAACACTTTCACAATACCAATATCTTTTACTACTACAGTTGATGAGACTCCCATCTCACAGTTACCCCTTGTGGTAAATTCTAAGCTACCATATATACATGATGTTGATATAGATTCTTAGGCTTCTTCAAATGATGATACAAAATCCACACTCACAAATTGATATTTATGTGGGTTGATATTTACAAAATTAGGCCCAAGAGAGTACAAAGATGACTATAGATCTCTCATTACACATCCTACATCAATCTTAGCATATTACACTACACTTATAAGATATACTCCACATTTAAGGCCACAAATAGATCACTTGGCACATATAGTTCACATGGTTACCTCTATAGATATAGATCTAATCCTTTAGATTCAGGTAGGTAACACACAAAATCAACAATAAATTATGTTACAAATGTTACTTGATCATGAATTAATCACATTATCTATAGTATGACTTAGATCTATTAGTAGATTAATCTAGTAGGATGGTCATCCATTTTATCTTTTTCATAGGATCACAGGCCATGAGAAAAACTCATGTATAGATTATTAATAGAGATTTAATAAAATATAGGTTTAGGGTATTATTCATATTACACCACCACTAGAACCAGCTTCTCCACTTCCACCAAAGTAATCTACTACTAGAGCTAAACATCTTAGAGGAGAATTAACATCTCCACCACCAAAGCAACCTTCATTTTGCCTTCAATAAGATGACACCATTTATATAGATTCTATAGTATATGATGATACTCATGATGATGATCTTGAGGAATTTGATGATGACCATGATCCATTCCTCTATCACCATCCCCAATGAGCTCCATCCTTATACCCCTTACCCCCTGTAGCCTAGTCTTTCATGTCATCATGTAAATATTTCTTTATTCATTTGCTTGTATATAATATTCTTATGATTAATTGTATATATATTATTTTGAAATTATTTTACGTATTCCTTTTCAATTTCTTTCACATAATCTTCTTATGATTGATTTTACATAGTTTGAATATTCTAAAAATCCAAAAACATTCAAATATACCAAAATTCCAAAAAAATTCAACTATATCAAAATTCTAAAAACATTCAAATAACTCAAAAACACAAAAAATATTTTGATTGTATGCATTATCCATGATTTACATTTCTAATACTATGTTAGACTTACATTTGCTTTTCTATGTTATTATTTATCAATTTATCTACATTACCATGCTTCACTTGATCTTCTTTGATTGTGTACAGTGACATCCAGATCCTTGATTGCTTGACTCCACCCACTAAGGGGCATCCTAATTCTACATCAAGACATACATATATATACATACCCACTGACGACATATTCTATGTGACTACACCATCTAGGTTATGTCATTCCTATACGACAAACTCTAGTTATCATGTTGATATACATTACTTACTAGATTGCACATATCATGCTATCAATACTCACTAGTATATAGTAATTATGTATTTCTTATCATATACCTAGTATTTTACTAACATTTCTTGCATACTTTCACTTCTTACTTTGATTAATTAGGTGTGATTGTATTTATATTATTTACATGCTTTCCTTTCTTACTTTGTGTAGCTAGATGTGATTACATTTCTCAGTTCTTGTTTATCTCCTATATGTGCCTCAAGACATTTGCCAATGTCATTTGCTTCTATGTATTATGTGTGCCTTAGGAAATTTTCCAATGTCCTTTTCTTCTATTCATGTGTGTGCCTTAGGATATTTGCCAATGTCCTTTGTTTGTACTCTTCTATGTGATTGTGGATTTCACACCAACCTTGGTTGTTTTAATTATATGTGTATGTGGAATTTGAACATTCCTTGTATTCTTTCCTTGTATTTTGAGTGACATGTGCCCATTATATTTATTTTCTTGGCCCCTTATCCACCCTTGTATGTTTCTTACTTCTTGTCTTATGTCCCTATTTATTGATTTATTTTTTATTATTTGCAATGCCATGATTCACATCATGCATTATTCTCACTTTCTTGGATGCCATGATGGACATCATGCTCTATCCTTCCATGAAAACAAAAAACTAACACTTAAATATAAAATCCCATTTAAAGATCATTTGGAAAGGGTTGGCAAATATCACTAAGTAAACAATAATAAAATCAAGACTACTCAAGTAATCTACCCTATTCTTTGCATACAACCAACCAATACACTTATAAGCTTATTAAAATCCTTACACCAGTCCTTAGCCACCTTAAGCACATATAGTTTAGCATTTTAAATCTTCATACACACTATTGCATAAAGCACATCAAGTGGGAGAACTACATATGTCTTGATCCCTCTTTGAAGTATTGATATGTAGGTAGCATGCCCACACAAGGGGTGTGGATACATATCTAGTGAATATTACACAAACTAACCCCGCCTCTTTATTTAAATTAGTCAAAGAATAATGGAATATAGGGTTTTAAGAGAAAATATTCTCTACAAGGAGTTATATAGACTTTTAATTGCCAGAACTTCATAGATAGGGTCACACAAACCTAATGAACAAAAACTAGAAAGATCAGATCCTTAAGACAACATTAGTAGAGGTGGAATATAGTGCCAATTCCACTCCTATATAATTTTTTTTCTCCTATATAATCATAAAATGAAGGATAATTCTTAGTTTGTGAAAATTTACTAGTCTTGCATAGTGAATATCAGACCTTGTCTCGACTATATCAGTCAGTTTCTAACTAAGTCTTCTTTTCCATCTCTTATTAATATTTAAAAATAAATAAAAATAAAAATTTAATTTAAAAAAATGAGTAGCTTAATTATGTATATTTATTTACTAATTTTACTACTCAGACCCTTTACCTAAACTAGGAATAATATACCAATATTTCCAAAAAGGTTAAATCAATGGTTCTTCATTAGATTGCCTTATCAATTCACCTTTACCATGGATTTTTTTTAATGTTGAAGCTCCATAAAACTTACCAAGGACCCTTACACATGATCGAACATCATGAAAACATTTGATTTAAGTTGAAATAAAGGTAAAGAGGATCACTAAGTAATGTTATAACATGAAAAGATAGTGACCTATTTGAACAAACCAACATCATAAGATGAATTACAACATTGGGACTAATGATTTTAGATCAAGACTCAAGGAATTAAGGTTGACCACTTTCTAGGTCTGAGACTAGAAAGTGGTTAACATTTATGGTGACTCAGCTGGCTTCACTAGCCTACTGGTCAAGGGAACTCAGAACTCTTTGACATGTTTTATAACTAGAAAATGAACCTTTGATTGTATATAGACTTTACTCAATACCTTTTATACTTTGAGAATCAATAAAAAAAATACAAGGAAGAGACAAGAGAGGAAAACATGCACACAACAACTAATAAAAAGATAAATCAATAAACAACTAATCATATGCAAAAATACTTAGAATAAGGAGACAAACACTAACTATTATGTACATGATGAACATGATGAAGACTAATAGCAGAACTTGAAGAACATCCTATTAAAAAGGATGTGAAGTTTCTCACTATTCAATATAGGTATTTGGAAATCATTTATTTCCTTGTATTTGGTGATGATGTAAGCCCCACTCCAAATATTTTCAAACTTAGATTTTTTACTTGGCTTGGTACCATCTTCATCCCACTTAAGTACTATATATCCTTATTGAAAGGTATAGGATGAAACTCTTTTATCAAATGATGTCTTAACTTGGTGTTGAATACACCACATGGCATGCATAACAATTCCTTTAATTCTCTCAGTTCATGTATTTTCAGCTCCATTGCATCATCTTCCAAGAGCTCAAGTTGGTGTGTAAGCTCTAAAGCTATCAATTCAAGGGAAATAGGTAGTTTTTCTTCCCTACCATAAGCAAGGAGGTAATGAGAGTGTTTAGTATACTTCTTAGGTGTGACTCTATCTACCGATAAGGTAGCCTTCAAGTTTGTGTGCCATCCCTTTAACTATCCTCCATGGTCCTTTTAATGATTCTTATCAATTTTTTGTTTGTGGACTCTGCCAACCCATTACTCTTTGAGTAATAGTTAGAGGAATCCTTATGATATATGAGATGGATAAGGTCACACTCACATAATCTATCACTACTGAAGGCCAAGGAATTATTGAATATGATATTTTAATGGACACCAAACCTAGTCACAAGACTGCCATAGAATTCTAAGACTGAGTTCTCATTGGCTTATTTAAGTGCAAATGCCTCCACCCACCTTGTGAAGTAATAAATGGTTGTTAAAATCCACTTTTTACCAAAACTAAAATGGGCATGGATCATAATTATTAAGTCTAATCCCCATTACATGAAGGGTTGTTCAACTTGGATGGGTTGTAAGGGTAAGGTATCTAACCTTTGCTTATCGATGAACATGGCACACTTAAAACACTTATTAACCAAAGCATATTAGTATCTAAATAAGGTGGGAAAAACTAACCCAATATAATGATATTATAGGCTATGATCTTGGTAGTAAATTTCCCACCTATAGGCCCATCATGAAACTAGTCAAGTAACTTATCAATTTGTCTTGATTTAACATACCTTAAAAGCATACCTCCTATATCATTTTTGAAAATAAATCCATCAACCAATATGTAAGGGATGGTTTACAGTGTAAAGTATATTATTTTGGTCCTATCTAATCCCATAGGACATTGGAATATTTAGAGAAACTCTACCACATCATTGGTCCAACTAGGAGTCATGCTTGCAGTTACCTACTGACTATCATGGACTACCAACACCACGTCTTTATCTTATTTAACCTCTACTACAAGATTTTCATAGAGCACTTACATTTGATCATATTGGTAACCCTCACTTAAATTTTATACTCCATACATTTTTTTTACCAACCAACTCTTCTCAGTTAAGTCTCTATTAAATATGAACTCTTTTATGCTTGGGTGCACTACAATTACAATGAATTTGTGTTAGACACCATGTGTCTAAATTTTTTAATCCCTCTCATAATAGAAAGGACATGTTTTTAAACAAATATGTACCTTTATTCATATCCTTCCAATGATTTATTGAATAAATAAATTGGTGTTTATAGTCCATCATTTTATTTCATGAGCATAACATAACAACAACTGTGGATAATGCATACATGAAAAATTATTTAATAGAGTCAAGGTTGAGGAGGGTGTGAGATTGAGATATGGCCTAATTTATGGCCTAAAAAATTATTTTTCCCTTCTTGTTCTATGTGAACTCCTTATGCTTATTAATAATATGAGTGTCTTCACCAACTCTCCAAATCCTAGAATGAACCTCCTTATGAAGTTAATATTTCCCAAGAAGATATGAAAACCTTTCTTATGATTAGGTAGGTATAATGCTAGGATTGATTCAATCCTCTTAGGGTCAATAGATAGGCCATCCTTTGACACATGTCCTATAATTTTGCCCTCATGGAATGCACATATGAATTTTTTGGGGTTTAAGGAGACCTCAAACTATTTACACCTATCAAACACTAACCTCAAGTGTGCCATGTGATATTCAATATACTTTGAAAACATAGTGATGATGTCAAGAGACATGATCACCATCTCATTAATGATCCATTAAAAGGCAACATCAATTTCCCTTTAAAAAATTTCCCCTATATTGGATAGTCTAAAGGGCATCTTCATGTATGCATAAGGGAAATCTTGTGTCTATCTTCCTCTATCACCAATATATGATTATACTAAGAGTATCCATCAAATGAAGAAAACCTCTGAGATCTTACAATTTTTTTATGGATCTGATCCATGGATAGTAGGGGATAATGGTCTCTCAAAGACACCTTGTTGAGGTCTCTAAATTCAAAACATAAATGTCACAGGAAAAAGGTTTTATACCCATGAGGAATTTTTAATAGGGAAAATTATCTTATATTCAATCAATTTGTCAATTCCCTTCTCATGAACACCTCAAATTTAGGGTTAACTAGTCTTTGTTTTTACCTTACTAATTTTGCATTATCTTCCAACTCTATCGTGTGTTAGGATAACTTAGGTTCAAAACCTTTCAGATAATGGTAATCCCATGAAAATAAATATACAAAATCTTGAGATAAGGCTATGAAGGTATCTCTCTCATCTTTGGTATTCACTTTCCCCAACTTAAGTAACTTGTATTTGAAAATATCTATCTTCTCATACTGTTCCTCTTTGGTTGAGATAATCACCTTGTTTTTCCTCAATTGATCATATTCATTGAAGATATGATATAATGTAACTAAAAAATTGGGAAATTTAATTTTCCTTAACTGGACAATCCAATCACTAAATTGATGTTGTAGTCTACCTTGGTTATTATGATGAAATTATGCCTCATGTTAGAGAAATCAAAAAAT